>CM036760.1:28707965-29070465 GCA_020796225.1 Arion vulgaris
GTTTTACTGTGAATGGAATGACACGGACAGCATGTTTGGGGATGTCCGCCAAATGGTGCTTCACTACTACCTGGCTGATGATACCATCGAGATTCGAGAGGTAAGACAACATACTTCGAACACAGGTGAATACATCTATCAGAAGCTGGTTATTAGTTTGTTAACTTTTATCTTGCTATGTAGAACATCAGGCTTCTACAAGGTCTCTCCATGCTGTTAGCTATTGTCATGCCAGGTTGAACATCAGGCTTCTACAAGGTCTCTCCATGCTGTTAGCTATTGTCATGCCAGGTTGAACATCAGGCTTCTACAAGGTCTGGTGATATTTCCTGGTGACACCCTCTTCAAGCATTTCATTTCCCATGTGGTGAGCTTTCTATGGTGTTTTGCTGTCAGGGACCAAGTTTGTGCTATAGTTAATTTTCTTCATAATGCTAGCTGTAAAATTGTTTATGATATAGATAATTCTCCTTACTTCTTCTTCTGCAGTCAACCTCTGCTATGCGACCACACCAGTATGTGTCATAAACATGCACTTGAGGTTTCACTGGTCCCCTATAGTTTGTTTGTTTAGTATAGTTTGTTTACATTGTTGGCCAGATTTCCATTCTCACACTGCTCAGTCTGTGGCAGTCTTGCAGGATGTGATCTGGGGACTGCTCTGGTGCTACACAGGTGCCAAGGTTGTTGTCAGGGACAAAGTTTGTGTTATAGCTAATCCTTCCTTCATGATAGCTGTAAAACTGTATATAATATAGATAATTCTTCCTAATATTGACTGTGATACTGTTTGTATTATAGGTAATTCCACCCAACGCTGGCCGTGACACTGTTACCATATTTCTGCGTCGTGGGAAACTACCAAAGCATGCCAGTAGTCTCCCACTTCCTGGAGTGATCACAGAGAGGACAGTTCTCAATGTGTTTGGTCCAACTGGTGCTGGAAGTCGTTACATTTTGGACAGTTTGAAGGTTAGCGTTGAACTAATTAATAACGAACACACTATGAAGTGTACACAATTAAAACAAACTTAACTAACTCATAATCGATATAGAAAGCATGTAAAGAGTTGAAAATCATCCCGTTGACCTGATTGATTGATTGATCAATAGGACCATCTTTGTTGCACTTTGGTGAGTAGCCATGTGTGCTCTGATCTTTTTCTTACACAGGAAGATCTCAGTGGCAGTGCACAAACTCCGTAGCACCAACAAGGGTCCCCGATGTAATTTATAAGATGGTAAAATATTTTGTAGGAATTTTACTTTTTAAAATCTAATGAATTTTGTCATGACAGCGGCTTTCCAGTCTGTTCTTCTTGATTTTGAACTGCCAAGGGTTCTTTTACTTGGTCAACTTGAACATGGGACCTAGGATTTATCATCCGTCACTGATAGCACTTGACACTCTATCTCACCTACACTGAGATCAAGGATCTCTGTAAAAATATCCTGATGGCTCTATGAGAGAGTGAACCAAGTACCTTTGGAATAAGAGGCAAGTATCTAACCTCTACATCACACATACAAACTTCTGCAGGAATAAATTGTTCAAGTTTCATGATTCTAGAGCTTGGCACTCTGAAGTTTTTTCCTGTGATACACAACCAGACAACTATTTTTATAATTAAGATTAACTGATTTCGTACCCCGCAACACTTGAGTGAAAATATGTATTATCGCATGGATAACGCGTCACTCAGAAGACGTTTACTATTTCATTGAGTTTCCATTACTTTTCATTCCGATTGGATTTTATATTAACAGGAAACTACTTAAAAGTCATGTGTAAATGATAACGAATGCATATCACCGTGGCTTATACTAGAAGTAGAAGTGAAACGGAGTTTACCATTCATTCTAGGATACCCTGTGACCATAAAAAACTAGCGATTTTTATGATTGGTCATGATGCTAGTTTGGGAACCTATTAATAAACCAAACATTCATTCACTATTTTCATAATGTTTGTGTATTCATAAATAGATTACATATATAAAGAGAGCAGTTGGACTGATTTACTCAACATATTGTCATCAAGGCCCTTGTTAAGTTGGATTTTTGTTCTCACAATTTCAGTTTTTAAAAATAAATGCTAATTTTTGTCATGCATAGTCAACACAAATTATATTTTCAGATACAATAAATATTTTGTGAAAGTACATTCATTTATCTTTAATTTGAGATGTAAAAAGTTAAACTTAAAATCATATTTAGAAACAATATTTTATTTTAGCTAAAGTATGTGTGCAATAGTTTTGAAGCTAAAAACATAACTTCGTCCAGAGGCGAAAAAACTCTGTAGTGAATCAGTTAAGTAATGCTTTGACATAATGTACCATTGTTACACCATATCTTCTATATATTTGTATTGTATGCTAACAAGTATATTTTGATGCAGACTGGACAAGTTGGCGGTGAGTTTTACACTGATCGTGACTTATCTCTGGGAGCTGTGCTGGGTGTCTGGGGTCGCAAGTTTGTTATTTGTGACTGCGATACCTTCACTCGCGAGTACTACAAAACAAAATATGGCATTGGTATGTGTTTCGATGTATCATATTGTATCACAAAAGTTGTATAATAATGTTTTGCATGGAAAGTAGCATATGGTACTCCTTCAACAAGGTTACTGCTACCTTCCAGGGGCTCTCTGGGTCTCCACTTGCTGGGGGCATTGTTATTTCTGACCCTCATCACAGAGCATCACTTAAAAAATAGAAAAGTCATGATATTATTTGATACTAGTTTAGTGCAGTTTAGTCGTAGAATCATCATCATTGCATATTGAACTAATTAGTCCATAAGTGTTCCAATCACCTCCTCAGTATGTTTCTCAGCGTGTGGCAACTAACAACACCAGTTGTTAGTCTAGTTTAGTCGTCAGATCATCATCATTGCACATTGAACCAATTATTCCATAAGTGCTCTGATCTCCTCCTCAGTATGTCTCTCAGCATGTGGCAACTAACGACACCAGTTCTTCGTTGGTTTATTATTCTTCTTTGGCTACCAGCATAGTGTTCTTGTCTAGCTACCCCCATATGACTTTGTGTTCTTGCAGTCCGGTTAGGATTTCAGATTCCCCACTATTACCTGAATCATTTACACGTCCCTTAGGGAATTTATAATAGCCTGGTCCATCGCTTGCCAGCTTTTTACAGCAATCATACCTGCAAGCCTATCAGCGCCTTCATTTCCCCTTACACCTGCATGCCCTGGCACAAAAATCAACATAATTTTTGTCAACCTAGACCTCCTCAGTGATGCTGATGAATGTGATACTTATATAATTATTTGGTATATGATTCATTTGATTATTTTATATTGTTGAAAATTAATCTGATTTTTCTGTTGCCTAATTAAGTTGACATTTTTCCTCAGTGGAAATGACTCCTGTGACATCAAATAAAGAGACATATGTTCCCGTTGCACACCAGCTGCCACCATACAATGGATTTGGCAGTGAGGAAGACTCCCAGAGTTCATGCAAAGGTCTGCTACCCAAACCACCTAAGCGTGACTTTATCAAGTTCATGGAGAACGACAGCCACGGACTTGAGAGCAATATTCTTCGGTTTATGGCTCGCATGGATACCAAAAAAACCATTGATCAAGATCGAAGGTTTATTGTTTCTTACTTCCTGTCTGATGACACAATTCTTGTATTTGAGCCGCCTGTCAGAAACTCAGGTACATTGTTAATTGTCTCATCTGTGAAGGATGGATATGAATAAATGTGGATTGTGGGTATCTGAGAATGGCATGCTTGTTAGCCGTGTAGTTTAGTGAACATAAATACGTATGTGATTGTGTGTTATGTTATATTATGTTAACCGATACACACAGATCACATACAAATCACAAAGAGTGGTTTAATAAGTGGTTGATATAGAGTGTTCGAAGCAGTAGAAGAAGTAAGATAGTGGCCTGACATGGGAAACAATTAGTGGAAGGACATAAGAACAACAAAGAAAATCTTTTATGGAAGAATTGTGTGTCAAATGGAACAAGAAGAGGATATAGATAGACAAGATTGGGATCAGAGAAGTCACCTTAATTTTTGTCCCTGGGCATACAGAAGTCATGGGTAAAGAACTGGATAATAGATTGGCTGGCATGGCTATGATATGAGAGGGAACTGCAATGGAATGAAATCACATTCTTAATGCATTGAAAGAGGCTTTCCGAACAGAGGAGTTTCAGGGTTGGGAATCCCAGCTGCTCACCAGATTGAGAGAGATGGGTATTGATATTGGTACAGCTCAAAATGAACGACATACCAAATATGCAAAAAGAGTTATTAATCAACATCAAACTGGCATCTTTCAACATTAGACATTTTAGTATTCCATGAGATTTTTAGCATTCTTCTGTAAAACCACATCTCTGTGGTCTCCAGAGATTTTATTGGCCATGTTTCATATTCTCATGTCAGCATTGGCTCTATGTGGCACTGAAGAGATCTCTTTCTTACTTCAATTTACAATGATGTTGTATAGACTTAAACAAAAGTTAATTGCATATCCTTTACAGGACTTTGCAAATCAACCCCGGCTTTTTAACGCTGTTTGTGATTTTTCTAGGCATTATTACGTTCAGTAGTTTGCCATTGCTTTCTGAACGGGTGGCGCCATCGTCCTTTTGTTAAAATCCATGCAAACAATTTACAACCAAACTGTCTGCAGCGTGATTCGAACTCAGAACGTCGGGGTCAATAGACCGAGTCACTAACCCCTAAGCCACAAACGCCACCTGTATAGACTTACTTATTACTCTCCGCTCCTCGTGGAGCATAGGGCCTCAACATTTGTTCACCATTTTTCTCTGTCTCTGGCTGTTTTCTTTATGCTCTACCAGGATAGTAGAGCACCCTTCATTTCCAGGTCTGTTTAGAGAGTCCCCTTTTCCGTCTTCCTTGCGGGTTCTTCTCACATGCTTGTCTAGTAACACTTGACTGTCTTCGTGGGGTATGCCCAACCCATCACCATTTTCTCCTCTTAACCTGGGTCATCATGGGTTCCTGTCCTGTTCTTATCCACAGGTGTGTGTTTGCAACTTTATCATACCATTTCAGTCTGAGAATCCGCCAAAGACATCTGTTGACAAAAGTATAAATCTTATTTAACGTTTCATATTTCTTCTTTTTGATCGCTCGCTGTGAATTCAGGCGTTGGTCATGGTGTAGTAGTGAGGTTATTTATACCAGGAGATGATAATAAATGAAGATATATTTCTAGTAAAATGCAAGCAAGCAAGGAATGACCAGGCTATATAATAAAATCTTAGCAAGTCTAGGAGAAAAAAAATGTACCTAAGAAAATTGGACGCAATTTGGAAATGTATTGTGTAGTAAACATCACGTGATATCCGGGGTATTATTCAACGATGTACTGCTTAAAGGGTTGGTAACAACGCATTTTTGATAATGACGATGAATTTTAGACAGATAGGAAAATTCCATATTTACTATTTTATGGAACCATGTTCGAGAAGAGATGGCCCGATTATACTGAGCAGCCTGGTAAACAAGGGAGCAAATTATTGGTAGGTTGAAATAAATAGACCAATGAAATTGTTAAAGTTTTAATGCGCGTAGTATTTTGAAATAAACAACTCCGAACTAGATCTTTCGGGGGGATATAGATTGCGTAATGCCAGCCTGGTATAAATACTCGGGATGGAATTCGGACGGGAGATAGAGATGGATTGAAACGACAGGTGCCGTTGCAGGGGGCTCGAGCAGAGCGGACCCTGTGATTTATAGAGAAATTATAGAGATCCAGTGGTCATGGAACACTCGATGGACCAGTAGGGATTTTGGTTCTGGTAGGCCTACCTAGATATTTAAGACAGTGTACATTTTTCGGTCGAGTCATGGGATCTCCAGAGATTTGTTGATTTGGTGGGATTGTTGTTTTTAATTTCATGTAAAAATAGAATGATAAAGTTCTCAGCAAGGTTTGCAGAGAGTAATTAAAATTTGATTAACTTTCATCTGAGATGTTGGCATTTGTGAATTGATTTCTGGTGAGAGAGATTCTCTAGATTTTACAACAGCAGAAAGAGAACTTTTCAGGAAAACTGCAATCATCTTTAGTCCGGTGTAATTACTGGTGGTGCCGTGGCCAATTAAATAGAAAGAAGAAGTATTCATCATCATCATCAAGCACACTGCTACAATGGCACTAGTTATTGTCATTCTGACGGAGTTTTGCGTGAGGCCTGCTTACCATTTGACTGTTTTCCCTCACCATAAAAGCAAGCCTATGCCATCTTCAGAGGTATATATTGCATGTAATGACTAAAATTTTCTGACATGCTGATTTTGTCCAACTCATTTTAGACAGATTTGGCTAATTTTTTAATCTGAAGGTATTGTTGGAGGTAAGTTCCTGGAGCGCAGCCGTGTCAAGAAGCCACCAGAAGTCAAGTTTGCCACAGAGTTGTCACAGTACTACATGGCTACTGATCTGTACATTGGTGCTCGCTGTGAGTTCAACAAGTTCATGTTTATCATCATCGACGCTGATGAATATGCTTTCAAATTCATGGAGGATAACTCTTCAGTGGTAAGTATCACTAGGGGGTCTCTGTAGCGTAGAGGTTAGGTGCTTACCTCTCGTTCCTAAGGTACTCAGTTCGCTCCCTTGTGGAGCCATTGGGATATTTTTCCAGAGATCGCTGATCTCAGTGTAGGTTAGAAAGAGTGTTTAGTCCTATTGGAAACGGATAATAAATTAGATCCCATGTTCAAGAACAGAATTTAAAAAAACCCTACTTATCTATTTTCTAATCCTGTTTTGTCATTCAGCGTCAGGTTGAAAAAGGAGACACCTGGAGCGATCCAGTCTAATTGCCTTGTCTTTCTTTCTCTTCTCCAGTCCTGATTTGCCTCACAGCTTCAGGGTAAGAAGAGATTTTTAGATCTGGCTTTTGTGTGCGCTTCATAAATAGTGTCTTTCGTCATCTCTGTTATCTATGAGGTCCACCTTTTACATGGCCAGACTTTTGCTTTGTATCCACTGTATCAGAGTAACATTGTAAAAAAATCCTTCCTTGGCAAAATTCATTCGAAAAATTAAAAATAAACATAAAAATATTCCTGCAAAATATTTTTGCATCTTCTAAATTGCATCGGGGGCTCTCACTGATGTTACAGAGTCCGATCTAGTTGATAAGAATGAACAAACACAAACAAACAAACAATATTAGTGTTTGTTTTTAAACCTACTGTTTGGCCAATATTTTAAACTCTGTTTGTTTTCTCCTGTGTGTCCTCCTTGGTGTGTGCTAACAGTGTTATGCCATCTGCAATGCCTGTGTCTTTCATCCATCTTGTACCATTTGCCAACGAACAAAATAGACCTCACAATCTTCTTCTTCTAATTTCTAATCCTGTTTTGTCTTGCATCATCAGGATAAGAAGAGATTTACAGAACAGACTTTTCTGTGAGCTTCATAAACAGTTTTTCATCGCCTGTTATTTCTGAGGTCTACTTTTTGCATTTATGTGCTCACAATGTATTTCTCAAAATACCTCATGATATTAAAAACAGTTTCTTTACTTTGTTTTTTTATGTTTGAAAGAAAGCAGACAAATTAGTAAAATGGGAGCAGCACATGAACAAAAGAATCAAATAATCACTTTCCAGCAAGGGAAAACGCTCATCAAGGCTATTAGAAAAGAAGACCAGCAAAGAGATAATAACCACTATCTAGATAGAGCAAGACAGGTGATATTGTTTCGACTCAGAACTGGACACAATAGACTGAACAGTCACCTACACAGACTAAGACTGATTCCATCACCCACATGTGTATGTGGACAGACAATACAGACAGCCAAACACATTTTGCAAGATTGTTACCTGATGAATCAACTGTGGAAAGAACACTGGCCAACAGAAACAAACATCCATGCAAAGCTGTTTGGAAACCTTGACGAGCTAACAAGCACAACAACATACATCCAGAGAGCCTGACTCATTGTGTAGCCTTTGTCTTGTGAGTTAAAGGTTGTAGGTTCGAATCCGGACCGCGCTGTTCTGTTCATGAGTGAATTTTTTTCCACAGACCCCTAGGATTGTTGCAGGAGCTACGGAGTTGATGCTTTATGCAATACTCTCAGCAGGTGGCATGCCATTTCCGTGGAGAGAGACTGAGTTATATGGAGTAAAACCTAGTGCAATTAAGTCAATCTTTTTGGGGGAAAAATGAACAACAGCGAATAAGAAGATGTTTGAAATTGATAAAAAACAGAAAAGTCTGAATTTGATAAATGTTAAACATATCGCTCACATGATCATGTCTGACATCTTTTCCAACAGTTTGTGAGATCTAACATTGATGTAGTCTTGGAAAAACTGGCTACCAAGTTGGGCCCTAGCAAGGAAGATGTAAGGGCATTCTTTGCCAAGACAGATCCAGTAGGGTCTGGTTGCATGGCATATGAAAAATTTAGAGAGATGGTCCTTAGCATTGAACCAACACTTTCTGAACAAGAGGTGAGTTATTGGTTATTGGTTACTAAACTGACGTCATTGCACTCCGGGCAGACCCATAGGTGCTCAGTCTCCCCAACAGATATCGAAGAGTATGCATACTGATGGTTCCTGTGGCTCGCTGATTAAACACACCTCTCACTCTGCCTCTCAGGCAGATATAAAGATATAAAGATATAAGATATAAAGAGGTGAGTACAATAAACCAACACTCTGGTCTAAAGGGGAGTAAGTATAAGCATCAGTACTTTGAACAAAATGTGAGTAAGTATAACCATCGGTAATTTGAACAAAATGTTAGCAAATATAACGACCAGTTCTTTGAACAAAATGTTAATTAAGTATAACGACCGGTACTTTGAACAAAATGTTAATAAGGATAGCTACAGGTACTTTGAACAAAATGTTAGTAAGTGTAACGACCGGTACTTTGAACAAAATGTGAGTACAATGACCAGTACTTTGAACAAGTGGGGATCAAATACAATTATCAATACTTTAAACAAGAATGTGTCAAGAATGGGATCGAGGGAGAGCTACAGGTAGTGGTAGTAGTGCAAGCACGAAAAGTAATGCAGGTCTAAAATCCCTGAACAAAATTCACACATCTCCTGGCCGATGAAAAGATACAAAAATTATTGCAGAAACGTAAAAAAAAACAGCAGTAATATGAGTCCACAGAGAACGAATGCTAACTCCCCCGGAGTAAATGACCGCACCAAAATTGCCATTCACGGGGCAAGAGTCCATAAGCACGAAGTGTAACAAGTCAACGGTCGCACCACAATTACCAGTTTCCTGGCCGATGGGAAGTGCAGTACAAATGAACATGAATGGATGAGAGGTGCATGCAGAGAAGTGACGTTGGCCCACATTGGGCGAAACTAGGAACCCTGAATAGGGGACAAACAAATTGCCAGCTGTGGGGCAAGAATCAACAAGAACGATGCGTAACGAATCAAAGTCTCGGCAAGTGTCTCTGAAAACGCTGTAACGTATCATGCCGACACACAGGAAGATTGCGGTAAACTCCGTATCAACGGCTTAGCACAGATACATTTACTGGGTAAGGTTGGCCAAGCGCAAATTCTAAAGTTGCGTTTTAGTGCCTAATGAAACTGCCCTTCCTGGGACAACCGGGCAAGGTACTGTTGCAATTACAACTAACATCCCCGGAAGAACTGAGGTAGGGATGTTGGTGAGGCAAAATTTCAGTTGCATTGCTAGCGCTGATTGAAACGACCTTCTAAAATATCTGTGCGCAGCCCCAGTCCAGTGTTTCCCGGGAACAGGGAAAAGGCAGAGTGAAACCTTGCAATTTGCCAAATGTTGATACGCACCCTGAAACGGATGAGAATACTCTTACTCAGGAACAAACTCACTGTGGATAGAAAACTAAGGTCGATAATGCAAAGGCGTGACTGGTGCAAATCCAAACATTGGCTAAGGGCAATACTTTTAGGACGCTGATCATCCTTCACAGAGTAAGATGACGTCCAAACACCATGGCTCAGATCATATAAAGGCTAAGTATACCACCAATATATGATTGCTTGTATGACAAGAACATGTGCCTCCAATGACTGAGAATGTTCCTAATCCAGAACGACCTCATATAGTCAGAAAGAGCGCATATTATAGACATACTCTTTGGCAAAGATTATAAAGCCCAAATATACGGCGAAAAATGATCGTAAAAGAGCAATGAATACAAGAAAGGTGACAGTTCCCGTGATCAGCCCTAGAATGCTCCTAAACCAGAGTGACCTCAAAAAGTCAGCGCAAAGTAGCTAATGCTCTTTGGTGTAGATCTAAGCTCAAATTTACGGCACTAAAAGATCATTAAAGAGTATTTATCATACGATGCGTACAGAATGACCACACCAAAGGCAGGAAATTCGAAAGAGCAGTCGCACTTCAATAATTAACTCTGGCCGTAAAAATACCAATGGTACAAGGATTCAAGGCAAGAGTTACATGAACAACAGGTTTCCTGTAACGATCACTCTTGAAGGATCTAAGCTTCAAGTACCTCTGAAGTCGGTGAGGCTGTCTGCATGGTTGGGGGCACCTGTAAAGGGTAATCTTAAGTCTCACGCAAAATTAGTCAGAAGTGCAATACCAGGTGTCATGACTTTCGCCTGAGTTAACAGAGAGCGTGCGAGCGAAGAAGAAGACTTGGATCACATACAAATAACAAAGAGTGGTTATTAAGTGGTTGATGTGGAGCGTTCAAAGAAAAAGAATGTAAGTATGTACAACGATGAACTCCTTGAACAAGATGCCTTAGATATAGAACAAGCAAATATTTTGAACAAGAGGTAAGTTATAATAACCGCCCATTGCAAGCGATAATGGCAACAGCTTCAGATAAGTGTTGTTGCAGCTCTCTGGTGTGTACAGAGGTGAATCTTGAGTTCAATCCTGGAACGCAATTCCCTACCACAGGTGGAACATACAAAAATCGGGGTTGATAATGTTGGTGGGTTGATAACACACTACTCTCTCTACCCCTCAAGCATCCAGCTCTACTGGTACAATGTGTAATTTCAAACTCTTTAAATTGCTGGATTATTCAATGTCAATTTTAGTGTTCTCATCCAACAGTAGGTTGAGGCAGAAGAACATCCCCCTTATCCATTCTAAACTCTACAACAATCAATGCTTTTGATGCAAGCGTGTCCGCTCTCTCGTTGCCGAGAACACTTGCATGACCAGGACAGTAGATCTACATGAGTTTCTGGAGGCTAGAAACCTCTATGGATGGCATCCACTGATACCGCAACCTGCCATTCTGGATCTTTCAAAGCATCAGCTGACAGAAACAACAACGGCCCCAGTAAACAGAGTCCCAGAGAGTAATACTGAATGTGTTGAGCTTTAAGTACCTTTGATGGAACAAATAGAAACCCACTGCAGGATGAATCAGAAACCTATTTTTTTATTGTGTATCTTTCTTTCTGTATTTTCTTTAATCCTGTTTTGCCTTTCAGGATCAAGATAAGGTGAAATTTATACAATAGGCTTTTGTGTGCACTTCAAAAGTGGTGTTTTTCACTACCTTTGTTATTTATGAAGTCCATCTTTTGTGTGGACAGCCTTTTGTTTTGTATCCACTGTATCAGAGTAACATTGCTCTTTGAGGCGCCTGTCTGTTGGTAATTTTCTTAATGTGGCCAAAGAATTTAATTTGTTGTTTCTTGACGAAGTTTAGTACTGATGTTGTACAACTTTTTCCTGATGTCTTCATTTCAAACCATTCTCTTCTTGATACTCCCAGTATCTCTGTCGTGACTAGTTTTCTTCTACTGTTTGATGTCAGCATCCAGATCCAGGGTTAGCACTGATAGCATAATGTTGAAAGAAAGATTGTGTTGAGCAATGCTCTTTTAGTGTTCATGGTGACATGTTTGCTTTTCAAAATTGTCGCCATTTGTCCTCTGATCTGATTTGCTTTATTGCATTTATGTTAAATTTCGTTAGTTATTCTTCCGTTTGCTGAGAAAATGCTTCCTAGGTATGTAAAGTCATTGACTTATTTTAATGGATGTTTGTCGATTGTGCATTCATGTACAAAATTCATCTATATTTTTATTTTTCAGATTATGACTGTTGCAAGACAGTTCAGCGATCGACAGGCTGATATAGTTCTGGATGTAGATAAACTGACCTCCATCATACAAGAGGAGTTGAGGAAGACAAATTTTGAAGGGTTTGATACACTGATGACAGCTTTGAAGTTTCTGGATAAAGACTGGTATGACCTAATAGTCTTCTGCTTTTCTCAAATCCTGTTTTGCATCACATCATCGGGATAAGAAGAAATTTATAGAATGAGCTTTTGTGTGCACTTCGGAGGTGTTTTTCGCACCTGTTATCTCTGAGTGTGGATGACCTAATGTGTGGATGACCTAATAGTCCCTTTTGTGTGGATGACCTAATAGTAATTGTCTGAAAATATTTTAAAATTAGATTGTGTTTTGTATATTAAAGTGAAGAAACCATAGCCAAAGAGCAATCAGGAGGTACAGATGAGGACATTAATGCCAGTATAAGGAATGTCCTGATAGCTGCAGTAACGTAGTTGTTAGTGAAGTCACATCTTATGCTAGTGGTCCGGTTTCATTTCACGTGGACGTGGAATCTTTTCAGGTCGTAACAGCTCTCAGGTCGACCCAGTCTCAATTGGGTACGAGGAAATTTACAGAGAAGTAAAGCTGACGGCGTGATGCTGTGGAAAATAAGCCTAAAAATACATCACCGCATCACAGTAGTCTGACGGCAATGAATATATGACAGGCACTTAATCCAAAATTCAGCAACTTACTTACCCTATATAACACAAGGTATAAAAAGGGTTCTTTATTTACTTTTTACTTTAGGAAAGTTCGACAAACCTTTGCTCTCCTGCACACAGTGTGGAAATCTACTGTCATCTTTACTAAAACAATATCAGAATATTCAGCTCAAATGTGAAATCTGTGTCCCTATATGGCTTGGAAACGTGGCGAGTCACCGAGTTTAATACAAATAAGATTCATAACTTTTTGAAACCGATGTCTTTGGTGGATTCTCAAACTGAAATGGTATGACAGAGTTGCAAACACCGACATGTGGATAAGAACAGGACAGGAACCCATGATGACCAAGGTCAAGTGGAGAAAATGCTAAGGGATGGGGCATACCTTGCGGAAGACACAGTTGAGTGTCACTAGACAAACACTTGAATGGAACCCTCAAGGAAAATGGAACATCCTAAACAGACCTGGAGGTTAGGTGCTCACCTGTTGTTTCGTTCCACAGGTTCGCTTCCATGTAGAGCAATTGGGATATTTCTCTAGAGATGCTTGATCTCAGTGTAGGTGAGATTGAATTCATGGTCCTTTCAGAGACAAACGATAAAGCATAAGACCAGGGCTCAAATTGAGCGCCTTAAATAACCATTATCAGTTCAAAAGTGATAACAGAAGGCTGGAAAGCTGCTGCCTCAGCAAAATTCAGAAGAAAAATTAAGCAAAAAAATTCCTGCAAAATGCTTTTACCATCTTCTAAATTACATTGGCGACACTCGTCGGTGCTAGAATTTATGCACTGCAGTTGAGACCTTTCTATGTAAGAAAGTGATGGGAGCACACATGGTTACTCACCGAAATGTAGCGATGATTATCCTATAAATCAATCAAACTTAGTTCGTTGTAGAAAGTGATAAATATATTACATTTTTGCATTTAACACTTTTGTTCTAATGAGCCGATATACTTGCTCACAGTATTTTGTAAGATGGAGCAAAGCTAATATACTTGCTCACAGTATTTTGTAAGATGTAACAAAGATAGTATACTTGCTCACAGTATTTTGTAAGATGGAGTAAAGCTAGTATACTTGCTCACAGTATTTTGTAAGATGTAACAAAGCTAGTATACTTGCTCACAGTATTTTGTAAGATGGAACAAAGCTAGTATACTTGCTCACAGTATTTTGTAAGACTGAACAAAGCTAATGTACTTTCTGACAGTATTTTGTAAGATGGAAACGTACTTGATTTGTAACTGAAAAGCTAGTATACTTGCTCACAGTATTTTGTAAGACTGAACAAAGCTAGTATACTTGCTCACAGTATTTTGTAAGATGGAGTAAAGCTAGTATACTGGATAATTCAGTATACAATGTAATATAATTGCATCAAAAAGTAAAAAAAATAGTGAAAGGGTGAATTTTGTGACTAAATAAAATAAAAGAGTTACACAGTTGATTTCTCGACTAACACTATTCTGTCCCCTGTATTACAGCACTGGTGTCTTGAACAGGGAGACTATCAGAAAAGAATTTGTTGCACAACATGTCCCGCTTTCTGATGACATGCTACGAGCTGCGCTGTCAGTGTAAGTTAGTGTGTGAGGAGGGTGCATGCAGATATTAGAGAAATCAGTTATATTGAAGGGAGATATGATTTGGTTACACTGGAGAGGAGATCTGATTTGCAATGAAACACTCAAATGGTTTAACCACTTGGGAAAAATGAACCAGAATACACCAGTTGCAAGAGCGTTTGATTGATTGATTGATAGGACCACTATCATTGCACTTTGGTGAGTAACCGTGTGTGCTTTGATCTCTTTCTTGCAAGAGCGAACAACCTGAAAATGGAATCATCAAAAGGAAGGTGCAGACCAAGATAAAGATTACAGACATCTTAAAACTCCACAATACCACAGTATATCATATGACAGAGCATGCACTATGTCTGAAACTGATCATCAGTTAAACATGCAATGCCTAACAGCAAAAAGTATATCATATGACAGAGTGTGCACTATGTCTGAAACTGATCATCAGTTAAACATGCAATGCCTAACAGCAAAAAGCAGAGAAGGACAAAAGATAGAAATAAAAAGAGAGGAGATCTGATTTCCTCATAATGGGGTTAGGGCGGAGGGGAACTGAAAGTTGTTCTACTGAAAGATAGATATGATGTGGTTATATTATTGGGGTGGAACTGATACAAGAAGGGGGAATTTGGTGTCTCCTTCTTCTACTCGTTTGCTCATGTCCAGTGTCTCCGGTTCTCTAGATGTATGTTGTTGTGTTTGTTAGCTCATCAAGGTTTCCAAACAGTTTTTGTCTCTGTTAGCCAGTGTTCTTTCCGCAGTTTATTCATCAGGTGACAATCTTGCAGGATGTGTTTGGCTGTCTGACCACATGCACAGGTGGGTGATGGAACCAGTCTTATTCTGTGTAGGTGTCCGTACATGTCTATAGGTGCTCCAATCTCTGCCTTAACAAATCCAGTAATATCCAGCGACCCAACACACCAGTTCGATGTTATCAGTTATATGAGGACTATCATCATAGCAATCCGGACATGTCCATAGGTGCTCTAATTTCCTCCTTAACAAATCCAGCAGCGTCCAGCTGCCCAACATGCCAGTTTGATGTTGATTAATCAATTTTTTTGCATATTTGGTATGTTGTTCTTTTTGGGTTGTACCAATATCAACATCTATCACTCTCAATCTGATCAGCGACTGGGATTTACAACCCTGACACTCCTGTTTGGAAAGAATCTCTCAATGAGTTAAGAATGTCATTTTGGTCCATTGTAGCTCCCTCTGTTATCATAGCCATGCCAGCCAATCTAACAACTCATTCATTACTCCAGACTCCTGCGTATCCAGGGACAAAAATTAAGGAAGGTTATTTCTCTGATTCCTGTCTGTATTAGTGCCTCCACCCAGTTTCATCTCACCATTCCTGTTTTGATTTTACAAATCATACTCATTGAGTCACTGAGTACAAAAATATTCTGAGTTTTATCTTAATGCTGTAAATGTTACACTTTCAGCTGTTACGAAACCTGTTGTAGGCTGCACTTGCTTTTTCAATTCTTTGTTTAATTTCAACCATAATGTTCCATTCTGAAGAAATAGCAATATATTAAACCTGTAGTAAAATATCAGTTTTCTTTTTCCTCTTTCAACTCCCAATACAGCACAGGTCTTTAACAAATGTGTTCCAGCCCTTCCTCTCTCTTGCCATCCTTTCCACTTGTTGCCTATCCTTTTAATATCAATCTCCAGCTCTCTTCTTCACGTATTTCTAGGCCTTCCACTGCAGGTTCCAAAACAGTGCCTGTATGGAATGCTTCCGGTCGTTCTTCTCAACGTGTCCTATCCATCGCCAGCATCTCTTCCATAGCTCTTTTTCTAATTTGTATCTGCTTAGTTTTTTATAAAATATTAGTAATATATATAAAATATAAACTATTGTTGACAGGGCCAGGACTGCAGGTAACGACAATGAAGCTGTCTTGTATGAGAGTTTTATCAACTCCTGCAACTGGCGTGACTTTCCAGCTCCAACAGCACAGTACCAACCTTTTCAAGGAAGTGATGCTAAGCCCAACAGTCGGATAGGACAAGTCCACTACCAGTCTTTACTTCAACGACTGTTCAGCGATGCTAAAAATGCACCTCAATCGGTCATGTAGGCTGTTAGTTTGCTAGTTATCACATGCTTGTGCTAAAGTTAGTTACTTAATCAGTTAATATGTTCATTTAAATCATTTCTGTAAACATTGAAAAGATTAATAAAGTAGCTTACAAAATATGGATACATAAAAGAATAGGGTGAATGTCTTGGATTGGTTTGCTGAACTGATGTCATTGCACTTCAGGCAAACCTTGCTTTGTTCATTTAAGGATCATCTTCATCGCACATTGAACATCGCATAATTGCTTTGATCACCTCCCAACCATGTATTTCAGTATGTTTAGACTAACAAACTCCCATTCTGTGTTAGTTGATGTATGTACTGAAGTTTTTCTCATAGTTTTTCCGTCTTACCACAGGTAGCAGTATGCACAATTTGCGCAACCGAGATAGAGAATACCCTTTATCTTCTTGGAAATCTTCGTAGCGTATGTTCAGGTAAACCTATAAGTGCTCTGTCTCCCCTAACAGATGTAAAAGGTTATGCATACTGATGGTTCTCGTGACTCACTAGTTAAACACACTTCTTACTCTGTCCCCCAGGCATCCAGTTCAGCTTTTACAATGTATAATTCCAAAACCAATTAACATGCTCGATAGATTCAGCATCAATTTTAATATCCTCATCCAACAGACGGTTGCAGAGAAACCAAAGAACATCCCCCTATCCATCTTCAACTTCCCGACAATCGATTGTCATGGAAAGAGAAGAAAAACTATTGAACATGTATATCAATAACTAGAAGTGAAAAGAGATCTACTCAGAGATCAAAATTAGACTAGTGAGATATGCTGGCCATATTAAGTGACATGATATTCTATTGAGAACCATCTTGGAAAGGAAAGTTGAAATCAGGAGAGCAAGGGGAAAACAGATAGAATTAGGAGACAAACATCAGAAAGTAAACTGCTCTCTTGCAGAGTATACTACCATCATCAGGGCAAGTAATATAACTCGCTGGCAAGTCTTTACAGTCAAGGTACAGAACTTGTTGGCAAGTCTTTACAGTCAGGGCAGGGAACAGAACTTGTTGGCAAGTCTTTACAGTCAAAGGCACAGAACTTGTTAGCAAGTCTTTACAGTCAAGGCAAGGAACAGAACTTGTTTGGCAAACAATTACATCCAGTCTTCAATGTGAAGATGGCAAATGATTGGCTGAATGAAGTAGAGATATAATGCAGAATTTTGTTTCCTAATATCAGAAGATATTCTTCACAGTTATTTCAGAGTAGATCAGATAAATAGGGAAGCTTTTAGTCAGAATATTACTTTCTTAAGCAGAAATTATAATTTGGGGTCTGACAAATGTTGCATATCTTTAAAATGTTGCTAGTATTCAGTTGTGGTTTAAATGCTGAAATGAATGTTTTCTAGTTACATACAAGACTGTCTATTGCCCAATAGTTGCTATCTAATTTCATACAAGACCAGTATTGCCCAATAGTTGCTATCTAATTTCATACAAGACAAGTATTGCCCAATAGTTGCTAATTTCATAAAAGACCAGTATTGCCCAATAGTTGCTATCTAATTTCATACAAGACCAGTATTGCCAAATAGGTGCTATCTAATTTCATACAAGACCAGTATTGCCCAATAATGCTTTCTAATTACATACAAGACTAGCATTGCCGGATAGTTGCTTTTAAGGTGGGAGACTCACCCAGAACAAGGGTTGTCTTTTTTTAAAATTACATATTTTCAAGAAAATTATTTTTAAAATCAATAATTACAATGCATACATTAAGCGTTATTTATCATCACAAACAATGTCTTTTGCAATATGTGGCCAAATTGTATGACAATATGTTTGTAAATTTTTCGTTAATTTAAAAAAGACAACCCTTGTTCTGGGTGGGTCTCCCAGAGCTACATAAAAGACCAAGCATTGTCTAATGAATGTGTTTTAGCTACATACAAGACTAAACATTGCCTAATGAATGTGTTTTTAGCTACATACAAGACAAAACATTCCCTAATGAATATGTTTTAGCTACATACAAGACTAAACATTGCCTAATGAATGTGTTTTAGCTACATACAAGACTAAACATTGCCTAATGAATGTGTTTTTAGCTACATACAAGACTAAACATTCCCTAATGAATATGTTTTAGCTACATACAAGACTAAACATTGTCTAATGAATGTGTTTTAGCTACATACAAGACAAAACATTCCCTAATGAATATGTTTTAGCTACATACAAGACTAAACATTGTCTAATGAATGTGTTTTAGCTACATACAAGACTAAACATTGTCTAATGAATGTGTTTTAGCTACATACAAGACTAAACATTGCCTAATGAATGTGTTTTAGCTACATACAAGACTAAACATTGCCTAATGAATGTGTTTTAGTTACATACAAGACAAAACATTCCCTAATGAATATGTTTTAGCTACATACAAGACTAAACATTGCCTAATGAATGTGTTTTTAGCTACATACAAGATTAGTATCTTTCAAAAATTGTTTTCGTATTATAAAAAATACCAGCATTGCCTAATAAATGCTTTCAAGTTACATATAGTCATTGAATTGCTCGAAAATTGATTCTATTTACAGACAAGTTTTGAATTATCCAGTACTTGTTTAACAGTAGACCAAGAGCATTGGAAAGACCACATGTATATATCTCTTATTCTCTCTCTTCACCTTTCAACTCCCAATGGAGCACAGGTCTTCACCAAACTTCTTCCAGCTCTTCCTCTTCTTCTTGCCATTCTTTCCAACTGTTTGCATGTTTTGTTTATCCTTTTAATATCAGTTTCCAGCTCTCTTCTCCTGGTATTTCTAGACCTTCTCTACTCCTCTTTCCTTGCGGGTTCCAAAACAGTGCCTGTCTTGCAATGCTTCTGGTAGGCCTTCTCAAGGTGTGTCCTATCCATCGCCAGCATCTCTTTCTTAGCACTTTCTCCACTGGTATCTGCCTAGTTCTTTCTCTGAGTTCATCGTTTGTAATCTTATCATACCATCTCAATCTCTCTATTCTAAGTAAACATCCATTTATGAAGGTCTGTAGTTTTCTGGTGGTTTCTTTTGTTGTCCTCCATGTTTCTGAGCTATACAACAGTAAAGTAAAAGAGCAAAGGAACCATTTTGATACTAGTGATATGTAGGGAAATACGGTGTTAGGTCCGTATTTTTCATTGACCGTCTGCACATAATGGGTGATGTGGTCAATATCATGATGTCCGCCATTACTTCCCAGTGCTTTTCCTGCTACCCAAATGAGGTTGGATCGATCTGAGAGCTGCTGAGATCGGAAAAAATTCCACATCCACTGTGGAATTTAACCCTGACCACTAGCCTAAGAAGCTTCTTCTTTGAACGCTCCATATCGACCACTTGTTAACCACTCTTTGTGATTTGTATGTGATCTGAGCCTAAGCGTTATTGTATGTTGTGCTGTTATGCGCCCAAAGTAGGCCGGCACATCCAATTTCAGCTAATCTTTTATTTACTAGGTAGCTTCCTAGGCCCCTACATCAGTCACCTCTTACGACATGCCTTGTAGGTTGTAGTGTTACTATTCTTTTCTCCTTCGAGCCCCGGGAACACACGGGCAACCTAAGAAGTGAGTTCACTAACAACTACACTGTGGCTCTCCATACAACAGTACTAGATATGATTTTGAAGCATGACAAAGACAGATCAAGTGGAAGATTAATGGTTAACATCATAGAAATGTAAACTGGTACAATAAACATGTTGCACTTGACCCAGATCCCAAAATATTACTGTCCATTGTATCTGGCAACCAAAGTGGAAAGCAATAATAATGAAAAAATAGGAAGTAATATTGAGAATGATAATAAGCAAGATGGCAACTTTTACTGACCATCAAAAACAAAATGTTTGAAAATAAAGCCTGCACAAGAAAACACACAATTTTTAGTCTCTTATTAAAAAAAATGACATTTATACAAGGTTTATTTTTTAATATTTGAATTTTTAGAAATGAGATATATTTGTCATACTTTTGTTTGGTGGTGATTTTTATCTCAAACTTTGATTGCAAATAAATACAATGTTTATCAGCCATTGTTCTGTGAATTGTGTCCTAAAATTATTATTGATTGATTGGACCATCATCACTGCACTTATGCTAGATCTCTTTCTTACACAGTAAGATCTCAGCAGCAGTGCACAGACTCTGTAGCTTCGGCGAGGGTCCCCGATGTAATTTAGATGGTGAAGATATTTTGTAGGTATTACAATTTTTCGAATGATTTTGCCCCGGGAGCGGCTTATCAGCCTGCGAGTTTGAACTGCCAAAGGTTCTTTTATGTTCTCAACTTGAACACAGTACTTACGTTTTATCGTCCGTCTCTGATAGGACTAAGAACTCAATCTCACCTACACCGAGATCAAGAGTCTCTGGAAAAATATCCTGATGGCTCCATGAGAAGTGAACAGAGTATCTTAGGAACGAGAGGTGATCACCTAATCTCTACGCCACAGAGACCCTCATCATTGGTTGTATGACAGTAAGATATGGCTTAGAAATATCATAGAACAGTGTTTCCCAAACTGGGGTCTGCGAGGTACTCACAGATGGTCCTCAAGTACTTGAAGAAATATTTTGTTCTTTGACATTTCAAACAGAAAAATAAGTTTTCAAAATATGTATAAAACAGTGTTAAACTAGTTCCAATGCGAAATCAAAGGACCCGGACTAGACCGGAGTCCAAAAGTCTGACAGGACAAAATGAAAGATCATTTGAAGTTTCCCAAAACACGTAATCCCAAAGTACTGTAGTTTTACAAATTACAAAAACAATGACAAAATACAGCAACGTTTCGACCAACAAGGCCTTTATCAAGCAAACAAACAACAAGAGTGACAAATTTAAAAACAAATGGACGACCAAAAACAAACGTTTCTAATGAAAATCTGGAAATAAAAAATTTGGTCGTCCATTTGTTTTTTAAATTTGTCACTCTTGTTGTTCGTTTGCTTGATAAAGGCCTTGTTGGTCGAAACGTTGCTGTATTTTGTCATTGTTTTTGTAATTTGTAAAACTACAGTACTTTGTGATTACGTGTTTTGCCAATCAAATAGTTTTACTGCAGTCTCATATATATTTTGTGAATATTTTGAAGTTTCCCACAGTCTGAGAAATTGGAGCCAGCTTGACTGTTGATGTGGTGTAATAATAACTCCATCGCTAGAAGATTTTCATGTATAGAAACTTTTGGGGTCCGAGCAGCAAAATGTATTTAAAAGGGGTTGGTGGTAATGCAAAGTTTGGGAACCGCTGTCATAGAACAATGCACAGAATGGTAAATCAAACTCTATATAAACTTTAAAATGTATTTAAAAGGGGGTTGGTAGTAATGCAAAGTTTGGGAACCGCTGTCATAGAACAATGCACAGAATGGTAAATCAAACTCTATATAAACTTTCTTGACTATGAAAAAGACATTTAATATCATTCAGCACAATACTAAAGCAAATCTCATAAGAACGATATTCTGGCCAACAGTATGTTACCAGTGTCAAACATGGCCAATAGCAGCAGCTAATGAGTGGAAAATCACAACGACGGAGATGTGGGGCCTTAGAAGAGCTGCAGGAATGACAATAAGAGACAAAATTAGAAGTGATAAAATCAGAAGAAGATTGAATGTGAAACCAGTCATGCAATTCATAAAAGAACAACAGCTTAAATGGTTTGGACACCTGACAAGAATTCCCTTGTATCGACTACCACAGAGAGCCACACTGAAAAAGTATAACATTGATTGATTGGACCATCATCATTGCACTTCGGTGAGTAACCATGTGTGCTTCGATCTCTTTCTTACCCAGGAAGATTTTAGCTGTTGTGCACAAACTCCGAAGCACAGGTGAGGATCCCTTATGTAATTTTTGAAGATGCTGATGTTATTTTTGTAGGTTTTTAAATTATTTTAATCTTTTCTGATCAATTTTGCCCAGGCAGCGACTTTCCAGCCTGCAGTTCTCGATTTTGAACTGCCAAGGGTTCTTTTTCGTGCTCCAATTGAACACAGAGCCTACGTTTCATATTCGTTCTCTGATAGGACTAGGAACTCGATCTCACCTACAATGTGATCAGGGATTTTTGGAAAAATTTCTAGATGGCTCCACAAGGGAGCGAACCTGGTACCTTTGGCACGAGAGATGAGCACCTAACATCTACGTCACAGAGACCCTTAGTGAAAAAGTATAACAAGTAGGCTACAGAGCAAGAGGAAAACCACACAAAAGATGGAGTGACGGCATCAAGAACATCCTTAAGAAAATGAATAACAAATTGCCTTAGAACAAATACACACAAGATCACTACATTACCCCCACTTCTATAAAGAAGTAAATGGTGGAAGAGATGCAGTAGACAACAAAAGTGTTTGGTGTATTCTAGGATGGTATGAAGTTCTGCTAGGTTTGTAAAGAAAGCTCATCATCATCAAATAGTTTGTCCTGAGCAGAATTTTGCCACCTAACAGTCCTTCATAATTTTTCTTTCATAATCCAGATGTTCCACCTCTGCAGCCATCATGCTCAAATCATCAGTCACATCTCTGTGGCTAAGTTGTTAAGTCCTTTGCCTTGCGAGTCGAAGGTCGTGGGTTTGAATCCAGACAGTGCAATTCTGTTTATGAGTGCAGTGTTTTCCAGAGACCCCAGGATCAGTGGCGTACGGTAACTTTTCTAAAAGGGGACTAGGTTAAGAAACAAGGCAATTTAGCAAGGATACTTTTACCGTTCACAGATTACCTCTTTCGAGAGAGCTTTGCAATGTCCAGAGTTTCGTCTAACTTTATTGCTAGACAAAAAATGCATTATTAAGTTACGACTTAACCTAATACAGAATGACATCATCAACACATTCAATGATGTAGTTTTGAATTATGTTGGAGGTTTTCCTTTAACCCCCTCCCATACTCTGAAGATAAAACTCCAACTTACTATCATATTTATGAAGTACGTAAAAGTTTTTCAGCCAAAGGATTGACTTCAATGCACCAGGTTTTACCCCATATGGCTTGATTCTTCTATGCGGAAATGACACGTCTCCTACCGAGAGCATTGCACAAAGCATGAACTCCGTAGCTCTGTCAACAATGCTAGGTTTTTATGGAAAATAAATGCACTTGTGAACAGAACAGCACTGTCCGGATTCGAACCCACGACCTTCGACTCGCAAGGCAAGGGCTTAACCACAGATACCCCACATATAATACATGCATGTGCTCTTCTTTGAACGCTCCACAATGACTACTTGTTAACCACTCTGTGTGATTTGGATGTGAGCTGAGCCTAAGAGCGATCGAACGTTGTACCCGTTATGCGCCTACAAGTAGCCAGCACATACGACTTCTGCGATGCTTTTTATTTACTATCGTAGCCTTCCTAGGTCCTACATCAGTCGGCTCTCATGAACTGCCTTTAGGTTGCAGTGGTACTATTCGTTGCTTCCCTGCGGACGCCGGTACCACACGGGCGACGCATTTGTTCATTGTAGTTTCCCCGGTTAAGGGAATCTTGCCGTTCATTGTAGTTTCACCGGTTAAGGGAATCTTGCCGTTCATTGTAGTTTCACCGGTTAAGGGAATCTTGCCGTTCATTGTAGTTTCCCGGTTAAGGGAATCTTGCCGTTCATTGTAGTTTCCCGGTTAAGGGAATCTTGTCTAGCCAAAGCACAGCACACATCAATTAATCACCTCATTAGTTCCTGAAGCATCAAAACTTCTATGTTCACTTAATAGAGAAACAGAAAACCATGACACTGGACAACAACCCGGTAACAGTGTGACAACACAAGAAAAGAAGCATTGCAACTATATTATAGTTTCTTCGAAAGTTTGTAATGTAGTTATTGCGTTTGTAATGTAGTTATTGCGTTTGTAATGTAGTTATTGCGGATAATGAATCTTTTCGTGTCGCAATATTGATATGTGAAAATTATTGATATCACAAAAAACATTATTACTCCAAACTACATGATCTGTTTCGAACAGCGCACAAGGCCAACAATTGATACAATCTGCTTCTTGATTTGCATTCAGTTAACCATTTTGTACCAATGTAATACTCCGTAGTGAAATGGCGCATATAGTACAGTATATCACTTTTGTTCTAACCAAAATGTTTGTGCTTTCGTTTTTACTTGATGCATTTCTTCAAAACTGAGACCACCAGATGATGATGTGAATAATCTAATCATTCGCGAATACAACACGTGACAGGCCAACGACACTGCATGCAATATCTCGCTGACCTACTTTTATTACGTCACATGTATGTATACTCTACGCTCTGCATGTAGTGAGGGACTAGATTTCAAAACCAATTCCGTTTCTATATTTCATACATTGAAGCACTGTCAAACCAATCGAACACTTCAACATTTCCCCAGATCCCTTTCATTAACTGGAACAATTAAATATGGTTAATAACGAAAGAATTACCCATCAGAAGATAAAAACGACAAATAAATTTGTATGCGCCAGAACGCCAAGGGTTAACATTTATAATGTATATACACAGACAATCACACAGGACTATTGTAGCGTCAGCTAGTCCATGTATCGGAAAGAGCCGATTAAACCATGACCCTCTTTAGTAAAAAAAAAAAACGAACGCTACCGATGTCTAAGTGGAGTATTTGGTATCTCAATTAGCAGGATATATCGTTGCAGTAGTGCGGCGCAAATTTTGAGAAATATTCTTTCTTTCTCGAATCCTGTTTCTCACAGATTAATGCTGTTAAATCAGTATTAATTAAATGGAAATTTAATTCAAATTAGAATAACTGTAATGTCTTCACCGTTGGGGAACAAGCTAGTCCAGAGTCCGGCACGCCACTGCCTAGGATTGTTGCTGGAGCTACGGAGTTCGTGCTTTGTGCAATACTCTTGGTAGGTAGTGTACCATTTCTGGAGAGGGACCAAGCTAAATGGGGTAACACCTGGTGCAATGAAGTCAATTCTTCGGCTGTGGACTTTCTCTTTTTTTTTTTTAGCTGGTATACCTCCTTCCATAATGGTCTTCTCTAACCCTTTATGTCTTTTCTTCTTCTTCTTTTGTCGTCACACTGCCACCCAGTTGTTGCCCAGTGTTGTGGTATTCTGTTTTTGTCTTGTGCTTTTCTGGTGGCTTCAGTGATTGTTATTTTTGCTCTACAAAAAATTAGCAAGACAGCATATCTCTCAACGCTTCTGACAGCCAAGGTCAACTTCTGGTGGTTCTGTTTTTAACAGATATGAGAAAGGGCAAACGGTGAGTAACTGGAGTAACTGACGCCAGAGTACCAGTTGTTTCGGGCAGATAGGGACACGTACACCTTGATAGGTAACTCATGTAGGGCAAAGTCAACTCTAATTAAAAATATCTGCTGCCTTGTGGCTATGACAAAACAAAATGGTGGCATATCCTTTACAGGACGTAGCCATCAACCACAGTAAACGAGTCGTTGATTTTCTAGGCATCACTTATATGTTCAGTAGTTTGCCATTGCTTTCTGAACGGTGAGATCTATTTTTACCTTTTGTAAAAATCCCATGGAAACGAATTTGCTTTAAAATTTTCCCACCGTGGTGTTTGAACTAGGTACTCTTGGGTTTGTGATCGAGATCGCTTGAGCTACAGATGTTCAACTTATGGCTATACCTGTTGATAAAGAAGGATTAGATCTAGATAAAGTCCATAGTAGAATTGCAGTTATACAAGGACTATCATCATAGCACCAGACATGTCCATAGGTGCTCTGATCCCCACCTCAACAAATCCAGCAGCTTAACACACCAGTTTGATGTTGATTAATGTTACATATTTGGTATGCTTTCTTTTGCGTGCTGTACCAATATCGACACCCATCTCTCTAAATCTGGTTAGCAACTGAGATTCAAAACTTCTGTTTGGAAAGAATCGGTGCAATATGAATGTCATTTTGGTCCATTGCAGTTTCCTCTGATATCCTAGCCATGCCAGCTAATTTATCAGCTCGTTCATTACCCCTGAAGAGTAAATAATGAAGCTGATTTGTCTGATCCTTTTCTGTACCAGTACCTCCACCCATTTTTGTTTCATCATTCCTGTTTCGACTTTACGAATCATATCAATGAAAGCCCCTAAGTAATTATGATAGTTTTAATCTTTTTTCTGGCAACTCCTGCAATGTCACTGATGTCAAGCTGTTATGTCATTTGATCGACGTCATGGCACATTGGGCATTCCCATGCGTGCTCCGTCCTTCATTGCAGCAACCATCCGAAAGTCCACTTGCTCACCGTACCCATGAGAAGTTGATTAGTATATCTTCTCTCTCTACACGAAGACGAAACAGTCTCTCTCTCTCGATCACCGCCCAAACCAATGTACCAGACCTCCCCATAAATTCTATTCATGTGGAACTCTGATTCATGCATCCAAGCATTGGTGTGTTTTACGTCACATCTTCAGCACCATTTGGAGCCCTGGTGCTTATCCCTTCAGCGATGTGTCCGGTTTCAGCCAGTGTTTACTTGGTTCGCTCTCCGTTCTGTAGCCATCTATTGCTTTTTATGGTGTGAGGTAGCTAGCCCCACCTCCTTAGTCGCCTCTTACGACATGCGTGGCAGGTAACAGTGGTTCTATTCTTTAACCCCAATTTGGGTCCCGGTAACCAATCGGGTGATGAAACAATCTGACATGTCCAAACTTAACTCCTAATTCTTGCACTTGTCCCAGTGTCTAAGACTTGCCCATGCCATTAAAAAAAATTAACTCCGTCCAGAGACAAAAAAAAACTGTAGTGAATCAGATAACATAAGACTGCTAGAAATAACTTAGAGAAACATTCGTTACGTGAATGATTTCATTTTAATCAAATCATAAATTATATGGATGAATACAGCAGGGAGCAGATTTTTGTTCAAAACTTTTCATGAATTAAGATGCAGTAATAATAGTAATAATTCATCTCGTACTGTTATATGTTATGTAGGGCCTGCAAGTAATTTCTCCGTACCCCTCTATCCTGGGAAACTTGCTCAATTTCTTCCATGGAATTGAGACCAATATTTCTTGCCTCTCTCAGCAAAGTTCATTTGAGGGTCTCCTTAGGGCGTCCTTTCTTTCTTGAACCCTTTGCATCCCACTTTAAGGCCTGTTTTGGAATTCTTTGATCATCTCTTCTCAAGGTATGTCCAACATATCTCCATCTTCTCCTTCTTGTAACAGTTGTTACTAGTGGTTGACCAGACATTTCTCCAATTTCCCATCACTTCTCCTGAATTCGTCTCATTTTATGTTCATTATTATTTGCAGACAAGATGAAGCAATATCATATCACTAATGAGGTACTTTTATTATGATAACTTCTTCTGCATTCGCCCGCTGTGAATTTAGGCCTTAGCCATGGTGCCTGGTATGGCACTTCTGATTTTTGCGTGAAGGTCTGCTTCCACCATTTGACTGGTGTCCCCCGTCATGCAGGTGGGTTTGCGCTGATTGTGATAACTTCATACCCTGGATAACACAGTGGGAAGTTCAGTAAAAATTCTTTCTACAGTTCCACTCCAAGTTACCCTTGGATGTCCAGGCCTTCTTTATTCCATCCACTGTTCATCGGAGAGCAGTCCTAGTCAATGACTTTACTAACATACAACATACATGCTCAATCCATTTCTATATTCTGATGATGGTCACCAATGATGGACAGTGTGTTAGTTTTCAAATTTCTTCTTTGCTGTTGTATTTGCCCCAATTATTTGCAATATTCTTCCGAAACACTTATTTTGGAATATTCCAGTTGGATGTCCGAGAGTACTCAAAGAAGAAGAAAGAGATGAAGATATCAACATTATAAAATTGACCAATACTTTTGTTAAATATATTTCAGTTGATGTGTCCGAGAGTATTCAAAGAAGAAAGAGATGAAGATATCAACATTATAATATTGACCAATACTTTTGTTTAACATATTCCAGTTGATGTGTCCGAGAGTATTCAATGAAGAAGAAAGAGATGAAGATATCAACATTATAAAATTGACCAGTGCTTTTGTTTAACATATTTCAGTTAGATGTCCGAGAGTATTCAATGAAGAAGAAAGAGATGAAGATATCAACATTATAAAATTGACCAGTGCTTTTGTTAAATATATTTCAGTTGGATGTCCGGAGTATTCAATGAAGAAGAAAGAGATGAAGATATCAACATTATAAAATTGACCAATGCTTTTGTTAAATATATTTTAGTTGATGTCCGGGAGAATTCAAAGAAGAAAGAGATGACGGTATAGATATAATAAAATTGACCAATGCTTTTGTTAAACATATTCTATTTGATGTTGAGTAGATGAAGAAATTGGTAAATAATAATTTCCACTTCAAAAAAGGAGAAAATATCTCTCAATTAAAGATGATTAGTCTCTGACAATGTCATTGTCCATGTTAAATGGATTGTCCAAATCACGGATCACCAGAAGAACAAAGGGACTGGATAAATGCCTCCGCGGTGATAACGTCTATACCGATACGGACCATCATCCACATAGACAATCTGTTGACTGGGTGGAGCACCAACGTATGTGGTGCTGCCATCTTGTGAGTAAATCACTGAAATAAAAGATAAACGTGTTTAAAACTATCAGCGGACAATGATAATAATAACAATTATATTCTAGCTCCAGCAAGAGCATAGGTTTGCAACAGTACAGTTCTACTAATCAACATGCTTTGCTGGAGACATTCCAAAATAAATGTTTAACCCTTAGAACCCATGATCCCGATATTTTGGTATTATAAGTAAACCTTGCATATCCTGACGTCCCAAAATATCAGTCCAAGAAAACTCCATCGTCATTTGTCGGTGAATGGAGATAAATTGTGTACAAATGTGACGTCAAATACAACCCATGTGTTCTATGTGGTTTGGCAAGATGGCACCTACCAGGAGCAAAGCCCTTGTCAGCATAGTTTTCTGTATCATGGAGGTACACAAATTTTCCCTCTACTAGATAATACAACCAAGGTAGATTGCTACAAAAGTCTAAAAACAAAATAAAAACAACCTCCCACAAGACAGAAATGCGAGAACTATTTTACCTTGTGTTGCTGGTGGTTGTATCACGGAGCCATGACTGATCACATGACCTCCATAACCAGATCCAATGTAAGGGCTACCATAGTGGACATAACCTGGAGGTGCAATTATGGTTGTAGAAGTCATGCCTGGCTGGACAGCAGGTCCTGCCAGAGTACGGGCTTCTTCCATAGCAATTTGCCATGCTCTGGGGATAGATATTGAACAGAGAATATATTTATTTATTTTGTATGCTTCACTTATATGGCTTGTGCGTTCTCTATGGCTAAGCCCTTGCTTTGCAAGTCAAAGGTCATGGGTTCGAATCTGTACCACCCGTTTTGTTCATTAGTGATTTTTTTCCAGAGACTCCTAGAATTGTTGCTATAGCTACGGAGTTTGTGCAATACTGTCAGCAGGTGGCGTGCCATTTCTGCAAAGAGGGACCGAGCCTTATGGGATAAAACCCGGTGCAATGAAGTCAAACCCTTCGGCTTTAAAACCTCATTAATGATTGCTAGTGAAAAGTGAGGGGAAGACCAAGGAAAAGATGGATAGATGGGGTATTAGAACCATCATAAAAGACACAGAAATTTCTGTTTTCCATGGAACTAGTAGGGTGGCTTGTGCTTCAATGATGAGAACATTGAGGTGAAAAACAAGAGGAAGACCCAAGGAAAAGATGGATGGGGTGTTAGAATCATGATAAAATATCCAGAAATCCATGTTTTCCCTGGAAATAGTAGGATGGCCTGTGTGTCTAAATGATGTTAAATCTATGTGGAGAACATCAAGGTGAAAAACAAGAGGAAGACCAATGAAAAGATGGATAGATGCTTCATGATAGATGTAGAAATCCATGTTTTCCCCTGGATACAGTAGGATGCCATGTGTGTCTTAATGATTGTTCATTCAATGTTGAGAACATCGAGGTAAAAAGTGAGAAGAAGACCAAGGAAAAGATGGATAGATGGGGTATTAGAACCATCATAAAAGATGCAGAAATTCATATTTCTGTGTTTGATCTGCTGGAGGACCAGACAACATTCAGTATAACCTGCTGTATCTCATTAGAGATAATACCAATTACAAAACAATATCTTCTTTGTGTTTGGTTTCATATGCTCGTCTAAACCATGAGATGGGCTGCCTCTATGAAGCTGCATGTCAGTTGGAGTTCTCGAGAGTTCCCCATACCTTGCTCTGTAAGCTTCGTTCATGAGGCCATGTTTCGTTGATGGACATGATTGCAGGATGTGCTCTGGAGTCTGTGTTTCTGTCTGGCATGCACACTGCAGTCTGAGCAGGCTTTATTTTGTGCATGTGATGATTGCGCCTGCAGTGTCCTGTTCTTTGGCGAAAGATTGTTGTGTTCTGTTTTCTGTTTAGTCTGCTGATGGGATCTTGTGGGTATTTGCTGTGGGTTTGTTGCCTCCACAACCCTTTTGTATTTTTGCTTGATATGTGTCTTGATTTCTGGTAATGGCACGGGTGTTTGTATTGTATCAGTTTTGTTCCTTCCTTAGCCAGCCTGTCTGCTCTCATTTCCTAATATGTCACAGTGGGCTGGTATCCACTGGAGAATAATTGGAAAGAACGATATATTTAACATTACAATAAGTATAAATTCCCTATTTGCTGAAGGAAATTGACCACCTAAAGGCCTAGTAACATCAGTTCTGTTAGCTAATCTCTGGGTACAAGCTCATCATTATCAAATAGCTTGACCTGAGCAGAACTTTGCCCCCCTAACATTTCTCTCTCATAGGCGAGATGTCTTGCTAGATCTATTTGCTCTCTTCTCTGTCCATGATATATTCTGTGTATGTACAAGCTAAATGAAGGGTGTGAAGAATGGACATTTAACAAGACGGTGGAAAAACATATATGTGCTTTTTTAATATAAGTGTTACAGAAGAGTCCTCCATATATCATGGATAGAGAAGAGAACAAATAGATCTATCCAGAAAGAACTCAAAATCAAAGAACTCAAAATCAAAGCACACTGGCTGATGCTACAAATAAGAAAGTTGAAATATTTTGTACATATTGTGCCAGAGAAAACCCGAAGTGCCAGAGACGATCATCATGGAAGGAGGCATCTGGGTAAAGAAGAGGAAGACAACGGAGAAGATGGATTTAGGATGTAAATAATGGTTTGAGCTTGACGACTGCAGAGGCGGGACATTTGGCCTATGAGAGAGAGAAATTTTGAAGGACTGTTAAGGTGGCAAAGTTCTGCTCAAGACAAAATATTTGATGATGAACTAAAGATTAAAGTTCAACTCACCTCATATCATCAGCTGATTCAGCAAAAAGCAACATAGATTCCCTGTCTCTCATTCTCAACTCCAAGAAATACTCCCTGGAATGGCTCACAGCTTCAGGATAATCGCTTTTACGACACTGAGAAATAAAAATGTACCTTCGCATAAACCACTGATCAGTCTATGCTTCTTACATTTCTTAGTCTTTCAAATTTTATATCGTACAGTAACAAGACCATTGACAAAACGACGGAGAAGATCAGTAATGCCTTTGAATGCAAAAGCTACAGAAGAGTACTTATGGCGAAACACGTAAAACAAAGTACTGTAGTTTTACAAAATACAAAAACAATACACAGCAATGTTTCGACCAAAAGGCCTTTATTAAGCAAACGATACAACAGAAGTGAAGAATTTCACTTCTTTCACAACACACTACATATAGAATACAACAAACACTTCCTAACAGCCCAAAAATGAAAATCTGTGACTAATAACAAATAACGAAATAAATGCAAAAAACTAGAATTGGAAAAAGATAAAAATAAAAACCAAATATATATATATATATAAAACATATATACATTTAACATATACACATATAGAATATGGAACATGAGAAGAAAAAGTACTAAGAAGCATAGGAATGCAGTGCGTTTAGTCCATGAGTTTGCAAGGTACCATATAACAAAATAAAACTATTCTCTAGAGCAAATCTGCTTTGATCATCAGAGGAACATGATCAGATGTATGTGACCTGGATATTGCGAGCTCTCAAATGGTTAGTTCTATTGAAATGAGTGGCAACAGAGGTCACAGAGCATTGGTGTATATCACGTAAGTGTTGGCCGAAATGGTCACTAAGACTTAGAATATCATGGACAGAGAAAAGAACAAACGCTTCTGTTCTGCAACAGCTTGATATTAAAGAGAGTTGGCTATTCTTCTTCTCTTCCATCATTTACTTCTTTATAGAAGTGTTGGGGTGGAAACGTAGTGATCTTGTGTGTGCTTGTTTTAAGGCACTTTGTAAGCTGATATTAATTTTCGTAAGGTTGTTCTTGATGCAGTCACTCCATCTTTTGCATGGTCTTCCTTTGCTTTGTACTCATTATACTTTTTCTGTGTGGCTCTCTGTGGTAAGCGATACCAGGGCATTCTTGTCAGGTGTCCAAACCATTTAATCTGTTCTTCTTTTATAAATTGCATGACTGGTTTCACATCCAGTCTTCTGATTTCTTCATTTCTAATTTTGTCTCTTATTGTCACACCTGCAGCTCTTCTAAGAAACCTCATCTCTGTCGTTATGATTTTCCGCTCATTGGCTGCTGTTATTGGTCATGTTTGACACTGGTAACATAGTGTTGGCAAGAAAATCGTTCTTATGAGATTTGGAGTTGGCTATTAAAGAGCATAAAATCAAGGAAAATTAAATATTTCAGACACATCAAACGACATGAGTGTCTAGAGAAGTTAATTTTGTAGGGAATGGTGTATGGAAGAAGAATGAGAGGAAGACCTAAAAGACGATGGGTGCAATGTGCCATTGATAATCTGAGAATGACTGCTGCTGACACCGGTCAACTTGCACAGAAGAGTTTTTCAGGACTGCTGTTATGGGAGCCAAGTTCTGGAATGAACAAGCTACTTGGTGATGATGAGTAACAACTTAATCATAGACAGTGTCAATAATATACAGTTTCAAAGTGAAATCTGTGTCAGTTAGACATAAACATAATTAGGGGGTCTTTATGGCGAAGTGGTTAAGACGATTGCATGCTGTTCTGAAAGTTGTGAGTTCAAAACTGGACTGAATCATAAGCGCAATTTTTTCATGAGATCCCTAGGATTGTTGCTGGAGTTACGGAGTTTGTGCAAACACTCTAGCGAGATGCTGTTCCATTTCTTCTGACAGGTATGCAGTTATATTGTGAAACTTGTTGCAATGAAGTCAATACTTCATCTTTAGACAGACAGTATTAAAGTGTCAAGAAATGGACAGTTTTGTAAACAGGACAGTAAGTAAAGACAGTGTCAAAGTTAAACATACATAGACAGTATTAGAGTTAGTCACAGACAGCATTAAAATTAGACCTAGACATTATCAGAGTTTGACATAGACAGTATCAGAGTTGGATTTATTATTCCATCTATCTAAATGCAGAACTATTATCATGTTAACAAAAACTGAGAACTATTATCATGTCAACAAAAACTGAGAACTATTATCCTGTCAACAAAAACCTATTATTATGTCAACTATATATATACCTCAAGTACCCTTTTACATTACATAGGGCCTGCAAGTAATTTCTCAATCCCGCTCTGTCCTGGGAAACTAGCACAACCTCTTCCATGGAATTTAGTCCAACATTTTTTGCCTATCACAGTAAAGTTTGTCTCAGGGTTTCCCTAGGGCATCCTCTCTTTCTTGAACCCTTTGCCTCTCACTTCAATGCCTGCTTTGGTATTCTTTGATCATTTCTTCTCAAGGCTTACCCAACATAGCACAATCTTCTCATAATAGTTATCACTAGTGGTTGACTAGAAATTTCTCTGATTTCATGCCTTCTCCTGAATTCGTTCCATTTTATGTTCATTATTATCACAGTCATCTATTTCCAAAAGCGTGAAACTTGCTTTCTATATCGCTATAACTTTTTTCACCTATAATCGAAAGAGGACACAGAGAAGAGAACAAATAGATCTATCCAGAAAGTACTCAGAATCAAATAAAACTAGCTGATGCTACAAAAAAGAATAAGACAATTGAAGTGTTTTGGACATATAAAGAGACAAGGAGGGCTGGAGAAGGCCAACATGAAAGGAGGCATCCCGGCAAAGAGAAGAAGAAGACCATGGAGAAGATGGGTTCAGGATATAACATGATTTAAGCATGACCGCTGCAGAGGCAGGATATCTGGTCTATGAGAGGGAGAAATTCAGAATGACTGTTAGGGTGGTAAAGTTCTGCTCAGGACTGCTATTTGATGATGATAATCGAGATCTAAGCATTAAGTTTGGACATGCCAAGACAGTGTCATCTTCATGTTAGAGAGAGAAGATATACTAATCAACTTCTCATAAGTACGGTGAGCAAATGGACTTCGGGATGGCTGCTGCAGCGGAGGACAGAACACAAATGGGAATGCTCAATGCGCCATGAAGTCGATAGCATAACGTTCTATTATTGCGTTAACAAAAACCTAGAACTACTATTTCATTTATCAAAAGTGAAAACTATCTCACCACTACTCTTTATTGCATATATGGATAAAATAACTCAAGAGTCAAATGATGAAATAAATGAACTGCTTTTTGCAGATGATCAGTGCCTGATACATCAAAATGAACAAGATCTATAACATCATATTGACACCTTGAACAAAAATTGTATAAATCATGACATGAAAATCAACAACACTAAAACAGAAATAATGAATATTGGAAGAAAACATAATAAACTGGACATCCATGTCAATGGCACTACACTAAACCAAGTGAAAGAATTCAAATACTTAGGAAGCATATTCACAGAAGATGGAAGACTAGACTCTAGAGTGTAAAAAGGCAAATGCTGTAACCTACCAGCTAGCCCCAGTGTTAAGGCACCCAAAAATTTACAGGCAGCTAAGCAACAGATGATCAACAGCATTTTTATACCTACTTTGTGCTACCAGAGCCAAACATGGACAATGAGCAAAGCGCAGTCACAAAAATAACTACATGTGAAATCGTTGCCTGCGAAAAGTTACCAACAACACCAGAAAAGACAGAATCACCAGCATCATCATAAGAAAGAAAGTTGGCACAGAATCTTGCTTGAATTACATTGAGAAACAGAGAATGAAGTGGTTTGGCCACTTAATAAGAATGCATCCACACTCCACAGTATATAGAGTTCTACAACAGAACATCGGGAAAGAAGACAAGAGGAAGACCACGAAAAAGATGGTTAGATGGCATAGCAGAATCCTGTGAAAGAGCAAAAATAACAATCACCCAAGCCACCAGAACAGCGCAAGACAAAAACAGAAAACCATGACACTGGGCAACAACCCGGTAGCAGTGTGACGATAAAAGAAGAAGAAAACTATCCCCATATTGTACTCATGACCTCAATTAAAATAAGCAACTGATGCAAATGGGAGTCTTACATCATGTCCTGTTAGGATTTCCATTACAACGGCACGGACCACAATCCTTTCTTCAGCTCTGGGATTATCTGGGGTTTCAAAATAGCGCAGGTCACCATTACGATCAAGCACAAACCAATTTTTCTTCCACCTGTGCAGCACCGAACCTATAAAATAATGACATAAGAAGATATGAAATAAAATTTAATGTTGAAATAATAACATTCTCAGTTAGGAAAAATAAACTGGCTGTTGTCGTTTGTTCTGATCTTCGGGATGGGGGTCTATATTGTGAAGTGGTTTAGATGTTTGTCTTTCTAAAGGTTGTGGGTTCCAATCTGGACTGAATAAAATGTGCAACTAGTATTATTGCTGGAGCTACGGAGTTTGTGCAACGCTCTCAGCAGGGCGTGTGCTATTTCTGTCGACAGGAACGGGGTCATATGGGGGAAAACCCGAGCAGTGAAGTTAATACATCCTCTATGATACAACGCCCGCCCATTTGTCTGTAATTTGACACATAACTATTTATAACTTTAATCCCATATTGATATATTTTAGTTCAATCTTATACGCACGCAATTTTGGGAATAAAAAATTCCGTTCAGTGTTTAATAAATACTCTGTCCCGTGTATCGTATTTCTTATCACTTCCTGGTTTTCGCCTGCGTAATTAAAAATAAATCAATATATTATGTTAACTAACTCTAGCTAAAATGTATGGTTAGATTTTTAGTTGTCAAGGCAAGACTGGCGAAGCATAATTAACAATGACCATAAAAGTATAAATGAATATTACAACATATTTATGACTCACCAAACTCAAATGAGTCTGTACAAGTCAAATGAGAGTCACAATGCCCCAATGGCGTTGCCAACTTTACTTCAGTTTCAATGATTCGTTACGGTTAGAAAGATATTTATGAATCAATATTGTCAATTTCACTTACTTTGTCGATAAAGCCATCCTGCTTTAGCAATGTCATAGCATCCATTAGCCATGGTTACAAAATAATGAAGAAAACAGTAAAAGTATTTAGTGTGAATTAAATTGCTTTCCAAAAATCGACAGTAATCTAGAAAGAATGACCAATATTATTTGTAAATATCCGCATCACGTGATGTATAAACACTAAGGGAAGTAGCTCAACATTGTGTTAACTTTTATTTCAAGAGTAGCTTCCCTTACGTTGTCCGTCATTCTTGGTTAAAAAAAGACTTTCATCCTTACAGACGATCAATTGGCAAGTGTTTTACTGTAACAACTTCTGAGTTTGCGTTAGTCCCACTTGCCTTCATGCTCATCCATATGTCTCATTTCAAAAGATTCTGCACCTTTGCATAATATTGTTTTCTACATAACTGTCATCAGCTAGTTTTTCCCATTTGTTGGTACCGATTGAAAAGTTCTTCATTGAGGCCTTGCAGACATCCTTATATCTGAGCGATGGTCTTCCTTTCCAAAAGTTCACAGAACAACGCCTGTTGGGGTATGCGGCTATTGTCTATTCCTATATGCCCTAGCTGTCTTAGTCTTCTACTGCTGAGTAAGCCTATAATGGAAGACAAGTTTGCACGTTGCAATAGTTCAGAGTTGGTTATCTTGTGTAACAACTGATGTTCATAATCTTGCGGAGACATCGAATGTGGAAGATGTTAGTCTCTCGTGCCTTGAGTAGGCTGTCCATGTTTATGAGCAATATAGTAAAGAGCTAATTGCACACGCTCGATATATTTGAATCTAAGTCTACTATGTTAATTTTATGTTATGTAACGCTCTCTTTGAGAAATGAGAAGAAATGATCAACGAATATCAAAGCAGGCATTCAAGTGGGATGCAAACGGTTCAAAAAAGAAAGGACGACCTAAGGAGACCATAAAACGAACTTTGCTGAGAGAGGCAAGAAATATCGGTCTCAATTCCATGGAGGAGATTGAGCGAGTTGTCCAGGATAGAGCAGTATGTAGAAATTGCTTGCACGCCCTATGTAACGTATAACGGTACGAGAGGAATTATTATTATGATTATTATTATTAACTCTCTCTTTGATAGTTTACCGAATGTACTCGAAGAAGGTGCACTACATATTCGTGCGTTGATTACTTCATCAAGAGAAAGTCTGCCAGTGACTATGGACACACGATTGCTTTCATTATCGTCAGAGTCCATTGTCATCCAGGCGAGTCTTACTTCGGCTTCACGCCCGAGTGGTTACCGGGGCCCAAATTTGGGGTGTAAAGAATAGAACCACTGTTACCTGCCACACATGTCGTAAGAGTCGACTAAGGAGGTGTGGCTGAATTCGGATGCACCTGTTCTAAACGTGTAGAAGTCTATGCGTTTAGGGGCCTACCAAACCAATGTGTAACGTATACATGTTCTTGGCAAAGATCAAACATATTACAGAGAGTGATTAAAATTGGGGGTAAAGAACGAACGCAAAGAAGAAGAAGACTTCGGTTTCAATGGCACTTGTAATTTAAATCCGCAAGTAAAGGCTCAGGATCTCCTACGACCCAACCGTGTGTACACCTACATATTTTTATGGATTGTGAAAGGGGAATGGGGAAGGGGGGTGAATGAGATCCAAGCTAATCTCGAACACCGGAATTTCTATGACCCGTTGACACTAGTGCAGACTGTTATTAATTTCGATGTAGGCCGCCTCAACTGACAAGAATAAAGAGAAGACGTTGCGTGCCCACTGCTTATGATGCTACTACTGCATATAACGACATACCAAATAGGCAAAGAGATTGATTAATCAACATCGAACTCTCGTTTTAGACCGCTGGACGTTGCTGGATTTATTAAGGCGGAGATCGGAGCACATATGGACATGTCCGGAGGCTGTGGTGATAGTCCTCTGATAACTTATAACTGTCTATGATAAATCTTCATAATTTCTTTCTTCTATACTTTAATCCTGTTTTGCCCCACAGTGTCAGGATAAGAAGAGATTTATAGAACGGGCTTTTGTGTGCGTTCATAAACAGTGTTTTTCGTCGTTTCTGTTATCTCTGAGGTTCACCTTTTACGTGTAAGGCATTTTGCTTGCTGTCCAATGTTACGGAATAGCATTGCTTTTTTGAGGCGCTTTCTTCATAAAATTTAGTACTAATATTGCACCCACATTTTTTACCCACATTTTATGAAGTGTTCATTTTAAACTGGTATCTTCTTGATACTCCTAGCATTCTGCATAGATACTCCATCTCTGTTGTGACTAGTTTTCTTCTATCATTTGATGTCAGCGTCCAGGTTTGACCATGATAGCATAATGTGTGGGAGAAAGATTGTGTTGAACAATGCTCTTTTAGTGTTCATGGTGACGTGTTTGCATTTGATAATTGGTGCCAATGTAGTAGTTCTTCGAGCTAGTACAGGGCTCCTGGAAAGTAAAGCAAGAAGAAAAAAAAACAAGAAAAGAATAGAAAGGAACAGCCCGTGAATTGGCTATAGAAGGGTCACCTGAATCAATAGACACTCTCTTCACACTAAACATAAATGACTATATAGAAATACCAACAATTACACTATGGCAAAAGTTTCTGCTTATTTAGCAATGTATTAAATTCTCAATCATGAGTCCTCATGGACTCGCATCATAGAAGGAAAATTCACCGTCGTAATACAATACATCAATTCCTGCACCATGTAAACAAAAGAAAAGGTCTTAATTATGCATTAATACTCTTCTCCAAATTAGTGACATAAACTTGTTCATTAGTAGGAAATAATAGTCTTGTCCCAGAATTGTATTAATTCTAATGGCTCGATTCTTTTGCCGACGTTAGAAAAGTCATTCGCTGGAAATTACTATAAAGTTCTGAATATGGGGACAGGCAATACTCTGTTCCGTCTAACGGGAAAACTTGAATGCTGAGAACGATTCCCGGTAAGTGGAAATAGGCTGCTAGCTGCTCAGTCTGGTTCCTTCTAGAAATGTTCTTACGTAAACTCTACGCTACCTTGGCTCACTTAGATAAGTAGTCTAAGGTCAACAACGCTGAACTTCATCCCTCATAATACTTCCACATTTCACACTTATACTTTAAGTGATATATGCAACTATGCATGCCGTTTATCACAAATAGTCCTATCTCAGTTTTTCCTCTTATAAATTGGTAACTCTACCTTATTATAACACAGATGAAAAATTGTTCCTCTCAACAACTCTAAAATACACATCACAACGTCGTCACTTTTTCTAATACACAATAAGGAGTTATTTATCAATACCTGTCAATAAACTCGTCTGATTAATTCTCACCACGAATCAAATCAGCGAACACAATTTACAATTTTACCTATCTAATTCCCCATGTCTTCTCGTGACACCTCATGTCTTTCGTGACACGCTTCTGTCTTATGGTCAATCTCAAATGGCGACCTCTTTTCCTTCTCTTCTCTAACTGTACTGCTCTCTACCGTACTGTTCTCTGACTTCTGTTCTCTACCGTACTGTTCTCCGACTTCTGTTCTCTACCGTACTGTTCTCTGACTTCTGTTCTCTACCGTACCGTTCTCTGACTTCTGTTCTCTACCGTACTGTTCCCTGACTTCTGTTCTCTACCGTACTGTTCTCTGACTTCTGTTCTCTACCGTACTATTCTCAGACTTCTGTTCTCTACCGTACTGTTCTCTGACTTCTGTTCTCTACCGTACTGTTCTCTGACTTCTGTTCTCTACTGTGGTTTCTGTCGTACTCTTCCTAAATCTATCGCTCCACTGGTACATCTGCAACCAAAAACCGCAGCTGCCCCTACCCTGGTCTCGAGATTACCGAGTTAACGGGAGTCCTCGAATACCCGGGGATAAACCACTGGCTTGAGTTTGAAACTACTGGTCAGCAACTGTGAACTAGTAAACAAGGTATTTAATACTAACTTGGTCAAGTACGCCAAGTGCAATAAAAGGGGGTTTGGGTTGACCCCGACTATACCCTAATTAACATAACAGTGAAACTGTTACAGACTATCCTATACCATCTAGAACTTTAACTCTATCCATAAAGTTCTAAAGTTCTCCTTTCGCTACGCTACCATAAAGTACTAAGATCAATCTTCCAAAGGATCTATTCAAAGTTACCAAATTCTAAACCATACAACAAAAATCACATAGGACAACGTCTGTATTCAACCATCACATGTTCAAAACAAAAAATTATATACCAGGAGAATGTCATTTTCCACTCTGGCTCATAAATGCACCAACACAATTTCCGATAAATTAACATTCAAGGCAACATTATAAAAAAATAATAGCATCCAGTACATTGCTACATCATCCAAACAAATTAACCCTTGCAATGGTAAATTACATCATCAATTAAAAAAACCAAACAATGTACATCCCCATATTCCATTTTTTTTTCAATTTCCTCTCCGATTACATTGTAAGGAGGAAAAAATAACTTCTATTTGAGGCTGTTTAAGCCAATGCGGAACTCTCTAGCTGCTCGTCTACTCGGACCGTCAGTCCTAACTCTGGTTATCTCATTATCTCCCCTTTTGCCTTCTATGCACAGCTCTTAATTCCGACAATAGGCTCCATTTTCCTTGTCTCTCCCTTGCTCCGCTCATACATAAGAAAATTCCCCATCACCACTGAATGCATATAATTTCATAACCCATATTAACCAAGCCCAATCTCAATAGCATCTTGGTTACACTGTCTCCTTCGCTCCGCTCATATATAAGAAAACATTCATACTAACCAAGCCAAATCTCAATGGCATCTTGGTTACACTGTCTCCTTCGCTCCGCTCATATATAGAAAAATTCATATTAACCAAGCCAAATCTCACTGGCATCTTGGTTACACTTCAACCTTCTCCACTGATCTAGTCAAGGTACTATAATTTTACCAGGACGGTAAAAATAAATAATAAAAAAATGAATATAAGGACAATATCAGAACTTAGCATTCATACGTCCAAGCAAAATTCATCATATCCTTGTCAATTCCACTACATGGCATTCAGGCAACAAATATAAATGTCCATCTAACCATAGCAGAGTACCACGACAATCAATTGATGTACAAAATAAATTACATAAACAATGGCATAACTAAGCACCTTCATGTCTTAAGGTGAACAAAATATACATCAAATGTCAATTTCAGATGCAGAAATAAATGATAGTATGGTAACAAAAATTTACTTAGCAACCGGACAAAAAACAAAAAGAAAACGATAACAACAATCTAAGACCGGCCGAGCCAATGCAGGACACCTCTAGCCGGATAGATAATGTGCTCATGGAGAATAACGGATGAAACAATTTTGCTGGTGGAATTTTCCATGATACATTCTCTGCCCGACTCCCTGTACACATTGGGTTAGCTCAACTGGATCTCCCCCAGCTCAAAACTGGTGGCTGATTTTCTTTCATCAAATTGGGTACATGAAAAGAATACAAAATATGACAAGTTAGTATCAGGTTACATCATTCATAACATGATTTATAACTAGTGAGTTTTCCCTTAACACCTCATTGCTCTACCCTCCTCCTAGGAATGCATCTCTCAATCTAAGCAATCTCTCGTACGCCTCGGCATTCCTCTAGTGCCCTCACACTTTTACACAAATTTCTAAGTGATCACCAAAATTTTACCAGGTCAAAAGTTGTTTTCATGGCTCCTGTGATGACACGAAGCACCTGGTTTTGCACCTTATCCAGTTCTCCTAATGTGGTATTTGATGCTGGGCACCATGCAGCTGACCCATATTCCAGGTGTGGTCGTATGCCCTGCTGATAAATATTTTAAAGTATTTTTGACTGGCGCCCCATGTGGTTCCACTTAATTTTCTCAGGATGGCTAACTTCCTCCTGGCCTTTGCTGCTGCTTTGTTGATGTGCTGCTTCCACGTCAGTCTATCTTCGAATGTAACTCATTGACATCTTGGTTACACGTATAGAAAACTCATAAATATTTACATCTTCTGATCAACTCTGCCTCACCAGACTATTCGCTTCGCGATTGTCAATTTATAAAATTATTAACCAAGTAATTCCCCCTTCCCTGGATAGGAAACTCCAAAAAAAATGATTCCATTATTCCCACACACATCTTGATTGTCCATAGAATACTTGATGTTCTCTATTTCCTCTCTCTGTAGCTCCATCTTCTCGCTATATATTCGCTAATAAACATCATGGTTCATGTGCACTGCACTTCACTATCTACTCACTGCACTATCTTACTCACCTCTATCTCCAACGTATACCCAACGCTACCTCTTAATTATCATAATGCATACTTTCATATTTCAATAAGGCGCTCGATACACTTCTTTAGTAAGTTATATGCTAATGCACACATGCATATAAGTTATAGTATTCTCCTCTACAGACCTCTCCTCAGTTTTGTATCATGTGCGCCCACTGCACTATCTTCTGTAAGCTTTGCATTATCTACTCCTGTTCGGTTATTTCTTTCTTTCTTGCCATCTCTACACTATATATGTCCTCCCTACTCTTATCTTCTCCGACAGCAACGCTATCCGTCGACTCTTCTCTGAAATGCTCTGTATCTGTAGGTTCTATATTTTCACTGTCGTAGTCACTTCGCCCTCTCAATTCTACTTCTGATTCTTTGTTTCTTTCTGTGATAATTCTGGTATTCTTGCTGGTACTATTTCCGGACGTTCTTGCTAATGGGTAGACACATATATTCGGTAAAGCGGTTACTTGCTAGTGTAATTCTGCGACCTGCAACTTCAATTCTTCAATCGTGCTACACATAAATTGGTTCTCTTTGATAGCTGTCTGTAACTTTTTCTGTAATTCTGAATTCTCTATTCTGAGTTCTTCATTTTCTTTACATCTCTCTAACAACTCTAACGTCAAGGTGTCTACTCTTTTCTCATCATGGTTCTCTCTACTCTGGACAGCTCTTATCTCTCTATAACAATTTATGGCGTAAATTCTTTGGTCTCTACAAGACCCACTTATCCCTGACCTCTGTCGAAAATTTCTGCTTTTTCTATCTCTGGCAGACCATCTATTATATTTTAACTGTCCCCCACTTCTCCTTCTATATTTAGATGGGCATTCTATAGCACAATGTTCCACTTCCTAAAAACAAAAGTAAATCAACAATCTAAAATATGCACTTTCTAGACTATGTCCCATTTTATAAATTCAAAGCTGAAATCTCAAAGTAAATTATTATCCTGTGGAACAATTGAAGAATCGCTAATGATTAATACAATGGTTAATTTCCAGAAAATATCTCTAAATGAATTCTACCATCTGGGGAAAAATATATACTATTAGTACTTAACTGTCCTTGCTTACTACCTATACTATTATATACAGCCTACTGGTGACCTACATTTCCACGGTTCACCGACTACTAGGAATTTATCACTACTATACACTAATTATGTACTACCTGACCTACGATCTATATAGTGGCTAGTAAACTATTGCGGCCGCGACAATCTAATTCTAAGAGATCCTGGTCACGGCACCAAAATGATATCACACCTGAAGTAGTTCTTCGAGCTAGTACAGGGCTCCTGGAAAGTAAAGCAAGAAGAAAAAAAGAACAAGAAAAGAATAGAAATGAACAGCCCGTGAATTGGCTATAGAATGGTCACCTGAATCAATAGACACTCTCTTCACACTAAACATAAATGACTATATAGAAATACCAACAATAACATTATGGCAAAAGTTTCTGCTTTGTTAGCAATGTATTAAATTCTCAATCATGAGTCCTCATGGACTCGCATCATAGAAGGAAAATTCATCGTCGTAAAACAATACATCAATTCCTGCACCATGTAAACAAAAGAAAAGGTCTTAATTATACATTAATACTCTTCTCCAAATTAGTGACATAAACTTGTTCATTAGTAGGAAATAATAGTCTTGTCCCAGAATTGTATTAATTCTAATGGCTCACCAAATATTCTAAACCTCCTCTTCGCATTATATACCATTAGAACCTTGATTGTCAGATTTTTATTCTTTTACTAAGGCTTCTTTAAAACTACAGACCTTCGTAAATAGATGTTTACGTAGAATAGAGGGACTGAGATTGTATGATAAGATTACGAAGGAGGAACTCAGAGAAAGAACTAGTAGATAGCAGTGGAAAATAAGCTACGGTAGAGACGCTAGCGATGGATAGGACACACATTGAGAAGACTGACAGGGAGCATTGCTGGACAGGCGGGTAGAATAGAACATTCGAACTTGCAGGGAAAGAGGAGTAAGGAAATGCATAGAAATACCTGGAGAAGAGAGATGGAGACTGTTAGTAAAAGGATAGGCAAGACGTGGACAGAATTGGAAGATGTGGTAAAAGATTTGATGGGTTGTAAGAGGTTTTCTGAAGACATGTACTCTGTTGGGAGTTGAAAGAGGAAAATCCATGAGAGAAGACCATCACTGACGAGCTAGGATCACACATGTGTTGCCGGGGTTCACAAGGGGAGTAAAGAATAGTAACACTGCGACCTACATGGCATGTCGTTAGACGTGACTGAGGTAGGGGCATAGGACGTTGCTAGCGAAGCGGATGCGACTCTTCTTTAATGTTCACGTCCTGCAGAAGTTCCGGGGTTCAAAGCCAACCTATTGAAAAATCTCGTTGTCCCTACAGTACGCAGTCCGGCCTTTTGGTTAAGATTAAAATGTGGCTTCTCGGCATTTTGGATAAGAGTAAAGTGTCGCTTCTATATATGCAACAGTTTGCTTTAAAAGAGAGTTGGTTAATAAAGACCATAGCACCAAGGAGAATACAATATTTCGGACACATTTTTTCTCTCCAATATTTTCAGTTATTTTTATATTCCTTTTGTAGCGTTTATACGTTACATATATCTTTCAATCAATTTCTCCATAACACTCTATCCTGGACAACTTGGTGAATCTCTTTCTTGAAATAAGGTTTGATATTTATTGAACCTCTTAGTAAAGTTCGTTTCAGAGTTTCCCAAGAGCGTTCTCTGTTTCTTGAACACTCTGTCTCCAATTTCAATGCCTGCTTTGATATTCTTTGATCCTTTCTTCTCAAGGGGTGCCCAACATATCTCCATCTTCTACTTCTTATAACAGTTTTTACTAGTGGTTGACCAGACATTTCTCTGATAGCATCAATTCTCCTGAGTTCGTTCCATTTTATGTTTATTATTTTTCGCAGACATCTATTTTCAAATGCATTCAAATGACTTTCTATATCTTTATTCATTTTGCAACTTTCGCTGGCATATGTTAAGATAATTCGTCAAAATAATTTATTTTTTAGTCTTTCCCGTGCAGTTAAAAATTGTTACCCAAAAAAGGTGAACTTTCTGTTATTTGTCCAATATAAGGGAATACTGCAGTAAACTGTGTAGCAATGGCGAAACACGTAATAACAAAGTACTGTAGTTTTACAAAATACAAAAACAATAACTGTTATTTTTTTCAGAGAAGTTAACAAATATAACAGATCAATTAGTTGCGGCAAAGTAACTAATTTTTTAATATGACTCTGCTTTTCAAATTTTTTTCTCCGAAGACTAGGAGAGTAGTCTTTATTCTATAAGTGATAGACTATGCCTGAGTAGGAGTCTCTGCAACACTAAGCCAGAGCCAACTATAAACTTATCTAGAGTTTCAGTTTCAGTTTGAAATATCCTCATTGCACTCCGGACATGTCCATAGGTGCTCCGATCTCCTTTGCAATACCTTCAACAGCGTCCAGCGACTGACCGTACCAGTTCGATTTTGATTGATGAGCCTACTCGACTCACGTACCTGTTATGCTGTTCTTTTCTTGCTACTCCAATCTTCAAATCAGTTCCTGCAATCTGGTAGTTGACGTGGATTGGTTTAAATGAAAATCTTCTTTGCGGCCACACTCTATGAGGACGTTCAAAATATCAGCTCTATCCATTGGCTGGCCCTCTAATATGGTGGCAGAGCCAACCAGCCAGCATGTCTGCTCTTTCATTGCCAACGACACTCATGTGTCCCGGAACGAAGATAAGTGTGATTCTGCAAATTATTGACGCTTGTAGTGATTCAGTCCATTACCTGTGCACCGAACCAGCCTCTACCTTGCGGATCATACTCAATGAATCACTCAGAATGCACGCATGAGTGTAGTTTGTGACTCCAGCCAATGTAAAGCATTAGTCACCGCCAGTACCTCCATTGTCATGCTGCTTGTTGTCATACGAAACTGCCACTGGCCTCATGGACCATTCTGCCACATGAGCTTGCAGAAAAGACCCATGCGGACTTTTCGTGACGAACTACCGATCCATCCGTGTAAATCACAACAGCACTTTCATTGCAGTTTTCATCAACGATAGTCTGAACGTCTGCATCCAGCGTCACGGGATTCCTCTCTTTGCAACTTTTGTCAAATTTAATGATGGTGGAAAAGTGTTCCCGTATATTGAAAACATCGGTATCCATTCTTCCCCATAATCGATGTTTGTGAGCCCGCATACCAACTGAACAGTGTCTGAAGCACGGCCAACCCACGACTTGTCCCGTTTGAATCGATTTCCTCCACTGGTGCTGAGAAGCTCGTGCAATGGGTGATCCTTCTTAGCACTTATTTTGAGGTACGTACGTGCTCTAGCAATCTTGAGTCTATACTCCATAGTCGGAAAATCCAGGAGAAACCTCATCGTCACGCAGGGTGTATCCCGTGTGCAACCGAGAATAATATGCATAGCCTCATTCTGTATTCTTTCCAGTCTTTCAATTTGCGTTTTACTAACAGTGAGGATGGCAATTGCATATTCAATGGTGGAGAGAACCAGTGTCTGATACAGGATGACAAGCAGCCGTTGCGCGATATTAGCAGCCGCCATAACTCTCATTGCCACTAAACCTTTACTTGCTTTGACAATGACATACTAAACATGTTCCCTGAAACACAGGCTGCGGTCAAATTGCACACCCAAAATGTCATCGATTTAGCTCCGGACAAACCAACACCGCAAAGTTATACAATAGGCGTACATGCGTTAACAGTGTGATTATTGAGTGAGAACCATGTTACTGTCGCTTTGTAGGATTATCTAGTGCACCAGAGACATCACACCAGTTTGTGATGCGGTCAAGTTCCTTCTGTATCTCACCGGCAATCGCATCCTTGTCTTTACCCTGTCTATACACTAGAATGTCATCAGCAAATGACAAAGTTCGACCTCTGCCATCGAGTTGTTGTTCTGTGATTGACACCGTGTAAATGTTGAATAAGACAGGTGAAAGAGGAGAGTCCTGTGGCAATCCGGAATATCTAGAGTTGTCTGTGACTAAGCATAGAGTTGTTGGAAGTTTCTAGGTCTGAAAAAAAAAGCCGGGTGCTCTTACCTATTGTTAACCACTTCGCTATTGAGATCTTCAGTACTACAGGCAAACGACTTAACCACTTCGCTATTGAGATCTTCAGTACTACAGTCAAACGACTTAACCACTTCGCTATTGAGATCTTCAGTACTACAGTCAAACGACTTAACCACTTCGCTATTGAGATCTTCAGTACTACAGTCAAACGACTTAACCACTTCCTTAGACTTCAGTACTGAACGATTACTTCTAAGATCTTCAGTACTACAGTCAAACGACTTAACCACTTCGCTATTGAGATCTTCAGTACTACAGTCAAACGACTTAACCACTTCATTGAGACTTAGTCTACGTCAAACGACTTAACCACTTCGCTATTGAGATCAGTACTACAGGCAAACGACTTAACCACTTCGCTATTGAGATCTTCAGTACTACAGTCAAACGACTTAACCACTTGCATTGGATCTTCAACTACAGGCAAACGATCCACTTCATGAGATCTTCATTGCAAACGACTTACCACTTCGCTTGGTCCCGATACTTGTCCTTGGTGACCTTTGTAACACCTGTTGCTAGATTCAGCAACGAAGAATATACATAATTTATGTATATCCGAGTATCACTGAACTTATCATCATTCATGTTAAGTAATTATAGATACCAAGAATATAAAGACATGGGGATATTAGCCTTTCCTTCCTTCCTTCCTTTCGTTCGCTTGAAATATGTCTATAAATTCAATGTTGTCTCTTGTATGAACTTCACTGTCTTTTGTAGCTCACACAGAGGTCCGTGTAGTTTTATGTCGAGTGTTGTTTCGTTAGGCCAGTGAGTTTGCCCAGTGTATCATATTCGGGCAGTCTTGAAGTATGTGCTCTGCAGTCTGGTTTGCCTGTCCACATGTACACATGGCTGAATTGCCAATCTTGAATTTTGTATACATGTGGCTGCGGAGCCGATTGTGTCCTGTTCTAAGGCGCAGAATAACAACTTGTTCCAATCTGCTCATATCATAGTAATCGTCTTGTGTTGGTATTTGTGGCTTTCTCATTGATTTAATCATCGCTTTTCTTGGTGGTAGGTAACTGGCACATCCGGTTGCTCTCCTGCAGCACCTTCCTTGGCCAATCGGTCTATTGTTTCATTTCCTGGTATTCCACAGTGAGAGGGTATCCACTGCAAGACGACCCTGCGATGCTTGGACAATTTAGACAGTGGGGTCTGTAGACCTGGCAATTTTCTGGACTGAAGTGCTTGGAGTGCTGATTTTGCATAGGTCAAAAATACAACAGGTTGAGGATCGGGTCTGGTATTCAACAGTTTTTCAGTTGCCACCTTGATTGCCTGAATTTCTGCATCATAGTTGTGACAGAATTTCCCGTTGGTACTTTAATCGCATCTCTAGCGTTGTTTGGGTATTCTATGTACACTCCTGCTCCTCCATTCTTCACTGCATTTTCTGCTGACCCATCCGTGTATACCTGGACCCAGAGGTCATGTGGGTATTTTTCATCAAGTAAACTGAGAGTGACTGTCTTGCGTTGTATGCAGTTCTCATCCTTGTCGAATATTCCTTTCACTTCTGTCTGGATACATACTTCTGGTTCAGTCTCCTCTCTCCAGGGGTTTTTCTCTGGCACAGACTTTAGGGGAATGCCAACTTTTGGTAGGTCTGAGGTTTGCCTATTCAGTCTTTTGGCCTGGTGAATAAAGCTGCTTCTTTTCAGCCGCCCCAATGCTAGATTTTGAAATCTGTTTTCCATTGGGTGGCTTGGCATACTCAGAAACTTTTCTGCCTGCGTCATCACTTTTGTGTCTCTGCGTTCTCTCAGTGCTTGTATTCCCCCACTCTTTCCATCTCCACTATTGGTGTTGTTTTCATTGCTCCTGTGATGACACGAAGCACCTGGTTTTGCACCTTATCCAGTTCTCCTAATGTGGTATTTGATGCTGAACACCATGCAGCTGACCCATATTCCAGGTGTGGTCGTATGCCCTACTGATAAATATTTTTAAGTATTTTTGACTGGCGCCCCATGTGGTTCCACTTAATTTTCTCAGGATGGCTAACTTCCTCCTGGTCTTTGCTGCTGCTTTGTTGATGTGCTGCTTCCACGTCAGTCTATCATCGAATGTAACTCGAGATAGGTGGGTTGCTTGTCTTCTCTTAGCAGTTCTCCATTTATTTTAATGGTGCCAGCTTTTTGTTTGGGAGAGAGAGTAAAGAGTGTAGTGCTGCACTTATCTGTGTTGATGCTGACACACCATCTGTTTGCCCATGAGGTTAAGGCATCTACAGCTCTTTGTATCAATTTGTTGGCCACTGTTGCATACTCATTTGTGCACCATATTACCAGATCATCAGCGTACATTGCAACTTTTACTCCCTGTGGTAACTCAGCAACCAGGTCGTTGATGAAAATCAAGAAGAGTGTGGGGAACAATACTCCTCCTTGAGGGACGCCATGACGCAGTAGAACTTTTTTTACTCTTGAGTCCATCTAGATGCACTCTGGCTTTTCTGTTATGTAAGTATGCTTTTATCCATCTGTACATCCTACCCTTTATTCTACCATTTCTCAGTTTCTTCAGCAGTCCTTCTTTCCAAACCTTGTCAAAGGCTTTCTTTAGGTCTATCCATGTCGCTAGTACCAGTTTCTTATCTTGGAACGCGTCCTCAATCTCCTGAGAAAGGTACGTTGCTTGGTCTTCAGTAGAGTAGCACTGCCTGAAACCTGCCTGCTGTGACACAAGAATGTTTTCGCTTTCAAGATACCACTGCAGTCGGAGATTGATTATACGTTCCATTGTTTTGCAGAGACACCTTGTAAGACTGATCGGTCGGTAGCTGGAGGCAGAGGAACTATCTTTTCCAGGTTTCGAGAGCGGTATCATGATTGCTTCTTTCCAGGTCTGTGGAACTTGACCCAAGATCCAACAATTATTGTAAATCTGCAGTAACTTTGTTTTTGCTGCAGTTCCTAAGTTCTTAATCATCTCATTGGACATTCCATCAGCTCCTGGTGATTTTCTCAATTTTAATTTGGATATCACTAGTTCCAGTTCTTTAAATGTGATTGGGGTCTCCATCACTTCAGGTATTGTTTCGTCTTGCTCTACATTTTGCTTTTTTTCTCACGAATCTCTGCTGTTTCGTTGTGCTAATTTCAATATTGCTGTCTTTAGCAAAGGAGTCTGCAAAATGATCAGCTGCCTGTTTTCCTGTGAGGATGTTTCCATCTTTGTTTAATGCAATCTTTGGATTTCTCCTTGTACCTTCATCATTAAGTTGTTTTACCAGCTTCCACATATTCCTGGTATCTCTTTCAAAGTTTAAGGACTCTGTTTTTTCCTTCCAGCTCCTCCGCCTGGCCTGCAGCTTGGCCCTTTGAAATATAGCCTTGGCATGCTGATATTTGTTGTGGTGTTCTTGGCATGGAGTGGTCTCTGCCTGCTTTCGTGAAATTTCTACATTATTGTGCAGTAGTTCCAATTCACTGCTCCAGTAAGGCGTGTAGTGCTTCGAGCCCTCTAGGAATTGTTTCGTAGGCAGCCTGTTTTATGCATCGGCTGAACTCATCAACTACCTTGTTGATGTCCTTGTCAGTAGATAGCCCTAGTGTCAGTATACTGGTGCGATGCTTATACATTGTCCAATCTGCCTTCTTGTAATTCCACCTAGATAGAGTGCTGCTCTCCTTGATGAGTTGATTTTCAACAGTAAGAAATACTGGCCGATGGTCGCTGCCTCCTAGCTGTTTCCCAACAACACGTGTAATGTTCCATTCCAGGTCTGAGGAGTGGAATGCCAAGTCTGGTGTAGAGGGTTGGCTGATCTTTGGGCTGATTGACAAGGATTAGTTTGTTGTCATCCTGCCAGTTTTCAAGCTCCTCGCCCCTACTGTCCATGTGGTCATACCTCCAGCTCTGTGAGTGACTATTGAAGTCCCCGCACACTATGAGTCTTTTCTTTGTTGGAATTGTGACCAGTGCCAGTGGGCGGTCACTTGGACAGTAGTAGTTGGTTAAGTGAAACTCTGTACTTGCCGTCCTAAGATGCAGCATCTGGTATTCTGCACCCTCCATGTACTCCTCAAACTGACATGTGGTGATGTTGTTTCTCACAAGTGTCAGTACTCCACCCTTTCTTCTATTTTTCGGTCTGATCGGTAGCACAGGAAGCCTCTGACTTTGAAGGCTACATCTTCATTCAGGTGGGTCTCTTGCAAACAGCATACATGTACTTGTTCTTCATTTAGGATGTTTTCAAGTTCTACTTTTTGCTGTAGCCATCTTTTTGCTATTCACACCTCAGCATTCCAGTGCATTATTTTAAGAAATTGGCCAGTTGCTCTATTCCCATGCCTCCTGGCTCCACAGGGCAAATGAGAAGGACATCCAGTAGCTGGGGTTGGGCCCTTTCGAGGTAGAGGGCCCGGCACTGCACCTGCCTGAGCGTCCGTCACAGGGCGAGCACCATATCTTTTTAAATACATAGACATATTCATATGCGTTTATGCGTGGCAACCTGATTGCTATAGTGCGCCTCTTGGCTGGTTGCTCGACTTCAGCACTCCTACTGCTAGAGAAGACTGTGGTCTAACTCGAGGGTAGAAAATTGTAAAAGAAGTAGGAGATAAGACAAGAAAAAGATGCCCTCCTCAAGAAAGAGGAGGACTGCCATTTAACCCATAGTTGGGGGATGGGTTGGTTGCAGCCAGAGCATTTTCCACTCGCCGGTGGGTTCTGCGCTGTCACCTTATGAGGCCCCATCCTGCTCCCCGCCTTTGGTCTGGCCTTTCACCTTTAGTCTGTTCGGCTTGGTTAGACCTGCCAGGAGTTAGACTCCGCTGACATAGCCTGAAGGATCACCAAGGCACGCAAACCCTCCAATCAAGATAAGGTAGTTATCATAATCGTATGCTTAGCTTGGTAACACTAGATCGCATATATTAATTCGGGCGGAGTTCGTGTTGCAGACAGCTTGTGACAAGTCAATAACCGAGATGTTCACTTCATTTCCAAGTTCACTTCGATAGTTTGGTCACAGGTATATGAGTTCGTGTTACTACTGCTTGAAAGGATTGCTGGTTCGTTCCTCGTGTGATTTATATAGTCTGTAAGATTTATTTTTTCTGCTTGATAAATGCTGCCATCGAGTTACTGTACTTGTGTAAATATATTCTGGGAGATTATTATTGTGTGTTCACTGATGTGGAACTTCGTTCAGTTCAGTTTCAGTTTCAGTTTGGAATATCTTCATTGCACTCCGGACATGTCCATAGGTGCTCCAATCTCCTTCGCAATATCTCCATCAGCGTCCAGCGACTGACCGTACCAGTTCGATTTTGATTGATGAGCCTACTCGTATACCTGTTGTATCGTTCTTTTCTTGCCACACTAATCTTAAAACCCAGTTCTCGCAATCTAGTAGTTGACGTGGATTGGTTTAGATGAAGGTCTTCTGCGGCCACGCTCTATGAGGGCGTTCACGATGTCAGCTCTGTCCATTGGCTGGCCGTCTGATATAGCGGCAGAGCCAGTCAGCCTGTCTGCTCTCTCATTGCCAACGACACCCATGTGCCCCGGAACAAAGACAAGTGTAATTCTGCAAATTGTTGACGCCTGCAGTGATTCAGTCCATTGCCTGCGCACCGAACCGGCCTCCACCTTTCGGATCATACTCAATGAGTCACTCAAAATGCACGCATGAGTGTAGTTTTGTGACTCTAGCCAGAGTAGTGCATTGGTCACCGCCAGTACCTCAATTGTCATTCTGCATGTTGTTATACTGAATGTACCACTGGCTTCCTTGACCATTCTGCCACATGAGCTTGCAGAGAAGGCCCATGCAGACTTTTCGTGACGAACTACCGATCCATCCGTGTAGATCACAACATCGTCTGCATTGCAAATTTCATCGATGATAGCTTTGACGTCTGCATTCAACGCCGCTGGATTTCCCTCTCTGCAACCATTGTCAAATTTAATGATGGTTGAAAAAGTGTTCCAGTATATTGGAGGCATCGGTATCCATTCTTCTCCATAGTCAATATTATTGAGCCCGCACACCAGCTGAACAGTGTCTGCGGCACGGCCAACCCATGACTTGCCCCCTTTAACCGATGTCCACCACTGGCGCTGAGCTGTTCATGCAATGGGTGATCCTTTTGGCACTTATTTTGAGATAGGCACGTGCTCTGGCTATCTTGACTCTATACTCCATGGTCGGAAATGCAGAAGAAACCTCATCGTCACACAGGGTGTATCCCTTGTGCAACCGAGGATAATGCGCATAGCTTCGTTCTGTATTCTCTCCAGTCTTTCAATTTGCGTTTTGACGACAGTGAGGATGGCCATTGCATATTCAATGGTGGAGAGGACCAATGTCTGATACAGAATGACAAGCAGTCGTTGCTTGATACAGCCGCCATGACTCTCATTGCCGTCAAACCTTTGCGTGCCTTGACAATGACATACTCAACATGTTCCCGTGTTGACTTCGTGTGCATGGTCAGTTACAAATTAGCAACAATACAGGCAGTAAAAACAGTTTTTATTTTGGATGTTCATTGCTGCAAATATCATCACCATTCATTCATCTCTGTTCTTAGACCCTTCTTCCAAACTGTTGACTCTTAGTATCTTGCTGTGTTATTGTGAAGGGTTAAGGTGTTTGTAACTCCATCAATCCATCTTTTTCTTGGTCTGCCCCATCATCTTGATGATTCTAATTTCAGGTTTACGCTCTAGCAACTGGTGTATTCGGGTTCATTCTCATCAAGTGGCCAAACCATTTGAGTCTCTGTTTTTCAATGAATCTAATAGCAGGTGTTATTAAGACTGTTCTTCTAATTTCCTCATTTCTTATATGGTCTCTTCTTGTTTTATTTACCGCTTTCCTCAAGCATCTCGTTTGACAAGGGAACTTTTTTCATGTTCTTTTGACAGTGCCCATGTTTGGTACTGGTAGCATAGTGTTGGTATGAAGATTGCATTTATAATCTGCTTCCAGAAGATCTCAAATATTTTGTGTATATTTCTACTTTCAGAGAGCGACAGCAGTTGTCTGAAAATGGAAGACAAGAGCGACACGATTCAGAAAGAAGATCACCAAAAATGCAGCCCGTTAGACTCTCTTCTTCTTCAGAACATTGACGGGGTCAACTATGTAAAGTTAACCATTGACTACGATGTGACCTATGCCCATCAGCTGGTTCGAAACCTTGACCTCAGACCAGACGACGTCATAACAATAGGTTTCTCGGTCAGAAACCACTGGACGTTTGATATAGTCTCAATGATCATATCTCAAACTACTGACTATCTAAAGGATCAGTTCCATTCCAGACTCTTGGAGTACCTTGGACCTAACGTGGCAGCTACAATTGAGAAAATATCTTCTCCAAGATATTTGACAACTCACTGCCGAATGTATTACATTCCTGAGCAGGCGATAAGTAAACAAATTAAAATGGTATATATTCTGAGAAATCCGAAAGATGTTCTAGTCTCTTTGTACAACTTATTCACAAGTATGTATTTCAACGGCAGCAGGTTTAAAAGCAGCTGGTCAGAGTTCTTTGAGTTACAGATGCAGGGGCTTTTTCCTTGGGGGTATTGGTTCGATCATGTTCTAGCTGCAGACAGATTTATGGAAAAATATCCAGAATGTCCTGTACACATTCTTGTATATGAGAAAATGAAAGAAAATCCAGTGGAGGAGATTCGACGTCTGTGTGTTTTCTTAAAGAAGCCGGCAATATTATCGGATCAAATAGCGGAGACGACCGAGTTCTCAAAAATGAAACGGAAACTCAGTGAAACAAAGATGGCGTTTCAAGGTAGTAGCTACTTTAGATACGGGCCAGGTGATATGCTGAGGAAGGGTGTCATTGGCGACTGGAGGAACTGGTTCACTGTGTCGCAGAACGAAGCTTTCGACAATCTTTTTGAAGAAAAAATGGCAGCTTCTAAATTAGGAGACATGGTACGGCAGTACATGAAGTAACAACATTACAACGTGACCCAGCTAATTCTCAAAGTAATTTAGATGTATTGTGCGAGACAATTTGTGCTGTATGTAAGACTAATTGTGTGATTTTTTTTATGTGTACTCGACTATTTGTTTTCTAATTGCTAGCTAGACTATTTCTGTGATGTATTAGATATGTGCTAGAATATGTGTGTGCTAGTCTAGTTGCTAGCTAGACTATTTCTGTGCTATATTATATATGTGCTAGAATATGTATGTGCTAGTCTAGTTTCTAGCTAGGCTGTGTATGTGCTATATTAGATATGTGCTTGAGTATGTGTGTGCTAGTCTAGTTGCTAGCTAGACTATGTCTGTGCTATATTAGATATATGCTAGAATATGTGTGCTAGTCTAGTTGCTAGCTAGACTGTAGTAGGGTAGCAGGGGCGAGAATTAAGTCTCCTTGGTTTTAGGGGGAACAAAAACGAAATCGGACAATCACCGGGGTAAAAGTAGGGAGATTACAGTCCCTTACACGACGGATATGGAAATCAGGCTGACCATTGGTCAATATAAGTCCTGATGAAAGTGCATAAAAAGACGCGACACGGCAGTTCACGAACACAGACCCCGAGCATGGTGTCACATTTGCATACAGATAGCGATCTTTTAGGAATATACAAGACATTCTTCGCGCATTGGATGCTGGGTAATAAAAAAGTTCATAGCTAGAATCCATTTTGAATTTAAATAAATCGGTGAAACCGTGACAATAAATCAGGTTAGTATACTTGTATGTCACGTTTTTTTCAGAAAATCTGTAATTTATTATAAACTTTAAAGTATTCCCCATTGCCTAAATATTTTATAAACATTTCGTAAGGGAAAGCTACCTATAACGAGACATTTTCGAAGGGTCAGCACAATTATTTTGTACACCGCTATTTTTTGCGAATGTAAGCTCCAAAACATTAAATTTTCATACGATCGTTACGTTTATTGTCACTGAATCATACATTTCCAAAATGGTGAATTATTCTTCTCTCATTTGTGCAATTTTAGTGTTAACAGGTTATCTCGAAGCTACAAACTTTTAATCGCTAGAGCTACGACCCTGTTTTGTTTCGATGTGACTTTCACCAACTACTTTGTCATGTTTCTCTACCCTTAAAACATAGTTTTGTTATTTACAGAGCGATAAACGCTAATTCTAAGCATAATTACAAAACTCAGTTATGCTGTACTTCTGCTGGGTGGTTGATATTTGTATCGAATATCTAGTTTAGTATTATAAATTCCTAGCTGAATGTGACTATATAGAATCATCCCATTGACGACAGGCGTTATCTGAATATTATCAACGACCGATTACATTATGTTTTGGAGATCTAATTAGGAACTGTAACATTATGCTACTGTTAGTTATGTGTTTATAAAAAGTAAATAATAGAACATATTACTAGGATTGAAATCAATTGCTCTTAACTAAAGGTACAAGCCAGAGGTCTGTCATTGTTGAAAAAATATCACAATCGTTTCATTACAATTGGCCATGGAAATAAAAAACATGCATCTCTTTATTATAACTGCTTGCATGCTCCAATTTTAAATATTGATATTGACAAAGTTTCTCCTCCTTACCTTCACATTTTGTTAGGTATTGTTCATAAACATCACACATTACTAGAAAAAGCAGCTGACAGAATAGACAGAGATATCATGGAAAACATAGAAAAGGAACACACTAGTTCAAACACCATACAATATTTAAAACAAAATGGTAAGAATTGGCATCAGGCAGAAATGTTTTCATTAGAAATAAACAAGTTACATGCAGATTTATTAGTTTGTGAAAGTGAGGAGGAGAAAATAAAATGCAATACTAAAATTAAAAAAGCACAAACAAGCCTATTAGAACTTGAGTTTGTAGCACTGTGTGATAGGTCTGGTCCAGTGTGTTCACATTTAGATAAAGTATTAGACAAACACAAAATCACACCACAGGCCTATCATAGTAGAGCTTTTGTTGGTAACCACTGTCATAAATACTTAACATGTAAAGTCTATAAAGATCTCACAGAAGATGTCATAACACATACACAATTGTACACACAGAATGAGAATATTATAAATATTGCATTTATCACAAGAGACATTTTTAATTCATTAAATACAGCATTTGAAAAGTTCATAATTACATCTCACACAGTAGACCAATCCATGCTGACACAGTTCCAGAAATACAATTAGCAATACAAGATTATATGACAATATACAGACTGTATTTTCCAGATAAAATAATTCCAAAACAACACATACTAGAACAACACTGTGTAAAACGGGATCAGACTTAATGGTTTTGGGTTGGGCTTTTTATGAGAACAAGGAGGAGAAGTTGTACATTCAATGGTAGCTGGTATAGAGAAAAGAGCTTGGGTATAAGAAATAAAACTAAGGAATTAAAATTTATCATAGAAACACAGCTGCTACAAACTTATCCAACTGTAAATACACAAGTTCACTGTGAGAAACATAAAGTTTAAATAACAGCAGACCTCTGGGCTGTGCAATTTTATTTGTCCCTACTGTATTGTGTGTTGTCTAGTTGTCTATATAACAATTTAGAACAGTTATATATATATGTGTAATGTGTGTTTGTGAGATGTCCTAGGTAAGCATTCTACATGTCAGTAAGTATGTATGAGCAAGTGTGTATGAGTAAATTATGAATTAAAATCTTAGGCTACATAATGATGACTAGTCGACTAATGTGGGCTAGTAAAATTGTATCATTATATTACAAATGTGCATTGTCAATGTTTGAAGATATGTATTATTGTTTGAATTACCATTAGCAGTATATTTAGAAATGAAAGTATTATTGTTAAATGATAAATTAATTATGTTAAACATTACATAGTTCATGAAGAAGTAAGCTATATCCTTATGCATTTATGGAAATAGATGTGTAAATTTATGTTATGTGATTATATATTTATATATATATATAACATTTGGTATGTTGAGATATGTTAAATATATTAGCAATTTAACAGTAATTTTGTCTGACAGTTTTATGCTATTATAAATGACCAGACATAGAGAGTTGTTAAAAATAAGTCTTTCGACAGCTGATAACACAGAATTATTTGTCAACCATTATGCTCACGCTATAATGAAATAACATTCTTTAAAATTAATTTATTCTTGAATTATTATATTCTACAGTGTTATTACAATTTATTTCTACTTAACAATTGTTAATCTTACTTTCATTCATTCAGAAAATCTCATTACAATTAAGAATTTCACTATATTTTGCTACTTCAATATTAAAAAATTTTTTTAGTATAGTTAACATGTTACTCTTGTCAAAGAACTAAACTTTTTACATTTTCGTTGTAAATATTTCTTCTGCAATGAATATTAACAACGTACTTCATCAGTGTAATTTAAAAATCATCGGCTAGTTAGAATGTGACTAGTTCATACCGATATAACTCCATAATTATATTATTTAACAGACTGAAACTACACAATATTCCAGAGCTACATATTACATTTGATTATATCTAAACGCAATAGTGTATAGTGTGTTTTTACATTAACAACAGCCGGAATTTAAAGCGATATATAAACCCACTGACAAGTTGCCATTTCGTAACCTTGCACAGGAATGTAAACAAAGGGGGAATTAAGCGCAACAAAGGGACACTACTAAGAGAGCGCTACTGATACGCCGTGCGAGAAGCCAGCAAGTATGGACGGTCTGTCGTCATATCGGGTGAAACAAGGTAGATAGTTCCACGTGGGCCCAGTAAGAAAGTCTATACAGGTAATAGATTTTGAGATACGGAATACTTAGGAGACCGGACCGGCGAGTAGAGCTGCGAGAGGATCCGCTCTATGGATCGGTACAGCAATAAGGAAAGAACCCATGAGGGGATCTACAGAAAGAATACAACCGGAAAAAGTGTAAGAACACGACAGAACACGACGTAAGAATAATGTTTGGACGCTCGATCCAGGTAGAAAACAACAGTTGATGAGTCAGTTAGAAGCGACAGGAGAGGAAATGAATGCTTTGGAGGAATTAATCTGCGAAAACCATGATGTGTTTGCACTGACTGACCTAGAGTTAGGGCGCACGACGGTACAAATGGATATAGAGACGGGACAGGCCGAACCCATAAGACTGAGACCGTATAGGACCCCCTTAAAGAATCGAGAGATAGTAGAAAAAGCGATTGAGGCTATGTTGGAGGCAGGTATTATCGAGATGATTAGGTCAGGAGGGCGTCGCCCATTGTATGGTCACGAAAAGGACGGTACGCACAGGTTTTGCTGTGATTACATCATCATCATCAGGTGCCGTCTCCACATCGAAGGTTGGCTGCAATGAATCTCCGGCATCCTCTGTCTTTCGCCTTGGTGTTGCACACGCCAGACTGTAACCTGTCCATTTCTTAAAGTTTCCCTCCTCCCACTTATCTCTCGGTCTTCCTCTTGCTCTTCTCCCTCAACTTTCCCCTCTAGTAAATGTTTTATCATGGTGTCATGCCTTTTATGTGCCCAAAATACTTTACTTGTCTGAATTTTATTTCTCTTAATAATTGTTTCTTCATGCCTAGTTTTCTAAAACTTGTTTATTTGTCTGTTTTTCTGTCCATGAAACTCTGCTTATTCTTCTATATATCCACATCTCAAATGCATCAATTCTGTCTTCTAACTGCTTGTTCATTGTCCATGTTTCTACCAACATTAATATAGGATATATATAGCATTTGATCATTCTAATTTTTAGCCTGTTTGTGATTTGTTTGAATGTCAGTAACTTTCTCATACTATTGAAATTATCCTTGGCCATTCCTATTCTCTTTTAATTTCAGTTATACATCTGCCATCATCTGTTATCATCTGACCAGATAGAGTAGCTTTTACTTGATGTAGTAATTCTCCATGTATTTTTATATTCATTTTAGGTTTTTCCATTTCCTTGTTGATTACCATAGTTTTGTTTTCTGTATGTTAATGTATAATCCATATTCCTTGCTAGTTCTGTCCAATTGGTCCACTAATTCTTGTAGATCTTGTTCATTTTCTGCTACCAATACTGTGTCATCTGCATATCTTAAGTTATTTATTATTTTTTCCATTGATCTTGAGTCCTGGCATTCCCTCTAGTTGTTTGAAGATTTTCTCTGTGTAGATGTTAAATAGGCTTGGTGACAGTATGCATCCTTGTCTCACTCCTCTCTTTATGTCTATGTATGGAGAGTAGCTATTTTCATATTTTATTATTGCTGTCTGTTCCAGTATATGTTTTCTTATTAGTCTGATATCATCCCCATCTAGGCCATTTCTTGTAGACATATGATTAGCTTTTTCATGTTGGACTCTGTCAAAGCTTTGCTATAATCGATGAAACACAAGTAGATACTTTTTGCACTTCTATATACTTGTCAGCGAGTAGTCTTATACAAAGTATTGCCTCTCTTGTCCTCTGTTCTTTCTAAAGCCAAACTGTTCTTCTCCTACTTCTATGTCTATCTTGTTTTAATTCTTTCATGTATGATCTTGAGTAGTATTTTTGTTATGTGGCTCATCAGGCTAATTGTCCTATAGTCTGTGCACTCCTGTGCTTTGGGCTTTTGGGTAGTGGTATGAATACTGATGTCTTCAAGTCTCTTGGTATATATCCTATGTTATATATATCATTGCACAAATCTGTAATGGTTGAAATACCAAATCCTCTAAGGAGGTTAACATTTCCACAGTAATATTATCCAATCCTGCAGCCTTTCCTCGCTTCATTGTTTCGATTGCTCTTACAACTTCAGATTTTAATATTCTTGGGCTGTCATTGCACTTTATACTGTGTTTACTGCTTCTTTGATCATCAAATAGAGCCGTTACATATTCTGTCCATCTTGTCAATATTCTGTTTATCAAACAAAAGTTGGTTGTTGTTTTTTTGATACACCCTCCACTTTTACAGTATTTTTCTTACTTGTCATTTGTCTTATTTCTCTGTGCATATCTCTAGTCCTGTTTTTTGCCATATTTTCTTTTTTCTTGCATTTTGTTTCTAACAGTTTACTTTTGTGGTTCGCACATGTTGCGTATTTCGTTGTCAAATTTTATACTTGGGGTTTCCTTTGTATGCTGTGATTACAGGCATTGAATAAGGTGACTTCGAATTTCGTTTCATTGCCTTTGATCGAGGACATATTAGGAAATAAAAAAATTAGGTATTTACCACCCTAGATGCGAGGTCGGTGTTCGGGTTTTTCCCGATGAAAACCCGAGGCAAAACAAAAGAGTGCATGTGTCCTATGTTGGAAGTTTGGGTTGAACGTGATGTCTTTGATTGAAATCGTCTCCAGCCACGTAATGAGCTTGATGGATGAAGTGCTACAAGGTATGCAGGGATTTGCCCTCGCGTACATCGATGACATCCTCATTCATACAGACGGTACAAGAGAGGAACACCTTCACCATATTCAACAAGTCCTTCGAACGACAAAGGGGAACATTCGGTAAAACTGAAACTCAGCAAATGCAAGTTTTTGAAATCGGAAACAAAGTATTTGGGATTCAACATTAATCGTTTAAGAATAAAGCCCGATGAGGAAAAAGGGAAAGTTATTAAAAAAAATGCCAGCACCGACTAATGTTAGAGGAGTCCGAGTTTCTTAGGAATGTGTGGCTATTATAGAAGTTTTATGCCAAATTTCTCTGACCTTGCCGAACCTATAGGGAGCTTTAACTAGAAATAGTCAGTTTTGTGGTCAGATAGTTGCCAGAGGGCATGACGGTTGAAGGAAAGCTTGTCAGTAGTACCATTGTTAGCACACCCAGACTTAGGACGAGAAATGGTGCTATATACGGATGCATCCGATAGTGCTGTAGGCGCATGCCTAGTACAGCCTGGTATGGAAGGAGAAGAAGAGATACTACCAGGCATTAAAAAATGAGAGACCTATTTATTTCCTCTCGCGTAAACTAAGTAGATCTCAAAGAAATGGGCCACATAAAAAGGAGGTTTGCCATACATTACGCCTTGCAGAAACTGGGGTTGAAGAAATAGACCTAGTATATGTCTGGTGGGTAGATTCTGCATTTAGAGAGGTCTAATCATAAGCATTTCATGACTGAGCAGAGGTGCAGAGATAGGTTGGTTTTGGAAACCCCGAATTATATATGAACTTACAGAGTGGCTTGATATATAATGAGTATATAATGAGTTTTGAAATGGTGACTCATTAATATTTCCTAATCAGATAGAATTGGGGTAATTTAAACTTTGATCTATGTTTACATATTAGTTCCTTTTATCTTGATCTTGATTTTGGGAATGACAGATTTCATGCATTTTTGATTGATATTTGAAGTTTTGTTGTTGTAATGTATTTTGAAAATTTTTCTTGTGGTGGGTTTTGATATTGATATGTTTGTAACTGATGTTTTTATTGATAATGAATGATTAATAATGATTATTGATTACCTATTGTACAGGTAAACTAGAAATGGACTGGTTTAAAACTTTTAGAACCATGGGGAGAAGGGGGGTGAAATGTTCTTTCCACAGAGGAGTAGCGGTTCTCAGTGTGATTAAGCCCAGAGAAAACAAAATTACGAGAGAACAGGCCAAACCAACCAGGCGTGCTACCGAGTGGAGAGAAGGGCAAAGTTTTTTGGTGTCAGAGCAACAAAGACATGAACCTAGATCGATGTCCAAGTTCGCGGAAAGAAGGAACTACGCATTAGGAATTTACTCGTCAGACGGGACGAGAAGAAAAGAGAACAAGGAAACATGGTTGCAAAAGGAAAGGTAGATGTTGAAGAGAAGCTTAGAAACACGAAGGAAAAAACTATTAGAATCAGGATGGTAAATGCAAGCGAGAACTAGAAAGGTTAGCGACCAGTATGTCACTATGAAGCAAATAAACATAAAACTGATAGAAGAGCAGAAGATACTAGAAGAAAGTTTGGATCTAGAGAGACTAGGACTAGGGAAGACACAGAAGTCTATGCTGAAGCAAAGAAGGAAATTTAGAATTTTCATAGATAGAATACTAGTCGTATAGAATGAAAGAAGGGAAGAATAGCACGTGCTTACTGGTCGAAGTTGTTTAATTTAGGTTTTAAGTCAAGGTGGAAAATTGTCTATTTATTGGTAACATTGATGTCAGAATTAGTATGTTGAATGGAACTAGAAATTGTAATATCATTGTGTCCAGATGAGTAGGGGGGAAAGGTATATAGTATTATCTTTGCAGCTTGGGGCTATAACTTGTCCTAGAATTCGAATTGAATGGGATCTTTACGATGTTCAGCAAACAGAAAGTGGGTTGGCAGGTTTTAGTTAATTAGATGTTACATAACTTATGTGTCTCACACGAGATCACAAGCAGGACGTATATGTAGAAAAGATATGGGAGATAAACGATGGAGAGGTGTTTGCATAGTGGGAAGGGGCGAATTTGTACTGACCACATGGTGTCTAATGTTATAGGTAACTTTACAGAGATTATAGGAATTACAGAGACAATTCTCATAGGAGTGTATATTGGAAAATTGAAGTAGATAGCAATTTTGTGGAGGGTTTTTTACATTTTACAATGAATTTATTTATGCTGGACTTATTAAAAAGGAATTTTTGATTACTTTAAGTTTATGGATATGTTATTGGGTATATTCATGTATGCACGAAATATAACATTTTTGGTGGAACTTTTTTTTTAAGTATCACAGCAATTGGCATATGAATGTAAATTTTAAAGTTGAAGTAGATGACATTTTTGGTGGAGGGCTTTACATTTAAACATGCATTTTGTTATTGTTGTACTTGCATTATTATATGGTATTTGGATTTTCTTTATTTATGTATTTTGATGTGGTTGGGGGATGCATTCATGTATGTACCATTTATCCATGCCTAGCGTAGAGTTGTAAGATGTTTCACAGGAGCTGAGCGGAAAGAACCCGCGTGATTTCTTGGGAGTCTCAAACTTTATCGAAGGTTTAGACTGTAGAGTAGAATCACTGCTATCATGTATGCAGATCGTAAGAGGCGATCGAGACATGTTGTGGAGGGCCACGTAAAATAATTGGGGAGGACAAAAACGGTCCAACTATGAGCCTCAGACAGATTTCGAGGGAGCGTGAAGCTCAACATATTCAGAGTATTCAGAGGTATGCGCTGGAGAAGATACACTTGAATAAAGTAGGACACGTACTGACAGATAATCATTTTGTAAACTTTTTAGAGCTTCAAACGGAATCTTGAAGAGAGAATGCAAGGCTAGAAAGGTTCTTGCAGCGTTGATCCTATTATAAAGTACATATTGGTCTTAACCAGCGATAAGTAATTGTCATTTTCTTAATGTATATGATGTAATGATTTTGATGTGATTTTATTTCTTGAAGATTATATATTATATTGAAACGGTGGATGTCGCTCGGCGTACCACCGTACTTTGAAAGTGATTGAAGTGCTTGCATTAAGAAGCAAATTGGAAGATTAGACCAGACGGAAAATAGATGAATGTATATCTTCTATACGAATAGCGTAGCGGAAGCTTCAGTAATTATTTGGGTTTTATCTTATGCCCATAAATGTATTGATCTTATGTGGAATGGTCATGAAATGTTTGATGTTTAAGACAGTAGTAGGCTAAGATATGATTTGGACTAGCAGGGCAATAGAATTTCAGGCATTAGATTCCATAGGGACAATCCCAGACCAGGTAGATACCAAGACTACCCATCATTGATATGCAGGGTAGGTGCTTATGAAAATAATTGACAAATGTTTTAGAAATACGTGGAGAGATGATGTAGTAGGGTGGCAGGGGCGAGAATTAAGTCCCCTTGGTTTTAGGGGGAACAAAAACAAAATCGGACAATCACCGAGGTAAAAGTAGGGAGATTACAGTCCCTTACACGACGGATATGGAAATCAGGCTTACCATTGGTCAATACAAGTCCTGATGAAAGTGCATAAAAAGACGGCAGTTCACGAACACAGACCCCGAGATGCAAACAAGTATGGACGGTCTGTCGTCATATCGGGAACAAGGTAGATAGTTCCACGTGGACCCAGTAAGAAAGTCTATACAGGTAATAGAGTAGGTAATAATTTCGAGTGTTAGTTCTTGTGCCACGTGCTGATCAGAAAGCAAGTGATGATAGATGTGACAACCAGTTTATAATAAATTTCAGTGTATTCTCATTTACCACATGCCGAGCAGAAGCAGTTGATGGTAGCTACGACAGCCAGTTTATTATTTATTCCAGAGTATTCTCATTTGCCACGTGCTGATCAGAAAGCAAGTGATGATAGATTGACAACCAGTATAATAATTCCAGGTATTCCCATTTACCACGATGCTGATCAGAAGCAAATTTATGATAAACAAATATGATAATTCCAGTATAATATATTCCAGCGTATTCCATTACCACATGCCGATCAAGAAATTAGTGAATTTTTATACGAATTAGCCACGACTGATCAGAGGAAATTTATGATAACCAAGACATCCAGATTGATCTATTCCAGCGGTTACCAAGTTAACCACCTGCAGGACAGAGGATCCAGTCATCGAGATAGAACTTTCTCGTCGGCTAGACGCTAGTCAGAGACGATTTAGCAGTGAATAGATTGAGTTAGGAGTGTTTTCATTTATATCATTTTATTTCAGGGTCATTAAATTTGGATTTCAGTAAATTGTTTTATGTATGAATTTGTGATTATTCGTAGAATTGCAGTTTTAATAAAAGTTGAGGATCTTACTGTTTGATTCTCACATAGATAACTATTCAAGAGCAACGTGTTATCTAAGTTAGTATATTGTTGTGTGTTTAGACATAACTGAAGGATTATAGTCACAGGCAATAGAATTTATATATTAGCCAGGGCATGAAAACGATACGGTTACACTGGTGCCATTAAGACAGGATTTCGAACCGTGGTTGTAGCGAAACATAGCGAAGTACCCATATTAGTGATTACGATTTTAGAGGCCAAACGTGTAGGATACGATTAAGTAAAAGTTTTTAGTACTATTAGTAGATTAGGTTGTGGATATATATTTTGAAAAACGTGAATTAAGATTTGTATCTTGTGTGATTGTTATTTTTGCTCTTTCACAGGATTCTGCTACGCCATCTAACCATCTTTTCCGTGGTCTTCCTCTTGCCTTCTTTCCTGATGTTCTGTTGTAGAAGACTCTGTATACTGTGGAGCTTGGATGCATTCTTATTGAGTGGCCAAACCACTTCATTTTAGTGTTCATGGTGACGTGTTTGCATTTTATAATTGGTGCCAATAGTCCTATGATTTGACTTGCTTTGTTACATCTGTGTTGGATTTCATTAGCTATTCTTCTGTTTGTTTTGGTAGTGTGTTCCTTTCTAGCGAATGTCATTACTTTTTTGGGTCGATGTTTATTCTCCTATTGTATTCATTTCAAATATGAGAATATTATGATAAATTGCAGAAGAATAAAGGGAAAACTTTGCGTGCATACTCATTATAATTTGTTGTGTCGGCTGACGTAGGGGATCATGAATCTTCACAAATCTCTGTCCCTGGTATTTGATATCGTCTCAGATGTTGACGCTCTTCCGGGCCACAAACTCAGGCTGTGTAATTTTCTCTCTCTCTCTCTCTCTCTCTGTGTGTCTCGTCTCCCTTAGATTTTACCAGTTGTTACAATGTGTTCTAAACCTTTCCCTTCTCATCACATGTCCGAAAAATGATGACCGTCTCTTTCTTATATTGATGATAAACTTTCTCTGTGTCTTGACCTCATGCAACACCTCCGCATTAGTCATTTTAGTAGTCCATGGGATTATCATCATTCTTCTGTAAAACCACATCTCTGTGGCCCTCAGAATTTTTCTGTTTGTTTACTGTCAACACATATAAAAACAAAGTACTTTAGTTTTACAAAGTACAAAAAACAATAACAATAGACAGCGACGTTTCGACCAAAGGCCTTTATCAAGCAAAGGATACAACAGAAGTGAAGAGATTCATTTCTTTTATAACATAACGTATACAATCAAACAATAAATCACTAAAGACTCTAAAATGAAAATAAGAGACTAAAAACGGAAAACGAAATAAATACGAAAAACTAAGAATGGGAAAAAAGAAGATAAAACAATAATAATCAAATATATACATATACACATATATTATGGAGTATGAGAAGAATTAAGGGCAGGATTAAGAATCATATGAATATAATACAAGGAGAGATAGAGTGAGAAACGAGAATATCAGAAAGCATCGTTGGTACTATACCATGCATACAGTACATCGAGAAGCAATGAATCAAGTGGTTCGGCCATCTAATGAGAATGGAACCACATTTACTACCATCACGTGCCTACAATAATCGACACTCATGGCGCAGAGCACGAGGCAGGTCAAGAACACGATGGATAGATGACATCTCATGCGAAAGCATGGACTGACAACGTCAAGCGCAACACACCTAACACAAGATAGAAAACTAACTCTCCCCACGGCGCTTCACGGCAAACGTGATTAATATAAGATGAATGTAATGCGTTGAATTTGTTTACTGTCCATGACTCGCGACCGTATGGCAGTATAGGCACTGAATAGGTACTTGCAGATTGTGACAAATCGCAGAGGAATGATTGATTGGTAGGATCAAAATCATTTCACTTCGGTGAGTAACCATGTGTGCTCCGATCTCTTTCTTACCCAAGAAGATCTCAGCTGCAGTGCCCGAACTCCATAGCACCGACGAAGGTCCCCGGTGCAATTTTGATGGTGAAGTTTGATGGTGAAGTTTGATGGTGAAGTTTGATTTTGAAGATATTTTGTAGGAATTTTATTTGTAATTTCTCCTAATAAATGTTGGCCGGACAGCTAATTTCCAGCCTTCTTTTCTCGATTTTGAACTGTCAAGAGTTCTTTTACGTGATCAAATTGAACACGGGACCTACGTTTTGTTGTCCGTCTCTGATAGGACTAGGAACTCGATCTCACCCACACTGAGATTAGAAATCTCTGGAAAAGTATCTAGATGGTTCCATAAGGGAGCGAACCTGGTACATTTGACACGCTAATGAATAGAGCTGGCGTACGTTGATATTAAAAGGATGATTATTTCAGCTTCTTCTTATTCTTCTTCTTCTTCTTAGAACGCTCCATATCGACTACTTGTTAAATCACTCTTTGTGATTTGTATGTGATCTGAGTCTAAGAGCGATTGTACCTTATGCCAGTTATTCGACTACAAGTAGGTTAGGACACTCGATTTCTGCGACGATATTTATTCACTAGGGTAGCTCCCTAGGCCCCTACCTTAGTCGCCTCTTACGATATGTCTTGTAGGGTTGCAGTGTTACTATTCTTTGCTCCCTTGGTGAGCCCCGACAACACAAGGGCATTTATCTCAATAATGTACAGGATACAATCAAATGTCGATGACAAATTGTCACAATGGATGAGATACGCATATAAGTGAGAAAAACATGCTGCATCACGGGATTAAGGCATTATATCTGAGGCTAGATGCTGGCTGACGGTTAGGGAGATCACAAGATGGAGCTTATTTTTAATAACCTCATCAACGGGACATAATCAGTTAAAAAGTTACAATCAAAGGGACACAATCAATTGAAGAGTTATACAATAACACTGCATAAGTTAGATAAAGATCATACACACATTTTAACGTATTTGAAAAAAACAACTGCGCAGAACATCATTACAACACTACCAATCAATCAGTCAAGTGCCATGCTTGCCGGCGTAGACGATCATGTCTCTCTACAACTCTCTCTCCTTGGTGCAGTTAATCAGTTCTGACGTGGAGCTATTGTCAAACCATGAAGTCAAGACAATCCAACATCTTCTCCTCTGTCTTCCACGATCTCTCCTTCCCTGAATTTTACTTGTTGTCACCAAATATTCTAAACCTCCTCTTCGCATTATATACCATTATAACCTTGATTGTCAGATTTTTATTCTTTTGCTAAGGCTTCTTTAAAACGACAGACCTTCGTAAATGGATGTTTACGTAGAATAGAGGGACTGAGATTGTATGATAAGATTACGAAGGAGGAACTTAGAGAAAGAACTAGTAGATAGCAGTGGAAAATAAGCTACAGTAGAGACGCTAGCGATGGATAGGACACACATTGAGAAGACTGACAGGGAGCATTGCTGGACAGGCGGGTAGAATAGAACATTCGAACTTGCAGGGAAAGAGGAGTAAGGAAATGCATAGAAATACCTGGAGATGGAGACTGTTAGTAAAAGGATAGGCAAGACGTGGACAGAATTGGAAGATGTGGTAAAAGATTTGATGGGTTGTAAGAGGTTTTCTGAAGACATGTACTCTGTTGGGAGTTGAAAGAGGAAAAGCCATGAGAGAAGACCATCACTGACGAGCTAGGATCACACATGTACTCTGTTGGGAGTTGAAAGAGGAAAATCCATGAGAGAAGAACATCACTGTCGAGCTAGGATCACATGTGTTGCGGGTTACAAGGGCAAAGAATAGTAACACTGCGACCTACATGGCATGTCGTTAGACGTGACTGAGGTAGGGGCATAGGACGTTGCTAGCGAAGCGGATGCGACTCTTCTTTAATGTTCACGTCCTTTCCCGTGCAGTTAAAAATTGCTACCCAAAAAAAGGTGAACTTCTCTGTTATATTTCCAATATAAGGGAATACTGCAGTAAATTGTGTAGCAATGGCGAAACACATAATAACAAAGTACTGTAGTTTGACAAAATACAAAAACAATAACTGTTATTTTTTTCAGAGAAGTTAACACAAATAACAGATCATTTAGTTGCGGCAAAGTAACTAATTTTTTAATATGACTCTGCTTTTCAAATTTGTTTCTCCGAAGACTAGGAGAGTAGTCTTTATTCTATAAGTGATAGACTATGCCTGAGTAGGAGTCTCTGCAGCACTAAGTCAGAGCCAACTATAAACTTATCTAGAGTTTCAGTTTCAGTTTGAAATATCCTCATTGCACTCCGGACATGTCCATAGGTGCTCCGATCTCCTTTGCAATACCTTCAATAGCGTCCAGCGACTGACCGTACCAGTTCGATTTTGATTGATGAGCCTATCACGTACCTGGTATGCTGTTCTTTTCTTGCTACTCCAATCTTCAAACCCAGTTCCTGCAATCTAGTAGTTGACGTGGATTGGTTTAAATGAAAATCTTCTTTGCGGCCACACTCTATGAGGACGTTCAAAATATCAGCTCTATCCATTGGCTGGCCCTCTAATATGGTGGCAGAGCCAACCAGCCAGCATGTCTGCTCTTTCATTGTCAACGACACTCATGTGCCCCGGAACGAAGATAAGTGTATTCTGCAAATTGTTGACGCTTGTAGTGATTCAGTCCATTACCTGCGCACCGAACCAGCCTCTACCTTGCGGATCATACTCAATGAATCACTCAGAATCACGCATGAGTGTAGTTTTGTGACTCCAGCCAACGTAAAGCATTAGTCACCGCCAGTACCTCCATTGTCATGCTGCTTGTTGTCATACGAAACTGCCACTGGCCTCATGGACCATTCTGCCACATGAGCTTGCAGAAAAGACTCATGCGGACTTTTCGTGACGAACTACCGATCCATCCGTGTAAATCACAACGGCACTTTCATTGCAGTTTTCATCAACGATAGCCTGAACTTCTGCATCCAGCGTCACGGGATTCCTCTCTTTGCAACTTTTGTCAAATTTAATGATGGTGGAAAAAGTGTTCCCGTATATTGAAGCATCGGTATCCATTCTTCCCCATAATCGATATTTGTGAGCCCGCATACCAGATGAACAGTGTCTGAAGCACTGGTCAACCCACGACTTGTCCCGTTTGAATCGATTTCCTCCACTTGTGCTGAGCAGCTCGTGCAATGGGTGATCCTTCTTAGCACTTATTTTAAGGTACGTACGTGCTCTAGCAATCTTGAGTCTATACTCCATGGTCGGAAAATCCAGGAGAAACCTCATCTTCACGCAGGGTGTATCCGTGTGCAACCGAGAATGATACGCATAGCCTCATTCTGTATTCTTTCCAGTCTTTCAATTTGCGTTTTACTAACAGTGAGGATGGCCATTGCATATTCAATGGTGGAGAGAACCAGCGTCTGATACAGGATGACAAACAGCTATTGCGCGATATTAGCAGCCGCCATAACTCTCATTGCCACTAAACCTTTACTTGCTTTGACAATGACATACTAAACATGTTCCCTGAAACACAGGCTGCGGTCAAATTGCACACCAAAAAATTTCATCGATTTAGCTCCGGACAAACCAACACCGCAAAGTTCTACAATAGGCGTATATCGAAATAGGGGGAAGACTGCAGTAAAACTTGGTAAATAGTGAAAACGTAGCAAACAAAGTACTAGTAGCTTTTCAAATACAGAACATGACATAACAAGCAACTTTGACCACAATTTACAACAAGACAAACAGGTACAATTAAATGAACAATGGAACCAACGATCTAAGGAAAATCGGAATCTGGATTTTCCTTAGACCGCATATCTTGTCGTCCATTTTGTTTATCAATTGTCACTCTGTTGTTCTTTGATAACAGCTGAGTCAAATTGCATCGCATGTTCTGTTTGTAAAACTCATAGACTTGACATGTTCTACAATAGGCGTACATGCGTTAACAGTGTGATTATTGAGTGAGAACCATGTTACTGTCGCTTTTGTAGGATTATCTAGTGCACCAGAGACATCACACCAGTTTGTGATGCGGTCAAGTTCCTTCTGTATCTCACCGGCAATCGCATCCTTGTCTTTACCCTGTCTATACACTAGAATGTCATCAGCAAATGACAAAGTTCGACCTCTGCCATCGAGTTGTTGTTCTGTGATTGACACCGTGTAAATGTTGAATAAGACAGGTGAAAGAGGAGAGTCCTGTGGCAATCCGGAATATCTAGAGTTGTCTGTGACTAAGCATAGAGTTGTTGGAAGTTTCTAGGTCTGAAAAAAAAAGCCGGGTGCTCTTACCAACGCACACATAGGAAAAAGAGTGAAAACTCATAACTTCTGGGGTTCAACAACAACAAGAACAATGCTATGAGTTATCAGGGTTCAAATCATTAAGTTAAATAGTTCACTGACAGTATTTCGTCCAGGTTAATTATATATCAAGAAATGTTTGTACGTGCCAGAGTGCAGTCTTTACAAAATGTAATTCTATCGTTCTTACTAGCACGCACTTAATTCTTCTCACATTCTTGTTATCTTCGTCTTGTCATAGCTTATTCTACTTCTTCTTCTAACGCTACATATCGACTACTTGTTAACCCCTCTTTATGATTTGTATGTGATCTGAGCCTAAGAGCGATTGTGCGGTGTGCCAGTTATGCGCCTACAAGTAGGCAAGCATATCCAATTTCTGTGATGCTTTTTATTTACTAGGGCATCTTCCTATGCCTTTACCTTTGTCGCCTCTTACGACATGCCTTGTAGGACGCGGTTTTACTATTCTTTGCTCCCCTTGCAAACCTCGTCCACGCACGAGCGTTGTTATCATATATTTAGCTTTTCTGTCATTCTTTTCCTCTTCTTTTTCTTCTACTTCTTCTTTACTCTTCGCCCTAGGGCATTGGTCCAACCAAGGCCTTCCAAGCCCGACTATCCAATGCCATCTTTTCCAGATCTCGGCCCATTTTCTTGTATTCCGTCTCCAACTCCTGCCTCCATGTGTTCTTGTGTCTTTCCTTACCTTTATTATCCGGGGGTTATCGGAGGGCCTGTCTCGTAATGCAGTCACAGGGTCTCCTCAGTGTATGCTCTATCTATCGCCACCTTCAGTAGTAGAAGTAGTAGTAGTGCATGTAGCAGCAGCAGCAGCGGCGTTGGCGGTAGTGGTGGCAGTGGCGGTGGCAGTAGTGGTAGTAGTGGCAGCGGTAGCAGTAGTAGTAGTAGTGGTAGCGGTAGTGTGTGTAGTAGAAGTAGCAGCAGTAGCAGTAGTAGTAGGTGCAGTAGCAGTAGTAGTAGTAGCAGTAGTAGCAGTAGTAGTAGTAGTTGTTGTAGTAGTAGTAGGTGCAGCAGCAGTAGCAGTTGTAGTAGTAGTAGTAGTAGTAGTAGTAGTAGTAGTGTAGCAGTAGTAGTAGTAGTTGTTGTAGTGTAGTAGGTGCAGCAGCAGTAGCAGTAGTAGTAGGTAGTGCAGTAGTAAGTAGTGAGTTGTTGTGTAGTGTAGGTGCGCAGCAGCGCAGTAGTAGTAGTAGTAGTGCAGTAGTAGTAGTAGTTGTTGTAGTAGTAGTAGGTGCAGCAGCAGTAGCAGTAGTAGTAGTAGTAGTAGTAGCAGTAGCAGTGTGTAGTGTTGTTGTAGTAGTAGAGGTCAGCGCAGTATAGTAGTAGCAGTGCAGTAGTGTGTAATGTAGCAGCATAATTCATATATTTCTCGTGCCCTTAAACGTTATAAAGGGTATGCATGTAATTTCTCCGTACCGCTCTCATCTGGGCAACTCGCCCAATTTCTTACCTGGATGTGATTAATATATTTTTAGTCCCTGTCAGCAAAGTTAGTTTCAGGGTTTACTGAGGACGCCTTTTCTTGAACTCTCTCCCTCTAAACTTCAATGCCTGCTTTGATATTCTTTGATAATTTCTTTTCAAAGTATGTCCAACATATCTCCATCTTCTCCTTCTTATAACAGTTGTTACTAGTGATAGTAGTTAGCAGACATAGAAATGAAGGTATGCATACCTCATAACGCACATAATTGAGAATGAGAACCGTATAATACAGACTTGAACGATTCCGTATTCTGGACAAAGTAGATTAACGATACTTCAAAGGGTCCAAAAACGAAAGATTGACTTTATTGCACCAGGTTTTCCCATGTGGCTCCGTCACTGTCGGCAGAAATTGCATGCCATCTGTAGAGAGCATTGCTCAAATCACGAGATCCCTAGCTCCGGCAACAATCCTAGGGATCTTTTTAAAAAATTCCACTTTTGTCTCTGTCCGGATTCGAACCCACAACCTTCAGTACTACAGGCAAACGACTTAACCACTTCGCTATTGATATCTTCAGTACTACAGGCAAACGACTTAACCACTTCGCTATTGAGATCTTCAGTACTACAGTCAAACGACTTAACCACTTCGCTATTGAGATCTTCAGTACTACAGGCAAACGACTTAACCACTTCGCTATTGAGATCTTCAGTACTACAGTCAAACGACTTAACCACTTCGCTATTGAGATCTTCAGTACTACAGTCAAACGACTTAACCACTTCGCTATTGAGATCTTCAGTACTACAGGCAAACGACTTAACCACTTCGCTATTGAGATCTTCAGTACTACAGGCAAACGACTTAACCACTTCGCTATTGAGATCCCCGATACTTGTCCTTGGTGACCTTTGTAGCACCTCTTGCTAGATTAGCACTTGAAAGCCTAAAGTATAGAGAGATAAGAGATTCAAGAAGCAGCAACGAAGAATATACGTAATTTATGTATATCTGAGTATCACTGAACTTATCATCATTCATGTTAAGTAATTATAGATACCAAGAATATAAAGACATGGGGATATCAGCCTTTCAAAACAGGCAATTATCATAATCGTATGTTTAGCGTGGTAACACTAGATCGCATATATTAATTCGGGCGGAGTTCGTGTTGCAGACAGCTTGTGACAAGTCAATAACCGCGATGTTCACTTCATTTCCAAGTTCACGTCGATAGTTTGGTCACAGGTAGATGAGTTCGTGTTACTACTGCTTGAAATGATTGCTGGTTCGTTCCTCGTGTGATTTATATAGTCTGTAAGATTTATTTTTTCTGCTTGATAAATGCTGCCATCGAGTTACTGTACTTGTGTAAATATATTCTGGGAGATTATTATTTTGTGTTCACCGTATGTGGAACTTCGTGTGTCTGGTCAGTTACAAATTTGTAGTTATTTAATCGTCTTTTCTTCAGTTTTCTAGTCTTTGATGTTCATAGGAGGAACGTCTGGTCGAATTCATTAGGGCACGGCTCCAATGTGGAGACCCTGTTCAATTCACTGTAGGGCCCAAAGAGATTTTTTTCTGTCAGGGGATATAAAGAAAAATTCGAACCTGAACAGTTTCTCGGCGAATGTACTAGACGCGAGGCCATTAAATTCATCAGGTTCTCGTTTTTCCTGTCTTACACCGCTTTAAAAAAGCGATAATACAGGCAGTTAAAGACAGCTTTTTATTTGGATGTTCATTACTGCAAATATCATCACCATTCATTCATCTCTGTTCTTAGACCCTTCTTCCAAACTGTTGACTCTTAGTATCTTGCTGTGTTATTGTGAAGGGTTAATATGTTTGTAACTCCATCAATCCATATTTTTCTTGGTCTGTCCCATCATCTTGCTGATTCTAATTTCAGGTTTACGTTCTAGCAACTGGTGTATTCGGGTTCATTCTCACCAAGTGGCCAAACCATTTTGAGTCTCTGTTTTTCAATGAGTCTAATAGCAGGTGTTGTTACGACTTCTTCTAATTTCCTCATTTCATATACGGTTTCTTCTTGTTTTATTTACCGCTTTCCTGAAGCATCTCATTTCACAGGTGGTAATTTTCCCTTCTTGTTCTTTTGTCAGTGTCCATGTTTGGTACTGGTACCATAGTGTTGGTATGAAGATTGCATTATAATCTGCTTCCAGGAGATCTCAAATATTTTGTGTATATTTCTACTTTCAGAGAGCGACAGCAGTTGTCTGAAAATGGAAGACAAGAGCGACACGATTCAGAAAGAAGATCACCAAAAATGCAGCCCGTTAGACTCTCTTCTTCTTCAGAACATTGACGGGGTCAACTATTTAAAGTTTACCATTGACTACGATTTGACCTATATACATCAGCTGGTTCGAAACCTTGACCTCAGACCAGACGACGTCATAACAATAGGGTTTCCTCGGTCAGGAAACCACTGGGCGTTTGAGATAGTCTCAATGATCATATCTCAAACTACTGACTTTCAAAAGGATCACTTCTATTCCAGACTCTTGGAGTACCTTGGACCTAACGTGGCAGCTACAATTGAGAAAATATCTTCTCCAAGATATTTGACAACTCACTATCGAATGTATGACATTCCTGAGCAGGCGATAAGTAAACAAATTAAAATGGTATATATTCTGAGAAATCCGAAAGATGTTCTAGTCTCTTTGTACAACTTTGTCACAAGTTTGTCTTTCGACGGCAGCAGGTTTAAAAGCAGCTGGTCAGAGTTCTTTGAGCTACAGATGCAGGGGCTTTTTCCTTGGGGGTATTGGTTCGATCATGTTCTGGCTGCAGACAGATTTCTTGAGAAACATCCAGAATGTCCTGTACACATTTTTGTATATGAGAAAATGAAAGAAAATCCAGTGGAGGAGATTCGACGTCTGTGTGTTTTCTTAAAGAAGCCGGCAATATTATCGGATCAAATAGCGGAGACGACCGAGTTCTCAAAAATGAAACGGAAACTCAGTGAAACAAAGATGGCGATTCAAGGTAGTAACCACTTTAGAAACGGGCCAGGTGATATTCTGAGGAAGGGTGTCATTGGCGACTGGAGGAACTGGTTCACTGTGTCGCAGAACGAAGCTTTCGACAATCTTTTGAAGAAAAATGGCAGCTTCTAAATTAGGAGACATGGTACGGCAGTACATGAAGTAACAACATTGCAACGTGACCCAGCTAATTCTCAAAGTAATTTAGATGTATTGTGCGAGACAATTTGTGCTGTATGTAAGACTAATTGTGTGATTTTTTTTATGTGTACTCGACTATTTGTTTTCTAATTGCTAGCTAGACTATTTCTGTGCTATATTAGATATGTGCTAGACTATGTATACTGTGCTATATTAGATATGTCTAGAATATGTTTGCTAGTCTAGTTGCTAGTTATACTAGTTCTGTGTTATATTAGATGTGTACTAGATTGTTACAGAAGAGTCCTTCGTATATCATGGACAGAGAAGAGAACAAATAGATATATCAAGAAAGAACTCAAAATCAAAGAAAACTGGCTGATGCTACAAATAAGAAAGAGAAAATTGAGATATTTTGGACATATAAAAAGACATGAAGGGCTGGAGAAGACCATCATGGAAGAAGACATCCTGGCAAAGAGAAGAGGAAGACCACGGAGAAGATAGATTTAGGATGAAACTGATGGTTTGAACATGACGGCTGCAGTGGCTTATGAGAGAGAGAAATTCAGAAGGACTGTTAAGGTTACACATTTCTGCTCAGTACTAGATATTTGATGATGAATCTCAAAGAGAAGGTTTAGAACAGAGATGAATAAAAGCAAGGATATATATATATAATATATATATATATATATATATATATATATATATATATATATATATATATATATATATATGCAGTAATTAATCTCAAAGATGTGAAAAGCTGAAGAAGATATTAATGTGATACTTTTATGCAAACAATGTAAATACAAAATCTTTGTGTGTGCTACAAAGCAATTATAGCCAGAACTCATTAAAACAGTTGACATGAATATACAACGTGTACCTGGCCAATATTGAGGAAAGGCGGGCGAACATTAAGACGTTGAAAGTGTTGTCACTACAGTTCATCATCTTCATCATCACCATTAACATTATCATCTTGACTATCATAAACAGTATTACCATCATCATTATCCTCATCATCATGGCCATTAGCATTATCATCTCAGACAATGTTATCACTGTCTTCATCAGCACCATCATCGGCACAATTATCATAACCCTTCTCAGCAACATCATCATCACCATTATCGGCAATATTATCATCACAATTCTCAACACCATACCATCACCACACGTATCCGCATAATTCGTATCATCATCCCAGCCATCATCATCACCATTATCTTCCCCACAATCTTCTCTACCAGCATCATTAATACCGTAATGATCGTCGGCTTTATCATCATTACCATCATCACCATCATCATTACCACCACTATCGTCAGCACTGTCATTTACAACAGTAATAAAAGAATAAATACAGTGCTATTGGTTCAGGTATAGTAGTAGTTTGATACAATTTTTTTTACCGTGTTGCATTTTATTCGCTTGCATCATACCATTCGTCATGTGCAGGAAGAGACTGTGCACCTATGGGACTTCCCAGAAAATTTAGGCATATCAAACATTAGGTTTGTTTTCTTATTTTCTGTAATCCTGTTTTGTCTCACAGTGTCAGGATAAGAAGATTTATTGACTGATACGATCATCATCGTCGCACTTCGGTGAGTTAGCATGTGTGCTCCGATCTCTTTCTTACACAGGAAGATCTCAGCTGCAGTGCACGAACTCTGTTGCATCAGCGACGGTCCTGACGTAATTTTGAAAATGTTGAAGATATTTTGGAGGAATTTTATTTTTAACCTTTTCTAATGAATCTTACCCAGTCATCGGTTTTACAGCTTGTTCTTCTCGATTTTGAACTACCGAGGGTTATTTTATGTGCTGAACTTGAGCACGGGACCTACGTTTTATCGTCCGTCTCCGATAGGACTAGAAACTCGATCTCCCTACACTTAGATCAGGGTTTCCTGTAAAAGTATGCAGATGGCTCCACGAGGGAACGAATCTGGTACCTTTGGTACGAGATACGAGCACCTAACCTCTTTGTCACACAGACCCCCCACCTTATTAACCTATTAAGTATATTCTTCTTCTTCTTTTGTCGTCACACTGCTACCGGGTTGTTGCCCAGTGTCGTAGTTTTCTGTTTTTGTCTTGCGCTGTTCTAGTGGCTGGTGTGATTGTTATTTTTGCTCTTTCACAGGATTCTGCTACGCCATCTAACCATCTTTTCCGTGGTCTTTCTCTTGCCTTCTTTCCTGATGTTCTATTGTAGAAGACTGTATACTGTGGAGTTTGGATGCATTCTTATTAAGTGGCCAAACCACTTCATTCTTTGTTTATCTATGTAATTAAAGCACGGTTTTGTGCACATTTTCTTTCTTATGCTGATGTTAGTGATTCTGTCTTTTCTTGTGTTGTTGGTAACTTTTCGCAGGCAACGCATTTCACATGTAGTTATTTTTGTGATTGTGCTTTGCTCATTGTCCATGTTTGGCTCTTGTAACACAAAGTAGGTATAAAAATGCTGTTGATCATCTGTTGCTTAGCTGCCTGTGAAATATTTGGATGCCTTAACAATGGGGCTAGCTGGTATGTTACAGCATTTGCTTTTGCACTCTAGCCTCTATCTCTCTATCTAGTCTTCCGTCTTCTGTGAATATGCTTCCTAAGTATTTGAATTCTTTCACTTGGTTTATTTTAGTGCCATTGACGTCTAGATTATTATGTTTTCTTCCCATATTCATTATTTCTGTTTTAGTGTTGTTGATTTTCATGTCATGATTTATACAATTTTTGTTCAAGGTGTCAATATGATGTTGTAGATCTTGTTCATTCTGATGTATCAGGCACTGATCATCTGCAAAAAGCAGTTCATTTATTTAATCATTTTCTGAATTTGACTCTTTGAGTTATTTTATCCATATATGCAATAAAGAGTAGTGGTGAGAGGACACAACCTTGTCTAACACCTGATGTAATGGAGAACCAGTCGGTCATTCCTTCTGTTGTTCTTACTGTACTCTGGCTATCTTGATATAAGGCCATGATATTACCTAATAGTTGTCCCTGGACGCCATATTCTTCAAGGATCTTCCATAGTTTGCACCTATTTACTCTATCAAATGCCTTTTCTTGGTCTATAAATATAAGCTGTTTACTTTGATTGTATTCAATTGTTTGTTCGCAGATCTGTCTTTTGTATATTAATTATATTTGACCTATTAATTAAAAGATGTTGACTGGAATCGCGATTGCTGACGACAACAACACTCAACACGAACATACAAGCACACTTGATGACACATTTAGTAATGTTTTTTTTGTTTCTTGTTCATAGTTTGGAAAACATATTGATATGTGTTTGAAGATAACAACGGAATGATGTGGGCATCAAGAAATACGGTATTAGCTGTGATAGCAGCAGTTGGTACTGAAAGGTGTTTAGTCGGCAGATCATCATCACTGCACATCGAACCAATTAGTCCACAAGTGCTCCGATCTATTCCTTAGTAAGTCTCTCAGCGTGTGGCAACTAACTTTGTTCTTTGTTTAGTCGGCAGATCATCATCCATGTACATCGAACCAATTAGTCCATAAGTGTTGCGATCTCCTCCTCAGTGTGTCTTTCTGAGTGTGGCAACTAACGACACCAGTGCTTTGTTTAGTTTAGTCGTCAGATCATCATCACAGCACATCGAATCAATAAGTCCATAATTGCTCCCTTCTCTCCAGTGCGAGTAGCATCAGTGTTCCGACAAGCCAACGCATGAACCACATATTTCAATCAAAATAATGTATTTACAATTTTCGAGACGTGTAAGCTATTCAAAGAATGAAGATGAATTTGCAACTCTAACTAGGCAATCTTTCTCCCCACATTATCTTACCAGTGTCAAACCTGGACACTGACAACAAAGGATAAAAGAAAACTAGTGACGACAGAGATGAAGTGTCTATACAGAATGCTGGGTGTAACAAGAATAGACCGGTTGTGAAATGAAGACATCAGGAAAATAATGGGTACAACATCAGTACTAGACTTCATCAAGAAACAACAAATTAAATGGTTTCGGCCACGTAAGCAGATTACCAACAGACAGTGCACCTCAAAGAGCAATGCTGCTCCGATACAATGGGTTCAAAGCAAAACGCCGGCCACGCAAAAGATGGACCTAAGTGATAACAGAGGCGACGAAAGAGACTATTTACAAAGCGCATACAAGGGCCCGTTTTAGAAATCTTTTCTTGACCTGACGCTACGAGGCAAACATGATTCGAGAAAGAAGAAGAAGAAGACTAGGCTGTAAGAATATCTAATCAAACAGGATACAGCTAGATAAGAGCGATATAAAGGCTAGTAGTTGGGTCGTTAGCTGTCACACGCTGAAGGACATACAGTGAAAGAGATCAGGATAGTTATAGACTAATTAGTTCTATGTGCCATGATGATGATCTGTCGACTAAACTGATATCTACTGAGTCTCCGCTGTTATGTATCGTCTTTTATTGTTGTGCTTTCCAGCGTTCAGAGTATGCAAGGAGTTCTGGATAGTGCCTTCGAGTGCACCTCGTATAAGTGCCCAGTCTGCTGGCAGTGGATTGTGTAGAAGGCATAGAAGAGGTGAGAAGAGTTCATGACAAACCAGAAACTGAAAGCACCGCTATTGAGATACAATTATTTCAATGATAAAGGTAGCCCACGCAAACGATGGATCTCAGAAATAGCAGAAGCGATCTCCCGTTGCTGTCACTGTGTATCTATCTTGCCGTTCTATTCGGTTTATTAGCCCTAATGAAAGGGGGATGACTGTTCTAATGGAAAAGAGTCAACAATACATTATGGGGCTGATCCCCACTTGCGAACTGGCAAGGTTGCCCGATAGCAATGTGCCCCGATGATGTGGACATCATTGGACATAAAATACGTTAAAAATTAAAATGTAATAGAAGCTGTACAATTATTACTGTTTGCGACTTAAATTGACATTTTACATCTATTTTAATGACAATTTTATCCATTATTTGTCAAGGTGACTAATAGTGGGGGAAATCTTCACAATTTGAAGAAGAAAAAAACTATTTTAGTTGGATTATGCCCCTTAAAGGAATACTGGACCTCTGAGGTCTACATTCTACATTCTACATTCTACATTCTACATTCTACATTCTACATTCTACATTCTACATTCTACATTCTACATTCTACATTCTACATTCTACATTCTACATTCTACATTCTACATTCTACATTCTACATTCTACATTCTACATTCTACATTCTACATTCTACATTCTACATTCTACATTCTACCCGTCTTTTTCTTCTACGTGGTCATCTTCTTCTTCATCTGCGTAATCATCTTCTTCATCTGCGTGATCATCTTCTTCATCTGCGTGATCATATTCTTCTTATACATTATCTCCGTCATCTTCTTCATCTGCGTGATCATCTTCTTCTTCTACATTATCACCGTCTTCTTCATCTGCGTGACCATCTTTTTCTTCTTCATCTTCTTCTAGTTCATCATCATCATCTTCTCCTTCTTTTATATCATCATACTTTTCTTCTTCTACATCATTTTCATCATCTACTACAACATCAGCATCATATTCTACAATATTATCATTTTCTTCTACAACCATCATCTTCTAGATGACCACCACATCACTATATTCTTCTACATCATCATCATCATTATTATTATCGTAATAGACACACAGACACACGAACACACACATACAGAAACACACTGTTTTTTCTTGAACATAGTCAAAACAAAATATCAGAACAAAAAGTAAAATATTTTTACAAAACGTAACCCCTACCTACCAGACCTCAGACCTACCAAAAGTTGGCATTCCCCTAAAGTCTGTGCCAGAGAAAACCCCTGAAGAGAGGAGACTGAACCAGAAGTATGTATCCAGACAGAAGTGAAAGGAATATTCGACAAGGATGAGCAGAACAGCATACACCGCAAGACAGTCACTCTCAGTTTACTTGATGAAAAATACCCACATGACCTCTGGGTCCGGGTATACACGGATGGGTCAGCAGAAAATGTAGTGAAGAATGGAGGAGCAGGAGTGTAAATAGAATACCCAAATAACGCTAGAGATGCGATTAACGTACCAACGGGGAAATTCTGTCACAATTGTGATTTGTATATGATCTGAGTCTAAGAGCGATTGTACGTTGCGCCAATTGCGCGTATACAAGTACGTTGTTCCAAAAGTACCTGGATTGCTCCTTCGTGGAGACATTGGGATATTATTCCAGAGATCCCTGATCTCATTGTTGGTGAGATCATGTTCCTAGTCCTATCGGAAACAGGCGATAAACAATAGGTCCCGTGTTCAAGCTGAGCACGTGAAATGACCCTTAGCAGTTCAAATCTAGAAGAGCAGGTCACAAAACGTGTGCCCTGTGGAAATCTAGAAGAGCATGTCACAAAACGTGTGCCCTGTGGAAATCATTTGAAAAATTAAAAATATAAATTCTTACAACATATTTTTACCATCTTTATAATTACATTGGGGACATTCGTAGGTGCTACAGAGTTCGTGCACTGTCGCTGAGATCTTCAGCTGTAATAAAGAGATTAGAGAATACACGATTACTGACTGAAGTGTATATGATGATGATGATCCAATCAATCAATAAATCGAACTACAAACAATCGACAAGGTATCTCATTGAACCTGCTAACGAAGATTACACGATGAACAATAAACAAGTGGTACGATATCGCCTTCTCTGCTAACGAGGATCTCACGACGAATTACACACACACGACGAGGTATCACATTTATGCAGATCTTTGTCTACTGGGGCGTGGCCTACGATAAACATACGGCCGGTGGGCTCAGGTAAAAATTCTAGGAAATTAGACCACAACTGTCGGGTGATCCTCGCTTTTCAGTGTTCATGTATATAGACTAATTCATTTTAAGAACAGCACAGCATACTAAATCAAGGTTATATTATGTTACAAGTTAAGTTAACGTTAAGGAATGTCAGTAGTATTAACATTTTGTATCAATTAATAATCATGCACTTATAGAATTGAGTAAAATTACAAAAAAGCGTAGTGGTCGATCAAACATACACAAAGCCAGCCCCCATCTAACAGGAATTTCCGATTTGTCGGCTAAGCTATTCGGTCTTATGTTACCTGAGGATGCGGCTGGGGCTAGAACTGAAACCTTCCACTTTGACACCAAGTGTCTCAAGTTGTAAGTCCAACATTTCGTCCCCAGGTTGCAAATCATGATCGCTATACAATTGTCTCATAGCATTGTTCGTTGTTTCATCTTCAAACTGGGACTGACCAAACACTTCATCGTAGAAATATTCTTCACGATCTGCCTGGGGAGCAGTTTGCTCTTCAAAGTCATCAATAGTAAACATGTCATCAGCGTTAAGTTCAGATTTTTGTGTCGGAATATTTTCGTCCATCTCTTCTTCTTGATCTTCCAAAGCTCTTCTGCTGCTGGAGATTGAAGATTTCCGGGATCGTGTCAAGGATTTCCAACTTAGAAAAGTTTTCAGTGCCCTGCAAAAAAAAAAAAAAGTTAATAGATGTTGATGATTAGAATACTAAAACCAAACAGTAAGATCCACATTTACTAATCTAAAGAGCTTTAACCATCTAGTGATAGGAACCATCAGTATGCATCATCATCAAGTAGCTTGTCCCTTCCGGAATTTGGCTCCCATGACAGCAGCAATTAAAAGCTCTCTGTTTTGTGTAAGTTGACCGGCGTCAGCAGCAGTCATTCTCAGATCGTCGATGATATCTTGCACCCATCGTCTTCTAGATCTTCCTCTCATTCTCCTGGCAGGCATCATTCCCTCCAAAATTATCCTCTCTATGTACTCATGTCGTTTGTTAGTGAAATCACATTCCCGATGCAGGAGTGTTTTTTTTAATCACTTAAATTTTTAAAAAATATAATTCATAAACTAAACTATGTTTATCATCAACAGCAGTATCTTTAGCTGTATCAATATCTCTAGCTGTATCAATATCTCTAGCTGTAACAATATCTTTAGCTGTAACAATATCTCTAGCTGTAACAAATATCTCTAGCTGCTAACAATATCTTTAGCTGTATCAATATCTTTAGCTGTAACAATATCTCTAGCTGTAACAATATTCTCTTAGCTGTAACAATATCTTTAGCTGTAACAATATCTTTAGCTGTAACAATATCTTTAGCTGTAACAATATCTTTAGCTGTAACAATATCTTTAGCTGTAACAATATCTTTAGCTGTAACAATATATTTAGCTGTAACAATATCTTTAGCTGTAACAATATCTTTAGCTGTAACAATATCTCTAGCTGTAACAATATCTTTAGCTGTAACAATATCTTTAGCTGTAACAATATCTTTAGCTGTAACAATTTTCTTTAGCTGTAACAATATCTTTAGCTGTAACAATATCTTTAGCTGGAACAATATCTTTAGCTGTAACAATATCTTTAGCTGTAACAATATCTCTAGCTGTAACAATATCTCTAGCTGTAACAACATGTTTGCTATTATTTTCTGTGAATTTTTAAATAAGGTAACCCCTGTTCTGAGTGGATAACCTGAGTGGATAACTTGAGTTCTGGTTTAGTGATAACTTGAGTTCTGGTGATAACTTGAGTTCTGGAATGGATAACCTGAGTTCTGAGTGGATAACCTAGGTGGATAACTTGAGTTCTGAGTGGATAACCTGAGTTCTGAGTGGATAACCTGAGTGGATAACTTGAGTTCTGAGTGGATAACCTGATTTCTGAGTGGATAACCTGAGGGTTTTGAGTTGATAACCTGAGTTCTGAGTGGATAAACTGAATTCTAAGTGGATAACCTGAGTTCTGAGTGGATAACCTGAGTTCTGAGTTGATAACCTGAGTTCTGAGTGGATAACCTGAGTTCTGAGTGGATAACCTGAGTTCTGAGTGGATAAACTGAATTCTAAGTGGATAACCTGATTTCTGAGTTGATAACCTGAGTTCTGAGTTGATAACCTGAGTTCTGAGTGGATAACCTGAGTTCTGAGTTGATAACCTGAGTTCTGAGTGGATAACCTGAATTCTGAGTGGATAACCTGAGTTCTGACTCGTCCCTTAAGTGATGTTGAGAGAAGTTGTCACAGTAAAACACGTGATCAACAAACTGTCCGTAAAGACAATGATGGTTATATACATAAAGATGTTGACTACACAAAACTACATACATTTTATAGATAAATTGTGTTAAGAAGGGAAGAAAACAATTATAACAGCAAAAATCGTGACACATTACCCTGTTCGCTTCAGATAGCGGTAAGCAAATATGGGGAACTACAGCTACAACAACCAGCAGGTGATGACAATGGCAACAGTTACTGTCGATCCTGAACCTGAAATGGAGACATAAAAGTAGTTTGAGAATATTGAATATTTAGCTAGCGTATTAGTTAGCGTATGAGAATATTTGGCTAGCGCAAAGTAGATAGAAAAATTATCAAGCGTCACAATGGCCTGGAGAGAACAATATTAAAGGGCAGGGTCCCAGGACGCAGCGGCAGACCAAGAAGAAGATGGCTACAAGATATTAAAGAAACCATGAATATGACTATCTGCGAATTGAGTCAACTGGCTAGAGACAGTGAATTTCAGATGCGCTGCCAAGAGAGCAGCGTCCTATAAAGGATACGCAATTTGATGATGATATGCAAGGATAATCGTGGCATATCCTTGACATCTTTGACATAGAAAATTGATATATATTTCTGTCATACATGGTCAATTTTCATATGATTCTGTGGTAAGAAATAGAAAATTGGTGAAAAAATGGATCGTGTAAGATGGGCATAAGATGAATTTAAATGCAGAATTTGAATTTTTAATGGTTATTCAATCGCAAAATCACGAAAATAATTTATGGAAAAAATATTTATTATTAATTTCTTCTTTAAGGAGCCACCGACCCATAATCGCCTGAACACCCCCCAATACCTCTGAGCCCACTACCGCCTCCTAGAACGCTTCAGCGCCCACTGGGGAGCGGTACCGCCTACTTTGAGATACGCTGTTCTACATGATAGCTATATCCTTCTACAGATATAATGGAGATCCCATGTTCAAGCTGTACATGTACAAGAAATCCTGGCAATTCAAAATCGATACGAATATGCTGCCAGAACAAAATCGATACGAATATGCTGCCAGAGCAAAATCGATACGAATATGCTGCCAGAGCAAAATCGATACGAATATGCTGCCAGAGCAAAATCGATACGAATATGCTGCCAGAGCAAAATCGATACGAATATGCTGCCAGAGCAAAATCGATACGAATATGCTGCCAGAACAAAATCGATACGAATATGCTGCCAGAACAAAATCGATACGAATATGCTGCCAGAGCAAAATCGATACGAATATGCTGCCAGAGCAAAATCGATACGAATATGCTGCCAGAGCAAAATCGATACGAATATGCTGCCAGAGCAAAATCGATACGAATATGCTGCCAGAGCAAAATCGATACGAATATGCTGCCAGAACAAAATCGATACGAATATGCTGCCAGAGCAAAATCGATACGAATATGCTGCCAGAACAAAATCGATACGAATATGCTGCCAGAACAAAATCGATACGAATATGCTGCCAGAGCAAAATCGATACGAATATGCTGCCAGAGCAAAATCGATACGAATATGCTGCCAGAGCAAAATCGATACGAATATGCTGCCAGAGCAAAATCGATACGAATATGCTGCCAGAGCAAAATCGATACGAATATGCTGCCAGAGCAAAATCGATACGAATATGCTGCCAGAGCAAAATCGATACGAATATGCTGCCAGAGCAAAATCGATACGAATATGCTGCCAGAGCAAAATCGATACGAATATGCTGCCAGAGCAAAATCGATACGAATATGCTGCCAGAGCAAAATCGATACGAATATGCTGCCAGAGCAAAATCGATACGAATATGCTGCCAGAGCAAAATCGATACGAATATGCTGCCAGAGCAAAATCGATACGAATATGCTGCCAGAGCAAAATCGATACGAATATGCTGCCAGAGCAAAATTAGTTTTAACAAAAATTTTAATAAATTTTTCTACATAACTTCCATCACTTCAAAATTACATCGGAGACTCTCGCCGGTGCTATGGAGTCTGTGTACTGTTGCTAAGATTTTCCTGTATAAGGAAGAGATCGGAGCACACAAGGTTATTCATCGATGTGCAATGACAATGGTCCCATCAATCAATTAATCAATCAATAAATCTAAGCAGTAGACAATATGGACGCCCGAGTGGTTACGGGGGGCCCAAATTGGGTGTAAAGAATAGAACCACTGTTACCTGCCCGCATGTCGTAAGAGGCGACTAAGGAGTTATCAAGTATCAACCACTTGTTAATCACTCTGTGTGATTTATATGTGATCTGAATCTAAGAGCGGTTGTGCGTTGTACCAGTTATGCACCTACAAGTAGGCCAGCACATCTGATTTCTGAGACGCTTTTTATTTACTAGGATAGCTTCCCTAGACCCCTACCTCAGTCGCCTCTTACGAAATGTTTTGTAGGTCGCAGTGTTACTATTTTCATTCCCTTGCAAGCCCCTGCAACACATGGACGTTTTTTAATATTGTAATAATATTAGTAGCTTTTTGCTACAGTACTCACCTTGTCGCGAAAGGTGGAAGCAGCCGCAGAAGATCCACCTTTACTGACAGTGCTAGTGGTAAGATCAAGAAAGTTCTCTGTTATAACAATTGTGTTGTTAGTAACAGATGTGGAAACGTTACTGTCTGTTAGGCTCATGTTGAAGATTAGGCTATGTATTTCTAGTGTCCCCTGTTCGAACCTTCCCTAAGTTCATCTGACTCTGTTAAATCCAGAGGTCAGGGTTTCATATTCATCGTCCACATCAGAGATTCTACAAACGAATCTAGCCGTAGACAGCATTAATAAGCAGAATAGTTCCAGCCTGTGAGAAATAATGTAAATAATTTTAATAACAGTAACATCTAAACACAATATTGAATAAGTTACGTGAAGACTATCAACATAGCACTCCGGACACCGATCTCAACAAATCCAGCAGCGTCCAGCGACCCAACACTCCAGTTCGATTTTGATTAATCAATCTCTTTGCATATTTGGTATGTCGTTCTTTTCGGGCTGTACCTATCAACACCCGTTTCTGTCAATCTGATCAGCGAGTGGGATTCACAACCCTGAAACTCCTCTGTTCGGAAAGACTTTCAGTGCGTTAAGAATGTCATTTTCCCGTCTGCCCAGCGTGTTCGTAGCGCGTTGGACTACGGGTGACTATCCCTCTGTGTGTACGGGTTCAATTCCGCGGGATGGCAGAAAAAGCCACAGATTTCCCAGATTTACGGTTTTCGTGGCACCGAACCGAAGGGTTACGATGTCAATGGAACCGAGACGAAGAGCTGAAAAAGCTCAAGTGCTTCTGGATTGAAAAAAAAAAAAGGCATTTCGATCCATGGAAGCTCCTCTGATATCGTAGCCAAGCCGGCCAATCTATGAGCTCGTTCATTACCCCTGTCTCCTGCGTGCCCAGTGACAACAATGAAGGTGAATCTCTAATCCATGTCTAAATAATGAATACAATATGATAATAAACAATGACAATACGGAAATAATGACATTCGCTAGAGAGGAAAACACTACCAATATCTCCACCAACAAACATCAATTGATTTATTGATTGACTGGTTGATTGATAGGACCATTATCATTGCACTTCAGTGAGTAACCATGTTTGCTCCGATCTCTGTTTTACACAGGAAGATCTCAACGGCAGTGCACGAACTTCGCAGCACCGGGGAGGGTCCCCAATGTAATTTGGGGAAAATATTTTGTAGGAATTGTTACTTTTTGTGTTCTTACTAATTAATTTTGGCCAGGCAGCAGTTTTTCAACTGCACTTCTCGATTTTGAGCTGCCAGTGGTTCTATTACGTACCTAGCTTGAACACATGACCTAAGTTTTATCACCCGTTTCCGACTGAATTATAAACATCAGTTAAAACAAGTCAAAGACTGTATATACTTAGGGAGCATTTTTGCAGCAAATGGGATAATAACTAACAAAATCCATCATAGATGCAATAATAATAATAATTCCTCTCGTACCGTTATACGTTACATAGCGCCTGCAAGTAATTTCTCCATACCGCTCTATCCTGGGCAACTCGCTCAATAGATGCAATAAAACAAATCAAATCATAGACAAATAGCACCAATTTTGAAATGCAAACATGCCACCATGAACACTAAAAGTGCATTGTTCAACAAAATCTTTCTCCCCACATTATGCTATAAGTGTCAAACCTGGACGTTGATATGAACCAAGCCAAACATGGACAATGAGCAAAGTGCTCATCGGTATATACAACAACAATTCATCGATATACAACAACACAATATTACGTAATAGAAGCTCCTAACTCTTGGATAATTTATGGCAACGAAGAAGAGAAGAAAAATCGAACAGCTGTTAATACTAAAGTTACACACTTAGTTATACGATGTACTAACTTTCTATTCCTAGACTGAAGTCATTTTGGTTACATCAGGTCGTATTTACAACTTATCTGAAATCATAAACATTTGGACTGTTGACAAAGCTCTTAAGTATGACTTCAGGGAGATGCACATGAGACCAGCATGTCGAACCGTGGTATTGTATGTTATGATGTTATTTTTATATCTCTTACCCGAACAGCACGTTAGAAACACATTCGGAACAATGTTTAAGGCTTGGACGGGTCAAATATTGAAATGTTCCAGTTCAGGTGAAGCCTAAAGCGATCTGGAACAGACCCGCAGGCATACAGACGTGTACATAACTGTAGATAAACTTAAGACAGTCGATACCTTAAGTCTGCCATAACTGTCACACACATATTGTGTAGTTGTGACAAGTCACGGTTAAGTTCTGGGTTACTACTGTTTAACAATGCGAACTATGGTTCGTGTCTGTTACCTGCTAGGGATATAACCTGATGTGTTGTGTGTTGATACTGTCATAGATGTGTACACAATAGGTAAACACATGCTTGTCATGTATATGAATCTACCACCACCATTAAGTAGCATATCCCTTGCAGAACGTCGCTTTTAATCGCAGTCTGAAAAACTCTTATCTCTAGCAAGTTCACCCGTCTCTTCTAACATCAAGTTCAAGATTGATTGATTGATTGATTGATTGATAGGATCATCATCATTGCACTTCGGTGAGTATCCATGTGTGCTCCGATCTCTTTCTTTATGGATCTCAGCTGCAGTGCACGAACTCCGTAGCACCGGCGAGGGTCCCGATGTAATTTTGAAGATGAAGATATTTTGTAGGAATTTTATTGTTAATCTGTCAGCTGCATGGTGTCCAGCATCAAATACCACATTAGGAGAACTGGATAAGGTGCAAAACCAGGCGTTTCATGTCATCACAGGAGCAATGAAATCAACACCAATAGTGGAGATAGAAAGAGTGGGGGGAATACAAGCACTGAGAGAACGCAGAGACACAAAAGTGATGACGCAGGCAGAAAAGTTTCTGAGTATGCCAAGCCATCCAATGGAAAACAGATTCCAAAATCTAGCATTGGGTGGCTGAAAAGAAGCAGCTTTATTCATCAGGCCAAAAGACTGAATAGGCAAACTTCAGAAATACCAAAAGTTGGCATTCCCATAAAGTCTGTGCCAGAGCAAACCCTTGGAGAGAGGAGACTGAACCAGAAGTATGTATCCAGACAGAAATTAAAGGAATACTCGACAAGGATGAACAGAACAGCATAAAACGCAAGACAGTCACTCTCAGTTTACTTGATGAAGAATACCCACATGATCTCTGGTTCCGGGTATACACGGATGGGTCAGCAGAAAATGCAGTGAAGAATGGAGGAGCAGGAGTGTAAATATAATACCCAAATAACGCTAGAGATGCGATTAACGTACCAACGGGGAAATTCTGTCACAACTATGATGCAGAAATTCAGGAATGAAGATGGCAACTGAAAAACTGTTGAATACCAGACCCGATCCTCAACCTGTTGTATTTTTGACTGATGCAAAATCAGCACTCCAAGCACTCAAGTCCAGAAAATTGCCAGGTCTACAGACCCTACTGTCTAAATTGTCCAAGCAGCGCAGGGTCGTCTTGCAGTGGATACCCTCTCACTGTGGAATACCAGGAAATGAAACAGCAGACCGATTGGCCAAGGACGGTGCTGCAGGAGAGCAACCGGGTGTGTCAGTTTCCTACCACCAAAAGAAAAGGATGATTAAATAAATGAGAAAGCCACAAATACCAACACAAGAGGATTACTATAATATGAGCAGATTGGAACAAGTTGTCATTCTGCACCTTAGAACAGGACACAATCGGCTCCGCAGCCACATGTATACAAAATTCAAGATTTACAATTCAGCCATGTGTACATGTGGACAGGCAAACCAGACTGCAGAGCACATACTTCAAGACTGCCCCGAATATGATACACTGAGGCAAACTCACTGGCCTAACGAAACACTGGACATAAAACTACACGGACCTCTGTGTGAGCTACAAACGACAGTGAAGTTCATACAAGAGACAACATTGAATATATAGACATATTTCAAGCGAACGAAAGGAAGGAAGGATTGTTAATATTTCTCTAAGGAATTTTACCCGGACAACCAGCTTTCCAGCTCGCTCTTCTCGATTTTGAACTGCCAAGGGTTCTTTTACGTGATCAAATTGAATACGGTACCTATGTTTTATCGTCCGTCTCTGATAGGACTAGGAACTCGATCTCACTTCATGTTAAAGATTTCTTTAATGCCCTGCTGCCGCCTACGTCTTTCCCTGGCTCTATCCACAGGAACCATGCCTTCCATTACTGTTCAAACTCACGACATTCGGAAAACAAGGCGGAGGTTTAATCACTTAGCCACACAAACTATCCACCTCCACCCAGGCTTAAGGAGGAGCTGAAATGCAAAAGCGACAATCGCAAACTCAGAAGTTGTCACAGTAAAACATTTGCCAATTGACGGTCTGTAAAGACAAGAGAGACAAGGGCAAACTCAGAAGTTGTTACAGTAAAACATTTGCCAATTGACCGGCTGTAAAGACGAAAAGGCCTTATATTAAAACTATAAATATATTTATATTGGTTCAGAAAGCAATGTCAAACAGCTGAACATATAAGTGGTGCCTAGAAAGCAATGTCAAACAGCTGAACATATAAGTGGTGCCTAGAAAGCAATGTCAAACGGCTGAACTTATAAGTGAAGCCTAGAAAGCAATGTCAAACAGCTGAACATATAAGTGAAGCCTAGAAAGCAATGTCAAACGGCTGAACATATAAGTGAAGCCTAGAAAGCAATGTCAAACGGCTGAACATATAAGTGAAGCCTAGAAAGCAATGTCAAACAGCTGAACATATAAGTGAAGCCTAGAAAGCAATGTCAAACGGCTGAACATATAAGTGAAGCCTAGAAAGTCGACGACTCTTACTGCGCTGATGGCGACGCCCTGTAAAGGATATTCCCCGAATTGTATTTTGATATATATATATTTACAACAATACCTTAAAATGAAGTGTTCGTTGATATATTTCTCCACTGAAGCGAAACAGCAAATATTGAAGCTCCACTTGCACCAATGTTTAACCTGAACTATGTCTCAAGAATACAAACAGCTAAAACTGAAATCAAGAAATACTTTTCTCTTATCGCTGAGCGCATTGTTTTCTTGATTTATTAAAAAAAAATATAGGTTAAAGGTCATTCATTTACTATTTATTTGCATCGTCTGATAAATCATAACTTACGAACAGTGTAATCCACAGTTGTCTCCCATCTATACTTAAGGCGGGAGGTCCGCCCAGAACAAGGGTTGTCTTTTTTAAAAAATTAACAGAAAACAATTTAACAAACATATTGCCATACAATTTGACCACATGTTGCCAAAGACATTGTTATTGATGATAAACAACGTTTAGTGTATGCATTATAATTATTTATTTAAAATATAAATAATTTATTTTCTGGAAAATATATTTACCCTCCGTCCTCATCGTGCAGTGGATTTCACTAAAATAAGAAGTGCAAAGAATACCAAACTAACATATGATGTACATATCACCCATAATTATAGCATGAACCTCCCAAAATATCTAACCTAATTGGTTTTGTAGATATGGCTCTTGCAATATAACCTTTCTAAAACAAAATATTTCTAATTAGAAAAGTAATACCTCTGCTTATATACAGTTTAGATAAAAAGTGGGGATTCATGCTATAATTATAGGTGATATGTACATCATATGCTGGTTTGGCATTCTTTGCACTTCTTATATTTGTGAAATCCACTTAACGACGGGGTGGGGGAGGATGGTGTTAATTTTTTTCAAGAAAATTAATTATTTTTTAAATAAATAAGTACAATGAAGCACATTCGATTTCTACGACGCTTTTATTTACTATGATAGCTTTCATAGGCCCCTACCTTAGACGCCTCTTACGACATGCCTTGTAGGTCGCAGTGTTACTATTCTTTGCTCCCCTTGCGAGCCCCGGAAACACACGGGCGCAGCAGAGTGGGGTTTTTTCGGTCCAGAAGCACTTGAGCTTTCAACTCTTCGGCTCGGTGCCATGGACATCGTAACCCTTCAGTCCGGTGCCACTGGTGAAATCTGGAGAACTTCTGGCTTTTCTGCCAGCCCGCGGAATTGAAATGCGCTCACATGGGGTTTGTCACCCGTCGTCCAACGCGCTACGAGCACGTTGGACAGGCGATCGTAGCATAGTGTTAAAGAAACACATTTACAAATACAGTGGACATGCGATTGTAGCATAGTGTTAAAGAAACACATTTATAAATACAGAAATCGTAGCATAGTGTTAAAGAAACACATTTATAAATACAGAAATCGTAGCATAGTGTTAAAGAAACACATTTACAAATACAGAAATCGTAGCATAGTGTTAAAGAAACACATTTACAAATACAGAAATCGTAGCATAGTGTTAAAGAAACACATTTACAAATACAGAAATCGTAGCATAGTGTTAAAGAAACACATTTACAAATACAGAAATCGTAGCATAGTGTTAAAGAAACACATTTACAAATACAGAAATCGTAGCATAGTGTTAAAGAAACACATTTATAAATACAGAAATCGTAGCATAGTGTTAAAGAAACACATTTACAAATACAGAAATCGTAGCATAGTGTTAAAGAAACACATTTACAAATACAGAAATCGTAGCATAGTGTTAAAGAAACACATTTACAAATACATAAATCGTAGCATAGTGTTAAAGAAACACATTTACAAATACAGAAATCGTAGCATAGTGTTAAAGAAACACATTTACAAATACAGAAATCGTAGCATAGTGTTAAAGAAACACATTTATAAATACAGAAATCGTAGCATAGTGTTAAAGAAACACATTTATAAATACAGAAATCGTAGCATAGTGTTAAAGAAACACATTTACAAATACAGAAATCGTAGCATAGTGTTAAAGAAACACATTTACAAATACAGAAATCGTAGCATAGTGTTAAAGAAACACATTTACAAATACAGAAATCGTAGCATAGTGTTAAAGAAACACATTTACAAATACAGAAATCGTAGCATAGTGTTAAAGAAACACATTTACAAATACAGAAATCGTAGCATAGTGTTAAAGAAACACATTTACAAATACAGAAATCGTAGCATAGTGTTAAAGAAACACATTTATAAATACAGAAATCGTAGCATAGTGTTAAAGAAACACATTTATAAATACAGAAATCGTAGCATAGTGTTAAAGAAACACATTTATAAATACAGAAATCGTAGCATAGTGTTAAAGAAACACATTTACAAATACAGAAATCGTAGCATAGTGTTAAAGAAACACATTTATAAATACAGAAATCGTAGCATAGTGTTAAAGAAACACATTTACAAATACAGAAATGTCAAATTAATTAGCACACCTATTAAAGGTATAAAGCCGAAGGGTTGACTTCATTGCACCGGGTTTTACCTCATATAGCTCGGTCCCTCTCCGCAGAAATAGCACACCACCTGCTGATAGTATTACACAAAGTACGAACTCAGTAGCTCCGGCAAGAATCCTAGAGTTTCTGGGACAAATGCACACACAAACAAGACGCCGCGGTCCTAACTCGAGCCCACGACTTTTGGAACGCAGGACAATGGCTTAACAACTTAGCCACAGATATACCCATATGTAAAGCGGTAACTTCTTCTTCTTTCGGTCGTTTTAGGCTAGTTGTTATCATTCTTATTGTGATGTCTAAACTGCCAGACATCAGCACGTTATGTACTAGCACCAACCTTCAGCACCTATTTGAGAACAGTTGTTTATCCTTCGGTGGGGTGTTCGATTTCAGCCAGCTATTGTGTGCGGTTCGCTCTCCGCTAGTCTTTGACTGTTCCCAGCCATAACCCACAAGGCAGGGGGTTGCTATTTTCTTTCAGGGCAGCGACCCTTAGACGGCCTGCCCTCCCGCTCTTATGAACGCCATCTGCCCAGCCAAACCGGTCGTTTTAATGAACACCTTGGTTTGCCGCCCGTTCAGGTTTGTTTGTGGTTTGCTCCGTTAGCCTTTGATTGTCCCCAATCAACTACAAGGCATCAGTAGTTCCCTGCGAGCGGAAAAGCGCACTGGTTTTACCTCTGCTGGGCGTTCAGTTGTTAAGCGGTAATTTATATGTAAAGCAGTAACTTGTATGTAAATCTGTAACTTATATGTAAAGCGGTAACTTGTATGTAAATCTGTAACTTGTATGTAAATCTGTACCTTATGTAAACATCGGTAACTCATATGTCTTCGTCTTCTTCGAACGTTCCATGTCGACCACTTGTTAATCACTCTTTGTGATTTTCTGTGTTCTTAGCCTAACAGCGACTGTAGATTGTGTCAGTTATGCGCCTACAAGTAGGCCAAAACATCCGATTTCTGCGACGCTTTTTATTTACTAGATTATCTTCCCTAGCCCCTATCTCTGTGGCCTCTTACGACATGCATTGTAGATGGCTGTGTTACTATTCTTTGCTTCCCTTGCGAGCCTCGGCATCACATGGGCGTAGCATATTGTTAAAGACACATATTTTCAAATACAGAAATAATTTATGATTATTTGCTCGATATAGAACTGTCAAATTAATTAGAAATGGCACACCACCTGCCGAGAGTATTGCACAAAGAACGAACTCCGTAACTCCGGCAACAATCCTAGTGTTTCTGGGGAAAATGCACACGCAAACAGGACGCAGCGGTTGAAGCTCGAACTCACGACTTCTGGAACACAGGGCGAAGGTTAACTTATCTACAGAGACTCCCTACACATATACAAATTGGTAACTAACATGTACGTATCACCCGGGTGGTGCCGGGGCTAGCAAGGGAAGCAAAGAATAGTACCACTGTGACCTGCAAGGCATATCGTAAGAGGCGATTGTAGTAGGAGCCTAGGGAAACTACCCTAGTAGATAAAAAGCATCGCAGAAATCGGATGTGCTGGCCTACTTGTAAGCGCATTACTGGCACAACGTACAATCGCTCAGATCACATACAAGTCACACAGAGTGGTTAACAAGTGGCCGAAATGGAGCGTCCGAAGAAGAAGAAATCAGTAAATTTATATGCAAATCGGTATAACACTGATATTTCACACTGCACACAAATATATACAAATTCAGAAACTTAAAAAACGAGACATACCACTGAATCTATCCATTTGAATAAGTTAAACATTTCTTTATGAAAAGCCATAGCTACAACCAAGGGAGGAATCCGTTTGTTGTTACGGTTCACTGATCCGTGAAGGAGATTCTATGTTAGTGTAGAGGCGTAGGTGGACATATTTCACATGAGGGTACATAGTTGGGGATGAACAAAACAGTATAAATGGCTAGGAGAGCAACGCTCTGATATAACCAATAAAAGGTTTGCCTTAGGTTGAAAAGAGCGAGCCTCGGTTTAAGGAGGCTTTAATCCCTTACATTATAAACACAAGAGTGAAGAAAATGTGTGTTTTTCTGTCTCTGCAGGTCTTATGTAGATGGAGAGACATTGTAGTTGAGACTTTTTCTTACTTGAAGCAGGTTTTATGTAGATGTAGAGACATTGTAGTTGAGACTTTTCTGTCTCGGCAGGTTTTATGTAGATGTAGAGACATTGTAGTTGAGATTTTTGTCAGAGTTATAATTCTTGAAGCTCGTCTCAGGTAGAAAGAGTGTGGCCTTGATCCAAAAGAAGATTTTTCATTTAAACTAATCCACGTCAACTACTAGATTGCAGGATCTGGGTTTGAAGATTGGAGTAGCAAGAAAAGAATAGCATAACAGGTACATGAATCAAAATCGAACTAGTACGGTCAGTCGCTAGACGCTGTTGGAGATATTGCGAAGGAGATCGGAGCACCTATGGACATGCCCGGAGTGTAATCAAGATATTCCAAACTGAAACTGAAACAGAGACATTGCAATTGAGGTCAGAATGAAAGTTATATAGTGCTACGTACAACTAATCCTGACATACGGAAGTGATTCATGGACATTAAACAAACATTTCGAAAAATCTCTGAGGGCCACTTAAATGTGGTTTTACAGAAGAATGATCGCCCCAGTGGTTACCTGGGCCCAAATTTGGAGGTAAAGAATAGAACCACTGTTACCTGCCACGCATGTCGTAAGAGGCGACTAAGAAGGTTTGGCTGAAATCGGACGCATGTGTAATAAACGTGTAAAAGTCTATGCTTTTAGGGGCCTACCAAACCAATGTGCAACGTATACACGTTCTTGGCAAAGATCAAACATATCTCAAATAGTGATTAAAATTGATCGCAAAGAACGAACGCAAAGAAGAAGAATAAGAATGATGAAAATTCCATGGATTGCTAAAATGACTAATGTGGAGATGTTGAATAAGGTCAAGACACAGAGAAATCTTATCATCAATATAAAAAAGAGGCAGTCATCATTTTTCGGGCATGTGATGAGAAACGGAGGATTAAGACTCATTGTACCAACCGGTAAAATTGAGGGGAAACGAGACAGAGAAGGCAGAGAGAGAAAATCAGAGACGATAGCAAGATAACAGAAATTTGAGGAGATCCATGATCGCCTGCGCCAGTCGGCACGGCACCTGATGATGATGAGAGACATTGCCGTCAGTAGATATATGGTATAGATGATGTCTCAGTCTGTTGTATCAATCTTGTATCTGTGGTATAGATGGTGTCTCAGTCTGTTGTATCAATCTTGTATCTGTGGTATAGATGATGTCTCAGTCTGTTGTATCAACCTTGTATCTGTGGTATAGATGGTGTCTCAGTCTGTTGTATCAATCTTGTATCTGTGGTATAGATGATGTCTCAGTCTGTTGTAGCAATCTTGTATCTGTGGTATAGATGGTGTCTCTGTCTGTTCTACCAATCTTGTATCTGTGGTATAGTTTATGTCTCTGTCTGTTGTATATATATATATGGCTATTTTCGTCTTTACAGGCAGTCAATTGGCAAATATTTTACTATGACAACTTCTGAGTTTGTGTTTGCCTCTCTCACCTTTCAGCTCATCGATTTTCTCGATTTTCAACTGCGAAGGGTCTTTTACGTGCTGAAATTGAACACGTGACCTACGTTTTATCGCCGTCTCCGAAAAGGACTAGGAACTCGATCTCACCTACACTGAGATCAGGGATCTCTGAAATAATATCCAGATGGCTCCGCGAGGTAGCGAGCCTGGTACCTTTGACACTAGAGACGAGCACCTAGCCTCTACTCCATAGAGACCACTAGTACCAGTGTTACTATTTCTACTCTCCAGGAACAAGACCTACTCTCCAACCTTTACCCCTACTAACAAGACCTACTTCAACCTTTACGCCTCACAGACCTTTCATTCGCCTACTAACAAGACCTTTCCCCAACCTTTACGCCTACTAACAAGACCTTCTCCCCAACCTTTACCCCTACTAACAAGACCTACTCCGACTAACAGCTTACCCCCTACTAACAAGACCTTCTCCCCAACCTTTACCCCTACTAACAAGACCTACTCCCCAACCTTTACCCCTACTAACAAGACCTACTCCCCAACCTTTACGCCTACTAACAAGACCTTTTCCCCAACCTTTACCCCTACTAACAAGACCTTCTCCCCAACCTTTACCCCTACTAACTCTACAAAGATAAACAGTGTGGATACTTTTAACAGTGTGTAGCTTTTTAACCGTTGCTATATTTTTGTTAAAGTCTATATGTAGTGTTCTGAGTTATCCGTCAGGTTTGTTGTATCGTTTTGCTTGATAAAGGTTATCCGTCAGGTTTGTTGTATCGTTTTGCTTGATAAAGGTTATCCGTCAGGTTTGTTGTATCGTTTTGCTTGATAAAGGCCTTTTTGGTAGAAACGTTGCTGTCTATTGTCACTGTTTTTGTATTTTATAAAACTACAGTACTTTGTTATTACGTGTTTCGCCATTCTACATAGATTTACTGCAGTCTCCATCTATATTGTGGATACTGTTAGTAACACAGAGCAAACAAACTTGATTTACCAGAACCCACACAAATCCTTTGTTTAGCGCCGCCTCTGGGCTAAACAAGGCATAACTAAAGGTACTCTATATTAATGTAGCCTAGTGATCTGACATACTAGGCACGAGTTATGGAAAACAATCTTTTACATACCATGACCAAGGCATGTTTGTTTTGGATTATCAAGAGGAGCATTTTCACCCCCTGCCCAGCGTATAGCGCATTGGAAGACGAGGTGACAAGCCCCCTGTGAGTGCGGTTTAATTCCGCGGGCTGGCAGAAAAGCCACAGGTTCTCCAGGTGTACGTGTTTGTGACACCTAACCGAAGGGTTACGATGTCCATATCTCAGAGTCGAAGAGCTGCTGAAAGCTCAAGTGCTTCTGGATCGGGAAAAAAAGAAACATTTCATTTCTCGTGACTAAATACCTGCCGCCTACTTCTTCTATTGTCGTCACACTGTATCCGGGTTATTGCCCAGTGTCCTTGTTTTCTGTTTTTGTCTCGCGCTGCTCTAGTGGCTTGGGTGATTGTTATTTTTGCTTTTTGACAGTATCCTGCTATGCCATCTATCCATCTCTGTCATGGTCTTCCTCTCGCGTTATTTCTACTTTTGTCGTCACACTGTTATCGGGATGTTGCCCAGTGTCGTGGTTTTCTATTTTTGTCTTGTGCTGTCCTAGTGGCTTGAGTTATTTTTGCTTTTTGACAGGATTCTACTATGCCATCTAACCATCTTTTTCGTGGTCTTCCTCTTCCCGATGTTCTGTTATAGATCTCTGTATACTGTGGGGTTTGGTTGCATTCTTGTTAAGTGACCATACCACCATTCTTTGTTTCTCAATGTAATTCAAGCAAGGTTCTGTTCCAACTTTCTTTCTTATGCCAATGTTGGTGACTCTGTCTTTTCTGGTGTTGTTGGTAACTTTTCGTAGACAACACATTTCACATGTAGCTAAGCTGTTTTTTGCGGCTGTGATTCGCTCATTGTCCATGTTTAACTCTGGTAACACTCATAATACTTGTCTATGTTTGTTAAATGTTTAGAGATATTGCGATACGTCTTTGTGTAACAACAACAACATGGGTCTATGTTTCATCTTCTTCTTAATTCTCCTTTTTGATTGATTGATTGACAGGACCGTCATCATTGCACTTCGGGGAGTAACCATGCATGCTTTGATCTCTTTCTTACACAGGAAGATATCATCGGAAGTGCACGTACAACGTAATATCAACGAGAGTCATTAGTCTAATTTTGAAGATGGGGATAATATTTGTAGGAATGTTCATTTTAATCTTCCTAATTAATTTTGCACAGGCAGCGAATTTCCAACCTACTTATATCGAATTTAAATTGTCAAATCGCATGTGTGGTGGCGGGGCCAGAAAGGAAAGCAAAGAATAGTAACAATGCGACCTAAAGGCATGTCGTAAGAGACGACTGATGTAGGACCCAGGGAAGCTACACTAGTAAATAAAAAACATCGCAGAAATCGGATGCGATGGCCTACTTGCAGGTGCATAACTGGCACAACGTACAATCGCTCTTAGGCTCAGATCACATACAAATCACAAAAGTGGTTAACAAGTGGTTGATATAGAGCGTTAAAATAAGAAGAAATTGTTACAAATTATTTACCTGCTCAACTTGAACAGGGGACCTACGTTTCATCGTCCGTCTCCGATAGGACTAGGAACCAGATCTCACCTACACTGAGATGTCAGTTCTACTTGTAAAACAAATTACATTAAACTTTCCCATAGCCTTTTCATACCTTATTGTATTAAGTATCTATCACTACATATTTGTACATCCTTGTATGCACGGGGTAGGAGGGCCAATTCATTTCTTTACTTGTACAACGTTGAGTGTGGGATTGAACTCACAACCCTTTCTAGTTCGAGTCGGTAGACGATCACTTACGAAATTAGCTAATCGTCTCCCAGTTCTTCTTGTACAATGTGTAATTCCAAACTCCTAAAGGTTCTAAATCAGAAGGACTGGATTCCTTGCACCGGGACTTATCCCATATGACTGGATTCCTTGCACCGGGACTTACCCCATATGACTGGCTTCCTTGCACCGGGACTTACCCATAGACTAGCTTCCTTGCACCGGGACTTATCCCATATGACTGGCTTCCTTGCACCGGGACTTATCCCATATGACTGGATTCCTTGCACCGGGACTTACCCCATATGACTGGTTCCTTGCACTCGGGACTTATCCCATATGACTGGATTCCTTGCACCGGGACTTACCCCATATGACTGGATTCCTTGCACCGGGACTTACCCCATATGACTGGCTTCCTTGCACCGGGACTTACCCCTATGGCTCGGTCCCTCTCCGTTGAAATTTCACACCATCTGCCAAGAACACAAAGCAGGAACTCCGTAACTTTGGCAGCAATCCTAGAGTTCTGTGGAAAAAATTGCACCGTGAACATAATGTCACGGTTCGGATTCTAACCCACGACCTTCAGAACGCAATACAAGGGTTTAACCACTTAACCACATAGACCTCTGAACTCCTTGCATCGTTGGATACATTCAGCATTAATTGTAGTGTCCTCGCCCAACCAACAGGAGGTCTCAAAGAGATCTATTCACTTGGATCTATTTGTCAGAAGAAATAGTAACTGTAAACAGCAGATGTGAAAAAAGGAAGGAAGTGAAGAACCCTTGTTATATCACATGTTATATAGGGTAATACGGTGTTCAACATCATCATCATCGAGTAGCTTGTCCCCTCCGGAACTTGGCTCCCATGATAGCAGTCCTGAAAAGCTCTGTTCTGTGCAAATTGACCGGCGTCAGCAGCAGTCATTCTCAGATCATCAATGACATCTTGCATGCATCTTCTTCTAGGTCTTCCACTCATTCTTCTTCCAGGCACCATCCCTCCACAATTATCTTCTCTAGGCACTCATGTCGTTTGATGTGTCCGAAATATTTAATTTTCCTTGATGTTATGTTCTTTAATAGCCAAACTCTCTTTAATATCAAGCTGTTTGCAGAACAGAAGCATTTGTTCTTTTCTCTGTTCATGATATTCTAAATACTCTTCTGTAGCATTTGCTTTCAAAGGTATTAATGATCTTCTCCGCCGCTTTGTCAAATGGCCCATGTCTCACAACTATATGTCGCCAAGGAAAAAAGCAGGCTCCTTTAACTACGATATTAGACCCGTACTTTTCATTGACCGTGGTCACACGATGTGGGATGTGGTTAACATCATGCCAGCTGCTTTTACTTTCAATGCTTTTACTTCTCAATTGCTATCTAATTGAGGCTAGGTCTGGGATGTGGTTAATATCATGCCAGCTGCTTTTACTTTCAATGCTTTTACTTCTCAATTGCTATCTAATTGAGGCTAGGTCTGGGATGTGGTTAATATCATGCTAGCTGCCTTTACTTCCAATGCTTTTACTTCTCAATTGGTATCTAATTGAGGCTAGGTCGACCTGAGAACCGTTACGGTTGGAAATAATGTTACGATCACTGTGGAATTCATCCCGGGCAACTCGCCTAAGAAGAGAGTTCCCTAACAACTACGCCACTGTGGCTATCAGCAGAAGTTAAACTGAAAAGTAAACAAAATATGTGTGCAAACATTCCATACACGCCCTTGACATTGACATTAATATCTTTATTTAGATTAGGTATACTGTGCTAGGGACTAGATTGTTGATATCATGTGATATAATTGAACCAATGGCATTAGGCGGCTTGTTACGGAGGTAGAAGTAGAGTGTGTTTTCGTCCACTAGGGCAGTTGTTGTATCTGACCAGGGTTGCCAATTTCGCTTTTTTAAAGCCAGAATCGATAAATTTGGCTTTTTTTGAATGTGGTTGGCTTCAAAAAAATGTTTGGCTTTTTGGCCGATCTTTAACTTTTTTTCATATGCAAACTTTTTTTTCTAAAAATGTGTATAATTCTTAAGAACAAATTGGGTAAAAATACTTAATGTAGGGTTTTTATTGGTTTTGGTTGGTATTGTTCAAAAATATGTTTAGTACTAAAGATTATGGGAATTTATATCACTTCCTGCTTTGCTCTTTTCCCCGCCTCAGATTATGCAATACAGTCCTGTTATCTGTTTGTAATCATTTGTAATTTCGCAAGAAATCTAACTATGGCGACCAAAAAAATGGAAACAATCTTATGTCAGTAGTCGTAAATATAATACCAATAGGGAAAAGACTTTTTAAGGCAATAAGAAGTCCGATATTAAGAAAGATGGATTTTTGACAGACAATGAAACTTTTTGGATTGGTGTTCTTCAACACGAACCATTTAAAGAGCTTGCCACCTTTCTCTGACTGGCTTAATTACTTCAGCTAGTAATGCTGTTATTGAGAGGGTGTTCTCTCTTGTATCATCAGTCAAAACAAAAGCTAGAAATAGAAGGCAGCTGCAGCATCTTGATGCGATAGTGAGAATAAGAACAGAACTGTTTTATCTAACAAATGTTGCAAGGATTTTACTGCTTCCCCTCCCTAATATGGTAAAGAGCTTATCTACTGATAATGTGTATGGTACTGGTTTCAGTGGTGAGAATAGTGATGACCTTGATTTTGAGCTCTTCTTATGATGTAGGTGAGTTTGAAATAGCACTGTTTTTTCTCCTGGCTTTTTTGGCTTTTTCCGTCCAGTGTTTGGCTTTTTTCTCAATTATTAGTTGGCAACCCTGTATCTGACTCTTAGTCGATGTTTCACAAGATCCAGGACAGGTTTCGGTATGAGTGGATGTCGTCTATAGAAGTTTCTAACTTCCAGAGGCTTGCATGGATCTACTGTCCTGGGCATGCGGTGTTTGCGGCAATGAGAGAGTGGACAGGCTTGCATCAACATCATCGATTGTTGGGGAGTTGAAGATGGATAAGGGGATGTTATTCGGTCTTCGCAACTCACTGTTGGATGAAGGCACTAAAATATATGTTGAATCGATCCAGGGATTTAAGCAGTTTGGAGTTACCAGTTGTACAAGTAGAACTGGATGCCCGAGGGAACAGTGAGGAGTGTGTTTAATCAGCGAGCCAAGGGAACCATCAGTATGCATAACCTTCGATATCTGTTGAGGAGACTGAACACTTATGGGTCTGACCGGAGCTCAATGACATCAGTTTAGTAACCAATAACCAATTCGTCCACTTCTTTCTTATTTTCTCTAATCCTGTTTTACCTCACTCACAAACGTTATCACTGCAAGATCAAAGTTTAGTGCCCACTTGCTTACCATCAAAATGTGGGAGACTTCATTCAACGACAACTTGCACAATAAAATCTCTTTAAACAAACTCCGAGGTGGGTCTCATTTAAAGAATAACTACGCTCTTTTTGTCTTACACTTTCAATCGTAATTCGTCCAGTCGTTGTGGTAATTGGTCCAATCGTTGCGGTAATTGGTCCAGTCGTTGTGGTAATTGGTCCAGTCGTTGTGGTAATTGGTCCAGTCGTTGTGGTAATTGGTCCAGTCGTTGTGGTAATTGGTCCAGTCGTTGTGGTAATTGGTCCAGTCGTTGTGGTAATTGGTCCAGTCGTTGTGGTAATTGGTCCAGTCGTTATGGTGATTAGTCAAGTCGTTGGTAATTGGCCAGTCTTTGTGGTAATTGGTCCAGTCTTTGTGGTGATTGGTCCAGTCTTTGTGGTAATTGGTCCAGTCTTTGTGGTAATTGGTCCAGTCTTGTGTATTGGTCCAGTGTATGGTATTAGTCAAGTCGTTGTGGTAATTGGTCCAGTCTTTGTGGTAATTGGTCCAGTCTTTGTGGTGATTGGTCCAGTCTTTGTGGTAATTGGTCCAGTCTTTGTGGTAATTGGTCCAGTCTTTGTGGTAATTGGTCCAGTCTTTGTGGTAATTGGTCCAGTCTTTGTGGTAATTGGTCCAGTCTTTGTGGTAATTGGTCCAGTCTTTGTGGTAATTGGTCCAGTCGTTGTGGCGTTTCCGGGTAGGGCCCAATAAAAAAAATAATAAAAAGACAGGATAAGAAGAGCTTTATAGAATGGGTTCTTATGAGCATTGGTATCTTTCACTGCCTGTGTCGCCCGTGTGTTACCGAGGCTCTCAAGGGGAGCAAAGAATAGTAATTCTGCTGAATACAAGGCATGTCGCAAGAGATGGCTGAGATAAGGACCTATGGAAGCTATCCTAGTAAATAAACAGCGTCGCAGGAATCGTATGTGATGGCCTACTTGTAGGTGCATAACTGGCACAACAAACAATCTCTATTAGGCTCTGATCACATACAGGCGACACAGAGCTGTTAACAAGTGGTCGATATGGAGTGTTCCAAGAAGTAGAAGTAGAGGAAAACAGAGAAAGGGAGTTATTGAGAGAGAGACATGATCGACTAAGCAGGCAGGCACGGCCCTTGATGATGATGATAGTTCTAAAATGTATACATTACATGAAATAAGCCAAAATCAATTCATGTAGGTACTTATTTTTTATTTATAAATGCACATCTCTTTCTTTCTCTCTTTCTTTCTCTCTTTCTTTCTCTTTCTCTTGTCTTTTTAACCTCGTTTAGGGCATAGGTCACATAAGCATTTTTATGTCTTTATATCTTTGTCTTTACTTTCTTAGTATGCCTTAAGTAATTGTTGAATGAGGCCAAGACACAGAGAAAGCTTATTATCAATATAAGACAGAGGCAGTCATCATTTTCGGACATATAATGAGAAGGGGAGGCTTAGAATACATTGTGACAGCCGGTAAAATCGAGGAGGAGACGAGACAGAGGAAGACAGAGAGAGTAAATGTTGGACAGCCTGACTTCATGGCACGGAAGAGCGTCAACGTGTGAGATGATAGCAAACACCACGGACATAAATTTATGGAGATCCATGATCGCTTAAGCCAACCGGCACGGTACCTGATGATGATAATAATTACTGTCAACATTGCAATAAGGAACTGCGAAAATGGACAGGTAGTAACGACACTTTAAGTCAAATTTAGATAGCTATGAAATAAATGAACTGCTTTTTTGCAGATGATCAGTGCCTGATCACAGCCAGGCTCTAGCACCTGTTAGAGCCTAGCTGTGGACTGATATACCAAAACGAACAAGACCTACAACAGCATATTGTCCCATTGAACCAAATTATACAAATCATCACATGAAAATCAATAACACTAAAACAAAAATAATGAATATGAGAAGAAAATATAATAAACTAGACATCCATGTCAATGGCACTAAAATAAACCAAGTGAAAGAATTCAAATACTTAGGAAGCATATTCACAGAAGACAGAGAGATAGAGTGCAAAAAACAAATGTCTTAACCTTCCAGCTAGCCCCATTGTTAAGGCCTCCAAAAATCTCACTGACAGCTAAACAACAGATGATCAATAGCATTTTCATACCTACTTTGTGTTACCAGAGCCAAACATGGGCAAAAAATAACTACCTGTGAAATGCAACGCCTACGAAAAGTTACCAACAACACCAGAAAAGACAGAATCACCAACATCGGCATAAGAAAGAAAGTTGGAACAGAACCTTGCTTGAATTACATTGAGCACACGGAGTTTTTCTAAAAGAACCCCAGAGGAAGCAACGGAAGTAACGAATATGATCAACAAATAAACATGGTACAGGTAGTAAGAGCTTCCAAAAAAACCCAAATAGACAAACACGGGACTCGGATCACTTACCCTAGTCCTTACGGCACCAATCGCATAGTGTAGCAATACGAGCGTTTTTACGTACACAACCAATGAGCCATTCTAAAAAAAGTATAGTTAAATAATGAGCGTTTGAGAAAGAAACTCCCCCGTGAGTCATTTTTTTTAGACTGTACCGCCCACTTTGGGAAACGCTGTACTAGAGTCTTGCAAGACAAAAACAGAAAACCACTACACTGGTCTTATGCGAAAAGGCTCTAAAACCCGGTAACAGTGTGACGATAAAAGAAGAAGAAGAAGAACAACACTTGTTATTTTGGTAATAATTTGGTACAATTGTATAATAGTACTACAATTACAAGGTACAATGTCTCCATCTGTCATACCAAACTGAACAATTTTCTTTTCTATAGTACTACAATTACAAGGGACAATGTCTCCATCTGTCATACCAAACTGAACAATTTTCTGTTCTTTTCTATAGTACTACAATTACAAGGTACAATGTCTCCATCTGTCATACCAAACTGAACAATTTTCTTTACTATAGTACTACAATTACAAGGTACAATGTCTCCATCTGTCATACCAAACTGAACAATTTTCTGTTCTTTCATAGTACTACAATTACAAGGTACAATGTCTCCATCTGTCATACCAAACTGAACAATTTTCTTTACTATAGTACTACAATTACAAGGTACAATGTCTCCATCTGTCATACCAAACTGAACAATTTTCTGTTCTTTTCTATAGTACTACAATTACAAGGTACAATGTCTCCATCTGTCATACCAAACTGAACAATTTTCTTTACTATAGTACTACAATTACAAAGTACAATGTCTCCATCTGTCATACCAAACTGAACAATTTTCTTTTCTATAGTACTACAATTACAAAGTACAATGTCTCCATCTGTCATATCAAACTGAACAATTTTCTTTTCTATAGTACTACAATTACAAAGTACAATGTCTCCATCTGTCATACCAAACTGAACAATTTTCTTTTCTTTTCTATAGTACTACAATTACAGAGTACAATGTCTCCATCTGTCATATCAAACTGAACAATTTTCTTTTCTATAGTACTACAATTACAAGGTACAATGTCTCCATCTGTCATATCAAACTGAACAATTTTCTTTTCTATAGTACTACAATTACAGAGTACAATGTCTCCATCTGTCATACCAAACTGAACAATTTTCTTTTCTTTTCTATAGTACTACAATTACAAAGTACAATGTCTCCATCTGTCATACCAAACTGAACAATTTTCTTTACTATAGTACTACAATTACAAAGTACAATGTCTCCATCTGTCATATCAAACTGAACAATTTTCTTTTCTATAGTACTACAATTACAAAGTACAATGTCTCCATCTGTCATACCAAACTGAACAATTTTCTTTTCTTTTCTATAGTACTACAATTACAAAGTACAATGTCTCCATCTGTCATATCAAACTGAACAATTTTCTTTTCTATAGTACTACAATTACAAGGTACAATGTCTCCATCTGTCATACCAAACTGAACAATTTTCTTTTCTATAGTACTACAATTACAAGGTACAATGTCTCCATCTGTCATACCAAACTGAACAATTTTCTTTTCTATAGTACTACAATTACAAGGTACAATGTCTCCATCTGTCATACCAAACTGAACAATTTTCTTTTCTTTTCTATAGTACTACAATTACAGAGTACAATGTCTCCATCTGTCATACCAAACTGAACAATTTTCTGTTCTATAGTACTACAATTACAAGGGACAATGTCTCCATCTGTCATATCAAACTGAACAATTTTCTTTTCTTTTCTATAGTACTACAATTACAGAGTACAATGTCTCCATCTGTCATATCAAACTGAACAATTTTCTTTTCTTTTCTATAGTACTACAATTACAGAGTACAATGTCTCCATCTGTCATACCAAACTGAACAATTTTCTTTTCTATAGTACTACAATTACAGAGTACAATGTCTCCATCTGTCATATCAAACTGAACAATTTTCTTTTCTTTTCTATAGTACTACAATTACAAAGTACAATGTCTCCATCTGTCATACCAAACTGAACAATTTTCTTTTCTATAGTACTACAATTACAGAGTACAATGTCTCCATCTGTTATACCAAACTGAACAATTTTCTTTTCTTTTCTATAGTACTACAATTACAAAGTACAATGTCTCCATCTGTCATACCAAACTGAACAATTTTCTTTTCTTTTCTATAGTACTACAATTACAGAGTACAATGTCTCCATCTGTCATACCAAACTGAACAATTTTCTTTTCTTTTCTATAGTACTACAATTACAGAGTACAATGTCTCCATCTGTCATACCAAACTGAACAATTTTCTGTTCTATAGTACTACAATTACAAGGGACAATGTCTCCATCTGTCATATCAAACTGAACAATTTTCTTTTCTTTTCTATAGTACTACAATTACAAAGTACAATGTCTCCATCTGTCATACCAAACTGAACAATTTTCTGTTCTATAGTACTACAATTACAAAGTACAATGTCTCCATCTGTCATATCAAACTGAACAATTTTCTTTTCTATAGTACTACAATTACAAAGTACAATGTCTCCATCTGTCATATCAAACTGAACAATCTTCTGTTCTTTTCTATAGTACTACAATTACAAGTACAATGTCTCCATCTGTCATACCAAACTGAACAATTTTCTTTACTATAGTACTACAATTACAAAGTACAATGTCTCCATCTGTCATACCAAACTGAACAATTTTCTTTACTATAGTACTACAATTACAAAGTACAATGTCTCCATCTGTCATACCAAACTGAACAATTTTCTTTTCTATAGTACTACAATTACAAGGTACAATGTCTCCATCTGTCATATCAAACTGAACAATTTTCTTTACTTTGTTGTCTTTTCTCAATTCTGTTTTACCTTCACCGCGACAGTATAAGAATAGATAACTATAATGAGTCCTTGTGCGCTTCATAATAGGGTCTTTTTCGCGCCCCTGTTATCTCTGAGGTCCACATTTTGCGTTTACGGCCTTTTGATTTGTATCCACTGTATTGGATTAACATTGATCTTTGTGGTGCACACTGTCTGTTGGTAAACTGTTTATGTGGTCGTACCATTTAATTTATTGTTTCTTGATGAAGTTCAGTACTGATGTTGTACCGACTTTTCCCCCGATGTCTTCATTTCTCAACCGGTCTCTTCTTGTTAAACCCAGCATTCTGCGTAGACACTTTATCTCTGTCGTGACTAGTTTGCTTCTACCCTTTGATGTCAGCGTCAGGTTTGGCATTGATACCATAATGTGGGGAGAAAGATTGTGTTGAACATTTTTCTTTTGCGTTTAATGTGACATGTTTGCATTTTAAAATTGGCGCTATTTGTCTTATCATTTGATTTGTTTTGTTGCATCTGTGTTGAATTTCGTTAGTTATTCTTTTGTTTGCTGATAAAATGCTCCACAGGTATGTAAAGTCTTTTACTTGTTTTAATAAGCGATTGTCGATGGAGATATTGATACTGTTTTCCTCTCTAGTCAATGTCATTACTTTAGTTTTGTCCATGTTTATTCTCATATTGTATTCATATTAAATGGAGTCTATTAATGTGTTGTTGTAGCTGTTCCTCTGTTGTTGATATGATAGCCTGAACGTAACGTTTAACTTATAATTTGGTACAAGTCTATAATTGTACTTACAAGGGACAATGTCCCCATTTTCATAGAAACCCTTACATTTAACTTAAAATGTGGTACAATTGTAAATAGTACTAAGCTTACAAGGGACAATGTCCCCATTGTTCATACGAAACCTTACATTTAACTTAAAATGTGGTACAATCGTATAATAGTACTACGATTACAAGGGACTATGTCCCCATCTTTCATAAGACAATACAGTCCTTGATCAGAACCTCTAATGTAGGCTGCTAACCTACTTAATCCACTATTACTTATTAGCAACACGTCACAGTTCATCAGAACATGCTGATCAAAGACAACTTTCTCCTCAGCCTCACAAAAATGGCTGCTGTTATAACTTCTAGATATCTCAAGGTGAACAATTGGTCCATCGTTTGTTACTAGCCTCTGCTGAAATGGTTGAAGTTTGGCTTGAGTTATGGTGTCTTCTGAATCCCCCATCACAAACACTTTATGGAAGTCTGTTGTCGAATGATTTGATATAAATTTCCAAACTTTAACCAGATTTTGGGGTGAATTTCGAATTTCTGTATCTCTTGGGATTGTAGGATTTCTCCCCATTCTTATATGAACACAAATCAACTTGTGGTCCACTGTTGGAAGATTTTTGAAAAGAAATTCTTGCAGTTTGAAATGTAAGCGAGGATGTAGTATAAATAATCGTTTGTAAACTGTAGCAAATACTTCGTCGCCAGTTAAGTCTTTCACCCATGCAAGTTTGTCGTTCCCGTAAATCTTTGTTTTGAAACCAAACTTTGATCAATGTTAGTTTTAAGTAAACAAATTTTCTAGAGCCAATAAGCTCGAGAAATTAGTTTGCTAACATAACGGTAAAATTTTCGGCTGTCCATAGCGTTGACCATCTTGGTGTCGGCGTAAGACTCGTCTAAGGATTGTCGGAAGGAAGATGAGGCTAACCAGTCTACTAGATGTGGCATCAGATAGTTGTTGAAATCACAGCCTCGTGTCAACCATACGATCTTGAAGTTTCGACCTAAAACCAGAAGAAAAGATGACATCTTACCTACTTTCTAATATGTAAATACTAAGCGATCACCATCTTAGACTTAACAGTTGTCTGGGGACAGTCAAACGACTTTCTAATATGTAAATACTAAGCGATCACCATCTTAGACTTAACAGTTGTCTGGGACAGTCAATGACATCTTACCGACTTTCTAATATGTAAATACTAAGCTATCACCATCTTAGACTTAACAGTTGTCTGGGGACAGTCAAACGACTTTCTAATATGTAAATACTAAGCGATCACCATCTTAGACTTAACAGTTGTCTGGGGACAGTCAATGACATCTTACCGACTTTCTAATATGTGAATACTAAGCTATCACCATCTTAGACTTAACAGTTGTCTGGGGACAGTCAATGACATCTTACCGACTTTCTAATATGTAAATACTAAGCGATCACCATCTTAGACTTAACAGTTGTCTGGGACAGTCAAAGGCATCTTACCGACTTTCTAATATGTAAATACTAAGCGATCACCATCTTAGACTTAACAGTTGTCTGGGGACAGTCAATGACATCTTACCGACTTTCTAATATTTAAATACTAAGCGATCACCATCTTAGACTTAACAGTTGTCTGGGGACAGTCAATGACATCTTACCGACTTTCTAATATGTAAATACTAAGCGATCACCATCTTAGACTTAACAGTTGTCTGGGGACAGTCAATGACATCTTACCGACTTTCTAATATGTAAATACTAAGCGATCACCATCTTAGACTTAACAGTTGTCTGGGGACAGTCAAACGACTTTCTAATATGTAAATACTAAGCGATCACCATCTTAGACTTAACAGTTGTCTGGGGACAGTCAAAGGCATCTTACCGACTTTCTAATATGTGAATACTAAGCGATCACCATCTTAGACTTAAAAGTTGTCTGGGGACAGTCAAACGACTTTCTAATATGTAAATACTAAGCGATCACCATCTTAGACTTAACAGTTGTCTGGGGACAGTCAATGACATCTTACCGACTTTCTAATATGTGAATACTAAGCTATCACCATCTTAGACTTAACAGTTGTCTGGGGACAGTCAATGACATCTTACCGACTTTCTAATATGTAAATACTAAGCGATCACCATCTTAGACTTAACAGTTGTCTGGGGACAGTCAATGACATCTTACCGACTTTCTAATATGTAAATACTAAGCGATCGCCATCTTAGACTTAACAGTTGTCTGGGGACAGTCAATGACATCTTACCGACTTTCTAATATGTAAATACTAAGCGATCACCATCTTAGACTTAACAGTTGTCTGGGGACAGTCAAACGACTTTCTAATATGTAAATACTAAGCGATCACCATCTTAGACTTAACAGTTGTCTGGGGACAGTCAATGACATCTTACCGACTTTCTAATATGTAAATACTAAGCGATCACCATCTTAGACTTAACAGTTGTCTCGGGACAGTCAATGACATCTTACCGACTTTCTAATATGTAAATACTAAGCGATCGCCATCTTAGACTTAACAGTTGTCTGGGGACAGTCAATGACATCTTACCGACTTTCTAATATGTAAATACTAAGCGATCACCATCTTCGACTTAACAGTTGTCTGGGGACAGTCAAACGACTTTCTAATATGTAAATACTAAGCGATCACCATCTTAGACTTAACAGTTGTCTGGGACAGTCAAAGACATCTTACCGACTTCAATATGTAAATACTAAGCGATCACCATCTTAGACTTAAAAGTTGTCTGGGGACAGTCAATGACATCTTACCGACTTTCTAATATGTAAATACTAAGCGATCACCATCTTAGACTTAACAGTTGTCTGGGGACAGTCAATGACATCTTACCGACTTTCTAATATGTAAATACTAAGCGATCACCATCTTAGACTTAACAGTTGTCTGGGGACAGTCAATGACATCTTACCGACTTTCTAATATGTAAATACTAAGCGATCACCATCTTAGACTTAACAGTTGTCTGGGGACAGTCAATGACATCTTACCGACTTTCTAATATGTAAATACTAAGCGATCACCATCTTAGACTTAACAGTTGTCTGGGGACAGTCAATGACATCTTACCGACTTTCTAATATGTGAATACTAAGCGATCACCATCTTAGACTTAACAGTTGTCTGGGGACAGTCAAAGGCTGACGGAGGTTGAGCCCAGTACACGCTGCTTCTTACCGACTTTCTAATATGTGAATACTAAGCGATCGCAATCTTAGACTTAACAGTTGTCTGGGGACAGTCAAAGGCTGACGGAGGTTGAGCCCAGTACACGCTGCTTCTTACCGACTTTCTAATATGTAAATACTAAGCGATCACCATCTTAGACTTAACAGTTGTCTGGGGACAGTCAAAGGCTGACGGAGGTTGAGCCCAGTACACGCTGCTTCTTACCGACTTTCTAATATGTAAATACTAAGCGATCACCATCTTAGACTTAACAGTTGTCTGGGGACAGTCAAAGGCTGACGGAGGTCGAGCCCTGTACACGCTGCTTGAAATCGGAGACGTCACCGAAGGACAAGCACTAGAGCTCCAAATGGTACTGAAGATTGTGACGTAAAACAAACGATCTTGGCAAAGGCTGTTTATATATCACAATAAGAATGATAAAAATGACGGAAAAAGAACGATCGAGAGAGACTAAACAACAATTAATTTCCTACCAAACAGTTATCATCATCATTAGCCTCTTTGTCTCAGGGGACAATAGGTTATGCGTCACGTAGTTTGTTCTGTGCTGAATCACACCGTCTCTTGTGGTTGTAATAACCTAATTCTGGGATAGCAATTATTGCCACTGTCAGAACACTCCTTGGTCTACAAGATGTGTTCTGAGTCTGGTCCTGCATTCAGTATGGTTGGGATCGGCTAGTCTCTCTTAGGAGAGGTGACAGTTGAAAATTAGTAACTTGCTGATGACCCTCACACCACACAAGCCAACCCCACCTCCCAGCGGTGTAGACCGGGAAACTTTGTCCGTGCGGTCAATGGCTAACGGTTCAATGTCTTGCCTAGGAGATAGACTCCTTAGGTTAGTTCTTTATTGTTTTTAACTTGTTCCATGGAGAGTCTTCTTCTTCTCTTCCACCATTTACTTCTTTATAGAAGTGTTGGGGAGGGAGGGGGAACGTAGTGATCTTGTGTATGCTTGTTCTTCTTCTCTTCCACCATTGACTTCTTTATAGAAGTGTTGGGGTGAAACGTAGTGATCTTGTGTGTGCTTGTTTTAAGGCACTTTGTAAGCTGATATTCATGGTTGTAAGGCTGTTCTTAATGCTGTCGCTCCATCTTTTGCGGGGTCTTCCTCTTGCTTTGTACTCATTATACTTTTTCTGTGTGGCTCTCTGTGGCAGGCGATACCAGGACATTCTTGTCAGGTGTCCAAACCATTTAATCTGTTGTTCTTTTATGAATTGCATGACTGGTATCACATCCAGTCTCCTTCTGATTTCTTCATTTCTAATTTTGTCTCTTATTGTCACACCTGCAGCTCTACTAAGACACCTCATCTTTGTCGTTATGATTTTCCGCTCATTAGCTGCTGTTATTGGCCATGTTTGACACTGGTAACATTAGGTTGGCCAGAAAATCGTTCTTATGAGATTTGCTTTAGTTATTAGCGGTATTTCTTTATGTGACAACAGTAATGTTAACTGTCCCAGTACTTGGTTAGCTGGGGAGTAAATCCGACAAAAAATCTCGGAGAAGGTCTGGTCACCAGCAGACTTGTGATATAAGTGGATTTACCATGATATCCAAGAACCACATAACTATAATATTATAATAATACATGAACAGACTCTAGTTAACATGTAATGAATACAATATGAGAATACACATTTACAAAACAGAAGTAATGACATTATCTAAAGAGGAAAACGCAACCAATATCTCCATCGACAAAAAAATCAAAAAAACAAAAACAACGCCACACACAACACACTGTTGTTGCTGTTTGGGAAGTCGTCATAAGAACAAAGATCTCAAGCGTCAACACTCTGTTCCAGAAGGAACAAGTGAGACGGGCTGGTCATGTTGCTTGGATACATAATAAACTAATCCCAAAACAGTTGATGTATGGCGAGCTTCGAGAGGGCAGACGTTCAGCTGGTGGGAAATGCTTCGATATAGACACCGCGTGCTGGGAATCCCTTGCACAAGATCGTCAAATGTGGCGATGTAACAACACAAGAGGAACTCGCATAGCTGTGAATCGTCGTACCGTTGAGGAGCAGAGAAAACGAACTGCGCGAAAAGACAGAACACGCAACATCCACATGTTTAACCTTGATCATGTATGCCCCACATGTGGTAGGGGCTTGTGTTGTAGGATTTTACTGTACGGTCACCTCCACACACACCAGTGAGGTGCAACGATACACGTTTGAGACTGTCGTCCTCATGTCTTGCGATGGACGGCTATTATTAGTGTTCATGGTAACATAGAGGTAAAACCTATTGTCTATTGTCTATTGTCTATTGTCTATTGTCTATTGTCTATTGTCTATTGTCTATTGTCTATTGTCTATCCCCAGATGGATGATGAAATTAGTTGTCCACTCTTGCCGTTAAACGTATAGATGGGAGCTTTCATTTGCTCTCCAGGGCCAGATGAGTCGCCCTTGCTGTGTTATATCCGTGTTTATTTAGTGCGGTCTTGATATTGTATATCCATATTTTTCTTAGTCTTCCCTTGGCTCTAGTACCTTATCTCTTTTTATTGTATGCTGTTATTGGTGGTTGATTGTATTTCATTCTCATTAAATGTCAAAACCATTGCATTTGTTGTCTTTCGATGTATTCGGCGCATGAAGTTATACCCACTCTGCTTCTGATGTCCTCATTTCGTAGTCTATCTTTCCTGGTGACCCCACTGCCTTCCTCAAACATTTCATTTCACACATGGTGAGCTTTCTGTGGTGTGTTTCTGCCAGGATCAAGTTTATCAATAATAATTCTATATAAAAAAACCACACATGTAAAGCAATACGTATGTTATCTATATACATAGTGAAACAAACAAAGACATCCTACAAGACCTGCATCCCGAGAAGCATTGGCTCATAAATAACATCATGTCTTGGAAGATGAAATATTTTGTCCACGTTAAACGTCGTAGTGGTTTGGAGAGAACGATAATAGAAAGCACGGTTCCTGGAGTACGAGGCATGAAAAGACAAAGACGAAGGTGGCAGCAGGACATCAAAGAAACATTGAACACGACGCTGGAAGAGGCGGGAGAACTTGATAAAGCCATATATTTTTTCAGACAGGCTGTAATGTTTTCAGACAGGCTGTAATGTTTTCAGACAGGCTGTAATGTTTTCAGACAGGCTGTAATGAAAGCAACGTTCCGCAAGGGACATGCTACTTTAACTTGATTTTGATAGACACAAAACATTTGAATTTTTTCTTCTTCTTATAACGCTCCATATCGATCACTTGTTAATCAACTCTTTAGGATTTGTATGTGATCTTAGTCTAAGAACGAGTGTACGTTGTGCGAGTTATGCGCCTACAAGTTGGCAAACACATCCGATTTCTGCGACGCTTTTTATTTACTAGGTAACTTCCTATGCCTCTACCTCAATCGCCTCTTACGACATGCCTAGCAGGCCACAGTGTGATTATTCTTTGCTCTCCTTGCGAGCCTCGAGAACACACGAGCGAATTTGAATTTAAGTATATTGTTTATGCTGACACTTAATGAGGAGATAACTCTATGGTCGACGTACACAATATTTATGGTTATCTTCCCTGGCTAATACAAATACGATAAATATATAAACCCTTCTTTGTTTATGTAAATAATCCAACAACAGATGGAGATCATTTTACAAGTAAGGATTGTTTATATACGTTTGAGTTATGACATATGACCTTTGCATTGCTGGATGATGGTGACAGAAGAAAATAGGAAGAAATCGTTATTTCAGTATGCATAACCTTCGACATCTGTTGGGGGAGACTGAGCACCTATTGGTCTGTCCGGAGTGCTGTGACGTTTGTTCAGTAACCAATAATCAATAAAAACAACAAAATAGTATCGTATCTAAGTTATATATTTACCTGTGAGATTTGCAATAACGTAGGAAGCGACGATACCTTTGATCCTGTCAGCCCAACCACCGCAGTAAGACATCTTGTCAGAATCGCACCTGTAAATGAGATATTTGCTTGAACCGGAACCTGAATCAGTACCAACAGAAGCAGCAATATCTGGTCTGGCGTGATACCAAAATAAGAACCGTTGTCGGTAAATGGATACTGCTGGTACCATCGGTTCTGGAACTGTGATCTTGTGTTCTAAAGGCACTAATCTGCTGTCTGGAACTGTGGCCTCGTAGTGTGATTCCACTAGTTTGTTGGTTTCAGAATAAGTACACCGGTGAGTTGTAGTATCGAAGGATGCATATCTAAGACTTTTCCGAGAAGTATTTGTCAAAGATAACATGAATATGTAACAGCTTAATAAGAACACTAGAGCTGCTAAACAAGTTGTCAACAAAGTCATAATTTTAGCTTTTATTCTGACCATTTTGAGATATTGTACATTTCTTTGTCTGTATTTGAAATCTAATGATACGTCAAACAACCTGGAAAATTGTTATGATAGTACCAATTCTTATAAAAGCCACTTCACGGACAAAAAACGTTAAATAGAAACAATACTCTTCATATGATCGGTTTTATGCTATTTTCTAACAATTTCAATCAAATATATATATATATATATAGATAAAACAGAGCTTTGAACTGTACACCAGAGCTTTGAACTATGTACAACATAACTTTGAACTATGTACAACAGAACTTTGAACTATGTACAACAGAACTTTGAACTATGTACAACAGAGCTATGAACTATGTACAACAGAGCTTTGAACTATGTACAACAGAGCTTTGAACTAAGTACAACAGAGCTTTGAACTATGTACAACAGAGCTATGAACTATGTACAACAGAGCTATCAACTGTACAACAGAGCTTTGAACTATGTACAACAGAGCTTTGAACTATGTACAACAGAGCTTTGAACTATGTACAACAGAGCTTTGAACTATGTACAACAGAGCTATGAACTATGTACAACAGAGCTTTGAACTATGTACAACAGAGCTATGATCTCTGTACGTTATGGTTTCTGTTGCTTAACATAGTGAAACACATAATAACAAAGTACTGTAGTTTTACAAAATACAAAAACAATGACAATACACAGCAACGTTTCGATCAAAAGGCCTTTATCAAGCAAACGGTACAACAGGAGTGCCGAATTTCACAGCACACTACATATAGACTACGACAGATATGTATTCCAACGGGTATAAAAAACATAAGATACATAAGATACATTATGTTAGAGCACTTTTCTTTCAAATTACTATTCTAAAAATCAGAGTGTAAAAACGTGGTTATAGTGTATATTAACCCAGTCGCTACTTTGAGACGATATACCGGCTCGCCGTAATTTGTAAGATCTTACAATGCCTGTATACTGACTAATTTAGTATATATTGTAAAATAACTGCGTCCGGAGATAATAGAAATTACGGAGTGAAATGATTGAGAGTTAAGCGGTACGGAGCTTGATCACAACACAAGAGTACCTGGTTCAAACTCCGCGGCTTTCAGTTTGGAAACAAATTTGTTCCCGTGGAATTTTATCAACGTTAAAAAATATAAACCTCACAGTGCAGAAAGTAATGACAAACTACTGAATGTATAAGTAGTGGCTAGACAATAGACCTCACAGTGCAGAAAGTAATGACAAACTACTGAATGTATAAGTAGTGGCTAGAAAATAAACCTCACAGTGCAGAAAGTAATAGCAAACTACTGAATGTATAAGTAGTGGCTAGACAATAAACCTCACAGTGCAGAAAGTAATAGCAAACTACTGAATGTATAAGTAGTGGCTAGAAAACTCGTTTACTGTGGTTGATGGCAGAGTCCTGTACAGGATATGTTAGGATTTTCATTCGCCGTAGTGAGCTCAATCACAACACAACAGTACCTGGTTTAAACTCCACGACGCTTAGTTTGGAAGCAAAATTGTTTCCGTGGAATTTTATGAACAGTAAAAATAGACCTCACCGTTCAGGAATCAATGACAAACTATTGAACGTAGAAGTGGTGTTTAGAAAATCGACGACTTGCTTACTGTACTTGATGGCGAATTCCTGTAAAGGATATGTCACGATTTTGATTTCCATCACAAAATAAAGATGAATATGATTAAAATGTATATGACTGTTTAATGCCAATGTTACCACGCCACGTTATCACATTTCTATTTATAACACTTATATTTGGCTTGACTTATTCCTCTCCGCTCCTCGTGGAGCATAGGATCTCAACAGTTGTTCGCCACTTTTCACGGTCTCTGGCTGTTTTCTTTATAGTCTGACAAGATAACATCCTTCAGTTCCTCAAGAAGAGTCTTCGTTTCCATGTCTGTTTAGGACGCCCAATATTCCGATTTCCTTTGCGGGTTCCACTCAAGTGCTTGTATAGTGACACTCCACTGTGTCTTCCGTAGGGTATGTCTGACTAATCGCCATTTTGTCCTCCCGACACTTCTATAAAAAAAAGTACGTTCCAAAATTCGTGATTATCGTTACCGACCGATATAAAATCATCCACTTGACATAAATTCTTGATTTTTTACATTTTAATATAGGTAACAGTGACAACATTCCAAAAGTATTTTTTGCCACCCAAACCTTTAGTTCTGTAAGATTTTTATTATATGTTATTACTAAAATTGCAGCGATGTTGATATGGTATACTTATCGAAATTTTAGAGTACGACTGTCAAGTTTGTCTATAACTAAGCATTTCCGTGTTCCACGTGCAATTCAGTGCGAGTCAAAATCAGGAATCCCGTGGAATTAATCAGTTCACAATGTTTCCTACCGACTGTCATTGGCGTATGTACGCAACAGTTACTTTCATTTATAGAAGTAGAAGGTATCATTTGTTCACTATGTCACCTTTCTTTTTATAATATGTAATAGGAATACGCCTTTGAGATCATTCGCCACCATTTTGTGTATTACTGTAAGTTCTAAACTTTGATGATCATTTTGTTGTGCTTATGCAAAATTATATAACAACAAACGTTTTTTGCATCAACCAAGCTACCTAGCAATTAGTTAAACATGGATTCGTAACGTCGTGAGGTATATAAGACTGCATGCAAAAATCACTGGTATGTATCAGGTAGATTTCGTACAAATTAAACTTTAGTGTGATCACGAATTTTGGAACGAACTATAATTATGACACTTCTCTTTATCACGTGGGTGGATGAGGAGCAGAGAGTGGAGTGTGTTTAGTCAAAGCCAACTCTAGATAACTAGGCCAGACAACTGACTGGGGAATCCTTGACCTAGATCAGAGCGGATTGGGGGAGGGGAGAGGCCTGGAATCTATATATGTTTGAAAGAACATTGCACGTCTTTTTGTTCAGTTTTCTCAATTCTGTGAGTCTATGGCTATTTCTCCATAGCTACTCTCCATACATAGACATAAAGAGAGGAGTGAGACAAGGATGCATACTGTCACCAAGCCTATTTAACATCTACACAGAGAAAATCTTCAAACAACTAGAGGGAATGCCAGGACTCAAGATCAATGGAAAAATAATAAATAACTTAAGATATGCAGATGACACAGTATTGGTAGCAGAAAATGAAAAAGATCTACAAGAATTAGTGGACCAATTGGACAGAACTAGCAAGGAATATGGATTAGACATTAACATACAGAAAACAAAAACTATGGTAATCAACAAGGAAATGGAAAACCTAAAATGAATATAAAAATACATGGAGAATTACTACATCAAGTAAAAGCTACTCCTATCTCGGTCAGATGATAACAGATGATGGCAGATGTATAACTGAAATTAAAAAGAGAATAGGAATGGCCAAGGATAATTTCAATAGTATGAGAAAGTTACTGACATCCAAACAAATCACAAACAGGCTAAAAATTAGAATGATCAAATGCTATATATATCCTATATTAATGTATGGCTCGAAACATGGACAATGAACAAGCAGTTAGAAGACAGAATTGATGCATTTGAGATGTGGATATATAGAAGAATAAGCAGAGTTTCATGGACAGAAAAACAGACAAATAAACAAGTTTTAGGAAAACTAGGCATGAAGAAACAATTATTAAGAGAAATAAAATTCAGACAAGTAAAGTATTTTGGGCACATAAAAAGGCATGACACCATGATAAAACATTTACTAGAGGGAAAGTTGAGGGGAGAAGAGCAAGAGGAAGACCGAGAGATAAGTGGGAGGGAAACTTTAAGAAATGGACAGGTTACAGTCTGGCAGTGTGCAACACCAAGGCGAAAGACAGAGGATGCTGGAGATTCATTGCAGCCAACCTTCGATGTGGAGACGGCACCTGATGATGATGATGATGGCTATTTATTTATTTGGTGATAAATATTCATAATATTGATATTCCGTAATATTAAGCTTAACTTATTGCATAATAAAACGTCGATTTATCATTTTGTGTTGATTTTAAAATTAATTCGTCTATATAAAATAATACCGATACTGGAATGCGAGGTCACGTGGTGTAGTTGTGGTCTGATTTCCCATAATTCTTATCTGAGTCCGCAGGCCCATAAGTTTATAGTTGGCTCTGATTTAGCCATCCCCATACCCCTCCTTCACCGGCAACATAAGGCCGAATAGCTAAGACGAGAAATCGAAAATAGGGCCTGGATTTTGCATATGTTTAATAGAACACTATAAGCTATTATGCAATGTCACTCAATTCTATGCGCCCTTGGTTATTTATTGATGAAAAATGTAAAAAATACTGCTATTTCTTAGTGTTAAACTGAACTTGTAACATAATAAAATCTTGATTTAGCATGTTGTATTGTTTTTAAAATGAATTAGTCAATATACAACAAAACTGGAATGCGAGGATCACGCGTCAGTTGTAGTAGTATTTCCTAGATATTTTTCCAGAGATCCCCGATCGCAACAGGACCGTGCCGATGATACAGAGAGGCGGCCGCATCAGGCGGTGCCGTAATGAGGACGGCATAAGCAGCAAAATCAAAATTACAATTGTAGGTTATTTTAAAGAAAAAATATTCCAGGAGCGGCATTTCGAAGACTTGCATCATATTGAGAAAATATACCGCACGGGCCTGGATAGAAGTGTAGGTGAGATTGAGTTCCTAGTCCTATCGGAGACGGACGATAAAACGTAGGTCTCGTGTTCAATTTGAGCACATAAAAAACCTTGGCAGTTCAAAAATCGAGAAAAGCATGCTTCAAAGCCGATACACGGACAAATTTCATTAGAAAAGATTTAAAATAAAATTCTCTACAAAAATATCTTTACCATCGTCAAATTACATCGGGGAACTTCACCGATGCTACAAAGTTCGTGCACTGCAGCTGAGATCTTTCAGTGTAAGAAAGAGATCGGAGCACACTTGGTTTCTTACCGAAGTGCAGGGATCATGGTTCTTTCAATCATTTCAATTCAACTCAATCATATTGACTTTGATTGAGTCCGTTAAATATATAGAAAATATTTAGCTTAATCAAAATTGTTAACCTTGAATAAATAGAACATATCTATTTTAATCAAATTGTTAACGTTGAATATATAGAAAATATCTAGTTTACTCAAAATGTTAACATCAAATATATATAGAAAATATCTAGTTTAATCAAAGTGTTAACATCAAATATATAGAAAATATCTAGTTTAATCAAAATGTTGACATCAAATATATAGAAAATATCTAGTTTAATCAAAATGTTAACATCAAATATATAGAAAATATCTAGTTTAATGAAAATGTTAACATCAAATATATAGAAAATATCTAGTTTAATCAAAATGTTAACATCAAATATATAGAAAATATCTAGTTTAATCAAAATGTTAACATCAAATATATAGAAAATATCTAGTTTAACCCTTTAACTTCGTAATTTGTTTCACCACCGGACACATTTATATTATATTGTATTCTAAATTAGCAAGTATATTGGCTTTGCGCCATCTTACAAAATATTGAGAGCAAGTATATTGGCTCAGAAACGCGAAAGGGTTAATATAATGGTTGGTTTTTCGTTTTTTTACCGATCCAGAACATGAGCTGGAAGCTCTTCGGCTCGGTGTCATTACATCGTAACCCTTCGGCTCGGTGCCACGAACACCGTAAATTTGGGGAACCTGTAGCTTTTCTGCAGTCCGCGAGTTGAACCGCACTTACAGAGGACTAGTCACCCGTAGTCCAACGAACACGCTGGGCACGCAACGAATATATAGCAAATATCCACTTTAATGAAATAGTTAACATTTTTGTAAAAGTCTAAAGATGAAGAATTGACTTCATTGCACCGGGTTTTGCCCCATATGGCTCGGTCCTCTACGCAGAAATGGCATGCCACCTGACGAGAGTATTACACAAAGCACGAACTCCGTAGCTCCGGCAAAACTCATAGGGTCTCTTGAAAAAAAATGCATCAGTGAACAGAAAGGAGCAGTTCAGATGCGACCCGAAGACCTTCGTAACGCAAGTCCGAGGGAGTAACCACTTAGCCACAGAGATCCCCTCGTTAACATTTGAATATTATAGAAACTATTTCAAACTAACGAAAAGATGGAATACATAAAATATGTTGTTGAAATATATATTTCCTTGTTTTAGACTACGCTTACTGATGTTGTTCTGATCAGATCTTAATGTCTTTACCAATGTTTTGTTCTTTTATACTTCTTCAATTTATCGATTCGAACTCTTTTCTTTTTTGTAATGGTGCACTTGTTGACGCAAGCTCTATGTGATAGCTTTAAATTATTGGGCAGGGGGAGGCGGGAATTCAAGTTAATCTAGTAATAACTAATCCGCCCTTCAAATCCGATTTACTAGCTCTCAATATTTGTCAGATGACGACAAGCAAATATACTGGATACTTTTTGTCTATTGTCTATTGTTATGCTACAATGTTACATGGTACAATGGACATTCTCATGAGTGCTCTGTTCTCCGCTGCAGCAGCCATCGTAAGTCTATTTTCTCACCGTACCCATGAGAAGTTGATTTGTATACCTTCTCTCTCTACCACGAAGACGACACTGCCTGGCATGACCAAACTTAACTATAGTCTGTCCATTAATTCGTGAGCACGTTTGAAATTGATTTTCCCGAAAACTACCTGTTGGATCTCAGTGATTTTTGCAAGCAGCCTTAGAATATCCATGACGCTAGAGAAATATTTTTTCCACAAAATTTGATGTAGTTTGAAATATTTCTTCTTCAGGTTATATTAAAATCAACCTCACCGGATTGTACACAATAGTAACAGATCTACGGTACACAGACGCGTTGTTCTAAAAATACATTATGGTAACATAGAAATATCGTGAGTATACAACAATTTCACGAATCCCGTGCACCTAACCCAGTCGACTTTGAAAGCGGAAAGCATATGACGTTATAATTGGGATACCGTTGTTTAGTTATAGGTGTATCTCTCTATTTGTATGAAGCTATTGTATCATATTTGTTGGCTTATCAAAACTGACATTGATATCACATTCATAATGAGTCTGAAGTGCACATTTATAATAATGCAGAAGGTTACAGTTTTACTATACCAACACTTCCTTAGGGAATCTAAGAGAGGTCATCTATATTGCGATATTCATAACCCTGAGAAACGAACGCAACTGGCGCTTGGTCTGAATAGAGAATCCTTTTCCCGATGGATTAAACAGGACACAAAGTGCACTAATGTCAAGCAAGAAAGAAAAAGAACAATTGACGACTTTGACATAGATGTCATAAGACGGAGCTCTTGAAAATGTTTGCGACAAATCAACTTGTTACTCTCAGGAAACTGAAATTAAAACTGCAATCAGATTGCAGCATAGACATTTCTAAAAGTACTCTATGGAAAATTGTAAGAGCCACCGGCTTCACCTTCAGAAAAACTATAGGCGGCAGGAATATTATTTGTGAAAAGCCACATTTAATTGCTACCCGAAGTAAATACCTGAGGCAGATCCGTGAGCGGCGGAGGCAAGGCTATGATATTGTATATTTGGACGAATCCTGGGTCAATGCTCACCACACCAATGCTAAAGAATGGCAATCAGTAGACGGTGAACAGAAAAGAAAAATACCAAGCAGCAAAGGCCAGCGTATTATACTAACACATGCAGAAAGCAGTGAAGAAGGTCTTGTCCATGACGCTGGACTTATTTTCCAATCAAAAGTACCGACGGTAGGGACTACCACACAGAAATGAATGGACATATTTTCAGGCACTGGATGGAGAAAGATCTACTTCCAATTCTAAACAGACCATCATGCTTGGTAATGGATAATGCATCCTATCACAACGCAGTATCAGCGGAAGACAAAGTACCAACTGCATCAAATACAAAAGATCAAATTAGGACTTGGCTTGCTAAGGAAAATGTCAGCTTCGATGATACATATTTGAAACTCGAGTTGTTGCACCTGGTGAGGATGACAAATAAGACAAAGGTGTTTCATATTGACAAAATCATTTCGGAATACGGCCACACGTCTTTGCGACTACCTCCATATCATGCTCACCTCAATCCGATAGAGCTTGTCTGGGCTAAAGTAAAGGGCAAGTTGCCGAACAGAACAGGACGTTTAAAATGTGTGATGTTGAAGTTCTGACACGTGAGTCCCTCTCAATGATAGACATGCAGTTCTGGAAGAAGTGTGTTGAACATGTGCTCCGAGAGGAAGACGAGTACTGGCACCGAGATGGATTACAATTTGTCCAGCCAGTAACAATTATCAACCTCATGGAATCGTCAGATTCGGGATGATACAAATCATATTTTGATTACAGACTGAGAAATAGCAACGTATACATTTCCATATCCAAATGCGCCTACCATCATACAATTTGTGGTGAAGTTAAGACACCCTGGGGTCTAATGGTGACCGAAGGGGAGGACTAACTGTTGCATATTGTATCCAAGTTCACGATTGCACATAAAGGGCAACACACTTAATTACTTGACCTATCAAGTTAATATGGAGATACACCTATGAATAGAATTGACATGGACAAATTCTAGGGATTACTGTAAAATCTAAAATTTGAGCCCCGTATTTGCAATTGTCATAAAAGATCAAAGGAATTCGCCGATGTGCAAAATCCGTAGCATCTATTTGCTACTGGTTAGCTTTATTTTAGCGTCATGGATATTCTAAGGCTGCATGCAAAAATCACTGAGATCCAACAGGTAGTTTTCGAGAAAATCAATTTCAAACGTTCTCACGAATTAATGAACAGACTATAGTAATTCTCGCACTCGTTCCAATGCCTGAGACTCGTCTATAACACATAAATAAGATCTCTCGAGAGCGTGTCGCACTTATGACATCGGTTCTGTCCATACATCTGCCCTATTGAGTCGAGGCATTGTTTGCAAGAAAGTCATCAAGCTCGTTACCCTGCACTCCAGCATGTCCGGGTGTGTACAGAAAGTCCTTTTCTTGAGATGTGATCTCTGACTGCAATTGTCTATTGTCATTCCCTAGGTGGATGATGGAATTGGTTGTCCACTCTTGCCGCAAAGCGTAGGGGTGGGAGCTTTAATTTGGGTTCCAGTGTCAGGTGTGTGGCCCTTATTCTGTTATGTATGATTGATTGATTGATTGAATGATTGATTGATTGATTGATTGATAGGACCATCATAATTGCACTTCGGTAAGTAACCATGTGTGCTCCGATCTGGTTGTGTTATATCCGTGTTTATTTAATGCAGTCTTGATATTGTCTATCCATCTTTTTCTTTGTCTTCCCCTGGTTCTAGTACCTGATCTATTTCTATTGTATGCTGTTATTGATGGTTGATTGTATTCCATTCTCATTAAATGTCCAAATCACTGTATTTGTTGTCTTTCAATGTATTCGGTGCATGAAGTTATGCCCACTCTGCTTCCGATGTCCTCTCTTCGTGGTCTTTCTTTCCTGGTGAGTCTTTCCACCGCCTTCCTCAAGCATTTCATTTCACACGTGCTGAGATTTCTGTGATGTGTTGCTGTCAGAGACCAAGTTTTGCACTGGTAAGAAAGTAAAATATAACATGAAAATTAACACCTCCAAAACAGAAGTCATGACAATAAGTAGGTCAACAGGTCAACTAAATATACATGTGAATAATGTCAAAATACAACAAACTCCAGAATTTAAATATCTCAGGAGTATATTCACAGCAGATGGAAAGATGGACAGAGAAATATAGACTAGATGTCAGAAGGCAAACACAGTGACATACCAACTCTCACCACTATTAAAACATCCAAGCATTAACATTGCAGTCAAACGACAACTGATAAACTGCATATTTATTCCGACCCTCTGCTTTCAATGCCAAACATGGCCCCTGACTAAGACACAAGAAAGAAAGATTACAACATGTTAAATGAGATGTCAATGAAAAGCTGTCAATGTTACAATGAGAGATAGAGTGAGAAACGAGAATATCAAAAGCATCGTTGATACTTACATGCATAGTATACATCGAAAGCAAAGAATCAAGTGGTTCGGCCATCTAATGAGAATGGAACCACATTTACTACCATCACGAGCCTACAATAATCGACAATCACGGCGCAGAGCACGGTGCAGGCCAAGAACACGATGGATAGATAACATCTCAAGTCAACTGTGGTGTAGCTAGACAAGAACGCTATACTGGTAGCCAAAGAAGAATAGTAAACCAACAAAGAACCGGTGTCGATAGTTGTCACACGATGAGAGACATACAGAGAAGGCGATCGGAACACTTATGGACTAATTTGTTCGATGTGTAGTGATGATGATCTGACAACAAAACAGAACTAAACTAAATCTTCTGAATGGTGAGGTCTAATTTTGCTGTTCGTAAAAATCTACAGGAACGAAATTGCTTCCAAACTGCCCGCCGCGGACTTGGAACCAGGTACACTTGGGTTGTAATCGATCTCACTACAGCTTAAGCTATAAATGCGTCGGTGGTGAAAATATTCTGGGATGAAATGCTTTAACCTGAAACCCGGACCTCTGGTTTATAAAACCTTTCTGAATAGACTAGGAACACGATATCACCTACACTAAGATCAGGCATCTCTGGACAAATGTCTGTATTGCTACATGAGGGAACGAACTGAGTACCTTTGAAGTCAGAGGCGAAAATATTGCATCCCCGTCACAGAGAACCTTCAGAAGAATGGTATCTATTTTTGGACGTCCCTAGCGGAGCGTTGCTTTCATCACAGCCTGAAAAAACTGTATGTCTCTAAAATATTCTTCTATCTCCTCCCTTGTCATTTTCAAGGTTTCTTTAATGTTCTGCTGCCACCTTCGTCTTGGTCGTGTCCTGCCTCGTATTCCAGTAACCATTCCTAACATTACCGTTCTCTTCATATCACTGTGACGTTTAATGTGGCCATTTTGGACGAACAGTGTACAAAATACTGATGTTACTTATTGACTTCACCACTTCATGACTCAGTGGCACTTAGGCTCAGATGCCATCAGTGCGGTACGGTTTCATTTATGTGATATGGGAGGGTCTCAGACACTGGAGCGAGTCCGAGAATTAGGAGCTAAGTTTGGACATGCCAGACAGTGTCGTCTTCGTGGTAGAGAGAGAAGGTTACAAATCAACTTCTTATGGGTACGGTGAACAAATGGACTTTAGGATGGCTGCTGCAGCGGAGGACAGAACACGCATGGGAAGGCCTAATGTGTCATGACGTCGATCGCATAACGCAATATAACATAACATATTACATACTATACTAACATATAAAGATAAACATAACGTAACATATAACATAACATATGTAGACCATAACATATAACATAAAAACATATTACATAAAAACATACAACATAACATATATCATAACAAAACATATAACATAACAAAACATACAACAAAACATATAATATAACAGAACATGACATAACATATAACATAACATAACATAACATATAACATAACATAACATAACAGTAACGTAACATATAATATAACATATAACATAAAATGTAACATAAAACATAAAATGTAACATATAACATATAAGATAACATATAACATAACATATAACATAACATATAATATAACATGTAACGTAACATATAACATAGCATGTAACATAACACATAACGTATAACATAACATGTAACGATAACATATAACATACCATATAACATAATACATAACATAACATATAACAGAATATAACATATAACATAACGTAACATAACATAACATATAACATAACATATCCTAATATAACTTGGTTGATAAGAACGAACACACCAAAAAAAAAAAAAAGATTTAATAACTACTGTTGTAAGCTTTAATTACTACTGTTGTAAACGTTAATAACTACTGTTGTAAACTTTAATAACTACTGTTGTAAACTTTAAGTAAACTTTAGTAACTACTGTTGTAAACTTTAGTAACTACTGTTGTAAACTTTAGTAACTACTGTTGTAAACTTTAATTACTACTGTTGTATAATCATTAATTTACTACTGTTGTAAACTTTAATTACTACTAATTTGTAAACATTAATTACTACTGTTGTAAACTTTAGTTACTACTGTTGTAAACTTTAATTACTATTGTTGTAAACTTTAATTACTACTGTTGTAAACATTAATTATTACTGCTGCAAACTTTAATTTCTACTCCTGCAAACTTTTGGGTTATAATCTCTTAATTTTCAGAATTCTTATAAACTTTAATGTGTCGGGTTAATATTATTCGGTGTTTTGCTTCTTTTTGATGGCTTCAGTTTGGATCAAAGACAGCTCTGTTAAGTAACAAACATCTGTTCGTTTGTAATCTGTACTTAAGACATTTTTATTACGAGCTAAAGACATACTTAACGGACTTGTCGTTCATATCAAATAAGAATGAGATCCTATTTAGAATAAGAGGATTTGCATTCATTATTATTTGAATAATATTTTATAATTTTATCCAGTGGCGGATCGTCATTAAGGGCCAATGAGGCCGGGCCCCACCAAAAATAATAATATCTAACGTGTATTTATTATTTTAAAAAATTTAAATATAACCTAACCAAAACATCATGGTTTCCCCGAAAATGTGTGTTTGGCCCCACCAAGAAAAATAATCACGAGCCACCACTGACTCTATCCGTCTTAATCTCTCTCTCTCTCTCTCTCTATCTGCCTTTTAAACCCGGATTGGGGCATAGGCCCTCAATCAACTCATGCCAAGTCTTCCTATCTCTAGCTATCCCCTGCAGTACCATCCAGCTCTTCTTTATATTGTTGATATCTGCCTCCAAATCTCGTCTCCACTACTCTCGTGTTTTCACACTCAGTGAGCATGATTCGTAAAGCTGAATCAGGAATGGTGATACGAAACTGAGTGGAGGTGCTGGTACAGACCTGGATCAGAGAAATCACCTTCAGTTTTGTCCCTGGGAACACAGAAGTTAGTGGTAATGAACGAGCTGATAGATTTTCTGGCATGGCTACAATATCAGAGGGAGCTGCCATGGACTGAAATGACATTTTTAACGTATCGAGAGAGTCGTTACGAACAGAGGAGTTTCAGCTAATCAACATCGAACTAGCGTGTTGGGCCGCTTGACGCTGCTGGATGTGTTGAGGTGGAGATCGGAGCATCTATGTACGTGTCCGGAGTGCTATGATGATGGTCATCATATAACTAATAACTGATATAATTTTAATGTTTGATGGTCTGTGGATCTCTGTGGCTAAGTGGTTAAGCTCTTGCTTTTTGGTTACGTAGGTCATGGGTTCGTATCTGGATCGCTATTCTGTTCACGATACATTTTTTCAGAGACCCTAGGATTTTGCCGGAGCTACGAGTTGTGCTTGTGCAATACTCTTGGTAGATTGTGTGATCATGTCTCTCCGCAACTCTTTCTTCTTTGTGCAGGTAATCAGTTTTGATGTCGATCTTTTGTCAAACCAAAAGGTTATACCATCCAACATCTTCTCCCTCTGTCTTCCACGATCTCTCCTTCCCTGAATTTTACCTGCTGTCACCAAATGTTCTAAACCCTCTCTTCGCATTATATGTCTGAAGAACATTGATTGTCTGATTCTTATTCTTTTGATAAGGTTTCTTTGTGTGCAGGCTTATTTAAAACATCATTATTTGTTTTTTCGCTTTCCATGAATTTTCAGCGTTATTCTGTAATATAGTTTTGCAAAGTACAAAAACGTATGCAGCGATGTTTCGGTGAAAAGGGTCTTTATCAAGCTGATGATACAAAACAAGAGACATAATTCAAACTTCCTATACCCTAGACACAACCTATGCATTTAATGTTTATATTGTTAATATTGTGTTATAGAAATATTGTGATTATATTTTAATTCTGTGCCATATTAGTTAAACGTTATATTGTTATTGTGTTATATTGTTAATATTGTGTTATATTGGTTAATATTGTTATATTGTTAATATTGTGTTATATTGGTAATATTGTGTTATATTGGTTATATTGTGTTATATTGTTAATATTGTGTTATATTGGTTAATATTGTGTTATATTGGTTAATATTGTTTTAATTATTATATTGTGTTATATTGGTTAATATTGTTTATATTGGTTAATATTGTGTTATATATTAATATTGTGTTATATTGGTTAATATTGTTTATATTGGTTAATATTGTTTATATTGGTTAATATTGTGTTATGAAAATCGTGACATATCCTTTACATGCCGTAGCCATCAACCACAGTAAACGAGCCGTTGATTTTCTAGACAGCATTTATACGTTCAGTAGTTTGCCATTGCTTTCTGAAAAGTGAGGTCTATTTTTACTTTTTTGTAAAAATACCACGGAAACAATTTGCTTGCAAACTTGCCCATCGTGGGGTTTGAACCAGGTACGCTTGGGTTTGTAATCGAGATTGAGATACAGATGCTCAACGGCACTACCGCTTGAGCTACAAACGCTCACAATATGGTGTTAGGCGAGTATTTTTCATTGACCGTCTGCATAGAATGAGTGAAGTGGTCAACATCACACCGGTCGTCTTTATGTCTTTGTAGTGATTTTCCTGGGTGTTTACGTAGGATAAATGGAATGAGATGGAATGAGATGGTATGATAGATTACGACATGAACTCAGAAGAATAACATATATGATAAGATTACCAACGATGAACTCAGAGAAAGAACTAAGCATATACCAGTGGAGAAAAAGCTAAAGAAGACAGGCTGGCGATGGATGGGACACAGGTTGAGAAGACCGACCGGAAGCATTGCAAGACAGGCCCTGTTTTGGAACCCGCAGGGAAGGAGGAGTAGAGAAAAGCATAGAAATACACGGAGAAGAGAGTTGGAGACTGATATTAAAAGGATAGATAAAACATAGAAAGTATTGGAAGGTATGGCAAGAGAGAGGAAGAGCTGGAAGAAATTTGTTGAAGAAGTATAAGGGATTTTCCTGGTAACCCAGGCTATGTCGAATTGAGAGCCGTTACAGTTGGAAAAATATTCCACGCCCACTGTGGAATTAAACCTGGACCACTAGAATAAGAAGCGTGCTCACGAACAGCTACGCTACTGCGGATCGCAACATTGCGCACCAATGTTGATCAAATATGGTGATTTTAACTTACTGACTTTCAGCCAGACCAGCGTTTCCCAAACTGGTGTCCTCGACGTACTCAAAGGGGGTTATCAAACGCTCAAAGCAATATTATGATCTTTGATATTTTAAATAGAAAAATAAATTCTAAGCCTAATTATAGACTTAATGTTTACTTTGTCGTCTATTAAAATATTAAATTGCAGATAATGTTTACTATTGTAACACACATATAAGTCATTCCTGTCCATTTTTGTATATAGAAGCTTTTGGGAATTACGACAGAAAAATGTATTTAAAAGGAGGATCCGCGGAAATGCAAAGTTTGGGAATCGCTGAGCTAGAAATAGCTCCCAATATGTGTTGCATGTTTATTGGTCTAATTTTGCGATTGTGTGATATGTGTGCCGGTTTAGAAGGTCACAGAGTAGAGCCATTAATATAACTGAATCCATCTTTTGCACAGTGTGTTTCAGCTTACCAGACCACATAGCAAATTAATTGTTAGACTTCTCGCCAAAATAGGATTTGACAAATTTGTGACATAAACGTGAGTACTGAAGTGATATATTGAGGAGTGGGAATGTGTGTCGTTTGAGTGGAAGTGTGCGCGCTGTTTGAATGGGAGTGTTTTGTTTAGGAGGGAGCGTGTGTTGTTTGGAGTGTGTTGTTTAAGAATGTGTGTTGTTTGAGTGAGAGGTGTGCTATTTGAGTTTCTGTAAGATGGGAGTGTGTGCTGTTGTGAGTGAGTTAGTGTGTGCTGTTTGAGTTTCTGTGTGATGTTTGAGTGTGAGTGTGCTATTTGAGTTTCTGTGTGATGTTTGATTGTAAGTGTGTCATTGTTTCGTGTGTGCTGTTTAGGTGAGTGTATGCTGTTTTAGTTTCTGTGTCTGCTGTTTGAGTGTGTTGGAGTTTCTATGTGTGTGATGTTGTGAGTGTTTGAGTGTGATGCTGATTTGAGTTTCTGTGTGTGATGTTTGATTGTAAGTGTGTGCTATTTGTGTGTGCGTGTGTGCTGTTTGAGTGTGAGTGTATGCTGTTTTTTTAGTTTCTGTGTCTGCTGTTTGAGTGTGTGTTGTTTGAGTTTCTGTGTGTACTGTTTGAGTGTGTGCTGTTTGAATTTCTGTGTGTGCTGTTTGATGTAAGTGTGTGCTGTTTGAGTGTGGGTGTGTGCTTTTTGAGTGTGAGTGTGTGCTGTTTGAGTTTCTGTGTGTGATTTTTGAGTGTGAGTGTGTGCTGTTTGATGTAAGTGTGTGCTGTTTGAGTGTGAGTGTGTGCTGTCTGAGTTTCTGTGTGTACTGTTTGATTATAAGTGTGTGCTATTGTGTGTGAGTGTATGCTGTTTGAGTGTGAGCGTATGCTGTTCTTTAGTTTCTGTGTCTACTGTTTGAGTGTGTGCTGTTTGAGTTTTGTGTGTGTTGTTTGAGTGTGTGCTATTTGAGTTTCTGTGTGTGCTGTTTGATGTAAGTGTGTGTTGTTTGAGTGTGGGTGTATGCTGTTTGAGTTTCTGTGTGTGATGAACGTACAATCGCTCTTAGGCTCAGATCACATACAAATCACAAATAGTGGTTCTTTATGGAGCGTTCGAAGAAGAAGAATAAATTTTCAAAAATTAAAAAAATAATTGTGTTGACGACAAGAATCTGAAACATATTAGTTTTCATATATCTGTTTCTTAAAACTATCATTAGTTTGCCCGGATGAGCCCAACGGGGCGCCAGATGTACCCACGTCGACAGCGTTTACCGTTGTGTTAATGGTACATCTTCGACAAGATTTTACCTTGTTGCTTTTCAATTACTAGACTTTACAAGAGATCTTTTCATTTTCCAACTCTCGCTAGCATATGTTAAGATTGATACATTTTCCAACTCTCGCTAGCATATGTTAAGATTGATACATTTTCCAACTCTCGCTAGCATATGTTAAGATTGATACATTTTTCAACTCTCGCTAGCATATGTTAAGATTGATACATTTTCCAACTCTCACTAGCATATGTTAAGATTGATACATTTTCCAACTCTCGCTAGCATATGTTAAGATTGATACATTTTCCAACTCTCACTAGCATATGTTAAGATTGATACATTTTCCAACTCTCGCTATCATATGTTAAGATTGATACAAATTTTCAACTCTCGCTAACATATTTAAGATTGATAACAACATTTTCCAACTCTCGCTAACATATGTTAAGATTGATACAACATTGGAATTGCACATTCCTAATTTAGTTTTAATACTGTAGATGGGTAGATAGTTCAGCATATTGAGCTCAAATGTGAAATATGTGTTACTGTATGGCTCGGAAACGTGGTGAGTCACCAAGTTAAATACATATAAGATTCAGACCTCTGTCAACGGAAGTCTTTGACGTATTCTCAGACTGAGATCGTATGATATAATTGCAAACACAGACCCGTGGGTAAGAATAAGGACATGAACCCATGATGACCCAAATTAAGAGCAGAAAATGGCGATGGGTTGGGCATACCCTAAGGAAGACACAGTCGAGTGTCACTAGACAAGCACTTGAGTGAAACCAGCAAGACAAACGGAACATAGAGCGTCCTAAACAGACCTGGAGACGAAAGTCTTCTTGAGGAACGAGTTGTGCTCGATTATCCTGGGAGACCATAAAGAAAACAACTAGAAACCGAGGAGGAACTTTTGAGCAGAAACAGAACCTGCTTGGGAGGCAGCCTTCGATTAACTTACCTAGAAACCGAGGGGGGAAGTTGGGAGCTGAATCGAACGATTGAGACCATAGCCTCGTGAATTTTAAAGAAAGGGACAACGTTAGCACCGAAAGGAACAAGGCGATACCAAATATGCAAAGAGATTGATTAATCAACATCGAATTGGCGCGTTGGGCCGCCGGAAGCTGTTGAATTTGTGAGGCGGAGATCGGAACACCTATGCACATGTCCGGCGTGTGTGATGATATCCTCATATAACTGATAACTGAACTGTTGAGGTCCACGAGGAGAGGAAGAAGTCAAGAATAAGGTAGATAGATTAGTAAGAATTCAGGTTTAATTCTCCTATCATCGTTTTTTATTTCTTGATAAATTATTGTATTGAATTCTATTTTTTTTATTCCAAGGACCAGACGTTGGGATAGCCCACGATAACATTATGAAGATGACAGTACCAACCTTCACCTTGTATTCAGCAGTACTAATGGCATTGACCTTAAGAATCGTCATTTCGGATGACGTAGATAACAGTCTGGCAGATATATGCCTGAGATACAATGGTCATTGTAATCTTACAGTGACCTATGGCCCTCCGCTCAATACTCTACAATGTGGACAGAATGTTCCTGAAAGTGCTGGTCAGTTGTTAAGTGTTTCACCGGTTTTGAAAGTGACCAACCCGCTAACAGTGAGTATGTTTATCTTTTCAAAGTGGGGTAGCTCTTGTGGCGAAATCATTAATAAATATTCAGGTCACGATTTCAACATTGTCTCTTGTTGTAGAAACAACAAATCAAGATACAACATACAACATGAACATATCGACATACAGATACATATTGCACGACAAACAAAAAAACCAAAATGAAATATCGTCAAGAAATAGCGTGTCCTGTGTATCATCAAATAACGTGTACTGAGTAGAACTTTCCAATTTAATATTATCATCATCAAGGTGCGTATCCTTTATAGGACGTTGCTCTCTTTGCAGCACATCTGAAATTCACTTTGTCTCTAGCCAGTTCACCCACTTTGTCGATGGACATATTCATGGTTTCTTTAATATCGTGTAGCCATCTTCTTCTTGGTCTACCTCTGCCTCTGCGTCATGTGACCATGCCCTCTAATATTGTTCTTTCCAGACCATCGTGACGCTTGATGTGACCAAAGTATGTAATTTTTCTGCATAGTATGTTGTTTATCAGCCAATTCTTTTTAACATTTAGTTCTTTTAGGACATCAGTGTACTTCTTAATATTATACATTTCTGAATTCTCTGAAATGAGTGAGCTCTTATTTTTTATATTTATTAGCACAAACTCTGATATAAACCAAAATAAGATGAAAGAGTCTTTAATTTCCCTACATGCGACGGGTACTATGGTCTGTCTCGTAGTGAACAAGTTGCTATACTCCGCCTCCGTACTGGCCACAACAAGCTCCGCGCCCACATGTTTCACAAATTTAAAATTGCCACAACTAGCCTGTGCCCCTGCGAAAAGGCGGACATGACGGCAGAGCACGTACTGCAAGATTGTCAATTGATAGCAGGCCGAAAAGAAACCTGGCCCCAAAACACAGAGCTTCGCGAGAAGCTGTACGGAGGAACGGAGTCCCTTAAAAGCACGGTAAAATTCATGATAAAAGTTGATTCATCAGTCTAGGCCGGGATCGCGAGAGAGAAATTCCCTATATAGCAAACTTCCCTCCTTAACAATCCTTCAGAATGTCTTTCTCTCTTTCATATGCCAGATGTTCTGCAGCTGTCATGCTCAAATCTTCAGTTACATCATGCTCAAATCTTCAGTTACATCATGCTCAAATCTTCAGTTACATCATGCTCAAATCTTCAGTTACATCATGCTCAAATCTTCAGTTACATCATGCTCAAATCTTCAGTTACATCATGCTCAAATCTTCAGTTACATCATGCTCAAATCTTCAGTTACATCATGCTCAAATCTTCAGTTACATCATGCTCAAATCTTCAGTTACATCATGCTCAAATCTTCAGTTACATCATGCTCAAATCTTCAGTTACATCATGCTCAAATCTTCAGTTACATCATGCTCAAATCTTCAGTTACATCATGCTCAAATCTTCAGTTACATCATGCTCAAATCTTCAGTTACATCATGCTCAAATCTTCAGTTACATCATGCTCAAATCTTCAGTTACATCATGCTCAAATCTTCAGTTACATCCTGAATCCATCTTTTTCGTGGTCTTCCGCTTATCCTCAATGCCGGTATGCCTCCTTCCATGATGGTCTTCTCCAACCCTTCATGTCTTTTTATATGTCCTAAATACTCCAATTTTCTCTTTCTTACTTGTAGCATCAGCAAGTTTTCTTCATTTTAAGTTCTATCTGGATAGTTCTATTTGCTCTCTTCTCTGTCCATGATATACGGAGGACTCTTCTGTAACACTTATATTCTTTTTCTTTATTCAGCGATCTCTGGTCAGGCGCTTAGTTTACTGTGGAAAACAAACTGGACAGGAAGCTTCCGTTCTGTCTGCCAAAGCTTAATTTTAGGTCAACTGTTGCTTCTCAGCTCACACAGGAGATGACAGTCTTGCAAGACATGCTCCGGTGTCTGTTCCGCCTGTTCACACTGGCAGGGAGCTGTTTGACTTATTCCTACTCTATGTAAGTGTTTGTTGAGTCTGCAGTGTCCGACATGAGGTCAAAACCCTCATACAGAGAAAATCTGCAGTAAACTGGAAGACAATCACTGGATATGATTATTAAAAAGACTTCGTAAAAAGTCCTAAACACAACAGACCAGATCATTATATTCCAACTACTTAACACTTATATTCAAAAGCACATATATGCTTTTCCATTGTCTTGTTAAATGTCCATGCTTCACACCTATACAATACTAAACTATACTTACCTTTTCTCAATTTCTAGATCTCGTCAAAGTTTGTCCTCATCATGTTCGACCCAGACGCTCCGGGTGATGGATTTATGCACTGGCTTGCCAATGTTGTGGTACGTATTTAGTTCCGCCGTGTTTTGTCGGGGCTCGATAGGGAAGCAAAGAATAGTAGCACTGCTACCTACAAGGCATGTCGTAAGGGTCGACTAAGGTAGGGACCTATGGAAGCTACCCTAGTAAATAAAAAGCGTTGCAGAAATCAGATGTGCTGGCCTACTTGTAGGCGCATAACTGGCACAACGGGCAATCGCTCTTATGCTCAGATCACATACAAATCACAAAGAGTGGTTTAAAAAGTGGTCGATATGTAGCGTTAGAAGAAGAAGAAGTATCCAATTTTATGTCTGATCCTTTTATTACAGAGAACTTGAGTGGAACCCGCACGGTAAATGAAAGAGGGGACTTCTTGGACCTTGAGGTTCGACTATCCTTGGAGGCCATAAAGAAAACAGATAGAGACCGAGAAAAGTGGCAAACAACTGTTGATGTCCTATGCTCCATGAGAAGTAGAGAGGTATAAGTAAGGTGGTTGTATCAATGTTATGACCATGTACACAGTCACGCGGAATTCAATTTCCTGTTTCTACAATATGGCGAATCACGTGAAAACAAATAATGTAGTTTTTCTTCTTTTTTCTTGCTTTTCCTTCACCTTTCAACTCCCAAAGGAGCACAGATCTTCAACAAACTTCTTCCAGGTCTTCCTCTCTCCTGCCATCCCTTCCAATTCTTTCCTATTTTACCTATCCTTTTAATATCCGCCTCCATCTCTCATCTCCAGGTATGTATATCTTCAAATCTCTCATCTCCAGGTATGTATATCTTCAAAACTTCACAAATGTAGTTTTACATAGGATAAAAACGAAGATACAACAACGTTTCGACCAGAAAGCCTTTATCCACAAAAATAGGCCTAAAGTCGAAGTATTGACTTCATTGTGCCTAGTTTTACTCCACATAGCTTGTTCCCACTCTGCAGAAGTGACACGTCACCTGCCGAGAGTATTGCACAGAACATGACATTCGTAGATCCAGTAAATTCCTAGTGATTTCTCGAAATAAATGCACTCGTGAACAGAACGGCGCGGTTCCGATTCGAACCCACGATCTTCGTAATGCAAAGCAAAGGCTTAAGCACTTAACCACAGAGAGCCCCCACATCCAGCTTTGTGGATGAGATTTATCTAAGAAAGGATACAAAACAAACAACAAGATTGAGAATAATCTTATACGATAGACACGAGGGTCTCTGTGGTGTAGAGGCTAGATGCTTGCCTCTCGTTCCAAATGTAATCGGTTTGCTTCCCCATGGCGCCATTGGGATATTTTACCAGAGATCCCTGTTCTCAGTGTATGTGAGATCGAGTTCCTAGTCCTATTGGAGACGGGTAATAAAACGAAGGTTCCATGTACAAGTTGAACACCTAAAGGAACCCATGGCTGTTCAAAATCTAGAAGAGCAGGCTGAAGAGCCACTGAACAAGAAAATTCATTAAAATGATTAAAGAATAAAATTCCTACAAAGTAGTTTGACCATACTCAAAATTACACCGTGGACACTCGCGGTGCTACGGAGTTCGTGCACTGCTGCTGAGGTCTTCATGAGATCGAAGCACACATGGTTACTCACCAGAATGCAATGATGATGGTGCAATCAATCAAAACAAAACAATCAAGAGATATGAGATAGGAGGTAGGATTGTCTCAATGGCTAAGTGGGTAAGTCGTTTGCCTGTTGTAGTGAAGGTTGTGGGTACGAGTCCGGATCGAAATATATTTGCAATTCTTTCATGAGACCCCTTGGATTGTTGTCGCAGCTAATGAGTTCCTTTGTGTGCAATGCTCTCTGCAGATGGCAATGCCATCACAAGCGAATATGAATGACATAAAATGTGAACTAAAAAGAATGGGAACTAAAGGGATGTGAACTAACAGAGAATGTGAACTAACAGCGAGTGTGAACTATAATAACAGACAATGTGAACTAACAGACAATGTGAACTAACAGAGAATGGGAACTACCGTGAATGTGAACTACAGAGAATGTGAACTAACAGACAATGTGAACTTACAGAGAATGGAAACTACCGAGAATCTGAACTAAAGAGAATGTGAACTAACAGCGAGTGTGAACTATAATAACAGACAATGTGAACTAACAGACAATGTGAACTAACAGAGAATGGGAACTACCATGAATGTGAACTACAGAGAATGTGAACTAACAGACAATGTGAACTACAGAGAATGTGAACTAACAGACAATGTGAACTAACAGAGAATGGGAACTACCATGAATGTGAACTACAGAGAATGTGATCTAATAGACAATGTGAACTACAGAGAATGGAAACTACCGAGAATCTGAACTAAAGAGAATGGGAACTAAGGGGATGTGAACTGCAGAGAATGTAAATTAACCCAACGGGACTGCAGAGCCGATATATCGGTTCAGAGTAATGCTCATGATGTCGCAAAACCGATATATCGGCTTTTGGATGTCTGTTTACGGAAACGAATGTATCTTCACAACCCCTTTATTGAAGTTAAAAAAATCTTCAGAAACGGAAAGTACATATATGTAGGTACATTACTATCTCCATTTAACAAAGATTTGAAAGAGGGAAAGCAGTGTATTATTGTGTTCAAGTCGAGACTTTTTTAAAACGGTAATGATTCCGACGATGTTTACAGTGTAATCTTGAGTACTGTTAGATCAAATTATAACTTGTGATAGTAAGGAAGAAGATTTAATTGATGGCAATAATGACATTTGATTGTTTATGAAATGCAGTATCGATAGTTGTAAGTCTAATGTAATAATTGCATCTAAAGAATGGGCATTCCACATTCCAGTTATTGATGTGTCTGCACTAAAAAGTGAATATTATAAAAACTACTGCACCTAGTTAGATGAAACTTATTGAATATGTTTGCACATGGATTATCTTCATTTAACGGCTACTTCTGGAAACGTCTATGAATATTAAGATGTAAAACAAACCCGAGAGTTAAAATATTTTTATTATTTTTGTTTTTCAAAATAATCATGCTACAATAATCTAATTTTCTCAAACGTATACCACCTGATGTAAAATATTATTATATTAATGTATTCCACATCCAATTAGCAACAATTTAATATATAATATGTTATACTTTAGAGAAACAGTACTAGAGTTATAAAGGCTTAAACTAATTGACATTGAATGTTAAATTTGATTCGCAAAATAAATGCGTCCAGAGGTCAAAATAATACAGAGCGATAGGGTTAAAGAAAGTGATCTAACAGAGAAATTGAACTAACAGAGACAGTTAACACAATCTAAGATGCAGTCATTTCTTCCACAGTTTGATGAGAATGGAGTAGGGACGATCGACAATGTCATCAAAGGTAAAATTACATGTGCTACCTGTTACCTGTCGCACCTAATGTTACATCTACCTGTGCTACCTGTTACCTGTCGCACAGATTGTAACACATCTACATGTACGATCTTTTACCTGTCTCTCACTACTGCCTGTATTATCTGTTACTTGTTGCTGATGTACTTTGTGTTTATGATGAAGATATGTCATATCGAAACTTGACTGGTGAGTTGACGCTGTGTGGAGGTATTGGTACAGACTGGGATCAGAGAAATCAACTTTCATTTTTGTCCCTGGGCAGGCCAGACTCTGGGATAATGAACGAGCTGATAGATTGACTGTCATGGCTATGATATCAGAGAGAGAGAGAGAGAGAGTGCGATCATGGACCGAAATGACATTTTTAACGCACTGAGTCTTTACGAACAGAGGAGTTTCAAGGCTGTGAATCCCAGTCGCTGACCAGACTGAAAGAGATGTGTGCCAGTATTGGTACAACTCGAAACGAATGACATACAAAAATGTAAAACAAATTGATTAATCAGCATGGAACTGGTGTGTTAGGCTGCTGGATGCTGCTGGATTTGTTGAAGCGGACATCGGAGCACCTATGGACATTTCTGGAGTGCTATGATGCTAACCCTCATATAACTGATAACATCAAACTGGCGTATTGTGTCTCAGGTGACAAAGCTTTGCTCGGGACAAACTATTGGATGATGACGATGTGAATTTGTCATATTTAGCTACTCAGTAACTAATGTAACAAATTACAGACTTTCACAGTAACTAATGTAACAAATTACAGACTTTCACAACTTCAACTTTTTTCTCATAGTTTTTTTCATCTTTCATCTACAGACTTCTACAGTTTTCATCTTTCATCCACATACTTACTACTCAATTTTTATCTTTTCATCCATACTACTATACTTTAAATACTCATAATTTTATATCTTTTCATCCACAACTACTCATAATTTTATATCTTTCATCCACATACTACTCATAATTTTTGTATCTTTTCATCTACAAACTACTCATCATTTTCTATCTTCTCATTCACAGACTACTACCCACCGACTCCTCCACGGAATGATGGCCAGCATCGTTATCAAATCTCCATCTACAGATCCAATTTGGACATACCCATCACCGTAGCCAACAGTAGACAAGTCAATTTCTGTTCTTTCTTAACAGACAATAGTCTAACTCAGTTAATCGCTGTCTTTCAGTTCAAATACGCGCGAACATGAACTATGGTAACTCATTACGTACCAACTGCAACAGTGTACGCCAAGATTGTTTATTTTAAAAATCCCAACTGCCGAACACTGCGTCAAGAGTTGTTTCATGTAGAATTAATGCTAAATTTACATCTCTGCATTCTGATCCAATTGTCTGTTGTTCTTTCTTTCTTCTCGTTTTGTCTTTACACTGTTTTCGGGCTGTTGCCCAGTGTCGTGGTTTCCTGTTTTTATCTTGTGCTGTTCTGGTGTTTTGGGTAATTTGTTAGTTTTGCTCTTTGACAGGATTCTGCTATGTCATCTAACCATCTTTTTGTGGTCTTCCTCTCGCCTTCTTTCCTGATGTTCTGTTGTAGAATATTCAGTATACTGCGCAGTTTGGATGCATTCCACTTCATTCTTTGTTTCTCAATGTATTTCAAACAAGATTCTGTGTCAACTTTCTTTCTTATGCTGATGTTAGTGACTGTCTTTTCTGGTGTTGCTAGCAACTTTTCGCAGGCAGCACATTTCACATGTAATTTTTTTGTGTGACTGTGCTTTGCTCATTGTTCATGTTTGGCTCTGGTAACACAAAGTAGGTTTGAAAATGCTGTTGGTCCTCTGTTGTTTAGCTGTTAGTGAGACCCGATTGGAATATAGAAAAAAGTTGTTGATTGGATGAAATAAAAAAATTTTGAACTGTAAAATTAGAACAAAAATCTATGCGACCACATCGTGTTGTTTAATTTATTAGTGATTGTGTTAAGGATGTCCCAGGTTTATATTGTTTTGTTATATTTAACACGTACGCACTTATGTGCCAATGTACTGGCTCGTAGTACTTTTTAAGTTAATGCATAGCAAGTAGACTGGCTAATTCAGTATACATTCATCATCATCATCATCAGGTACCGTGCCGGCTGGCTTAAGCGATCATGGATCTCCACAAATCTCTGTCTTTGGTGTTTGCTATCAACTCAGATGTTGACACTCTACCGTGCTATGAAGTCAGGCTATCCAACATTTTCTCTATGTATCTTCCTCTGTCTCGCCTACCCTCGATTTTGCCGGTTGTCACAATGTATTCTAAACCTCCCTTTCTGATCACACGTCCTCGCCCGAGTGGTTACCGGGGCCCAAATTTATTTGGGGTGTAAAGAATAGAACCACTGTTACCTGCCACGCATGTCGTAAGAGGCGACTAAGGAGGTGTTGCTGAAATTGGATGCACATGTCCTAAACATGTAGAAGTCTATGCGTTTATTGGCATACCAAACTAATATGCAACGTATACACGTTCTTGGCAATGATCAAACATATCACAAAGAGTGATTAAAATTGGTCGTAAAGAACGAACGCAAAGAAGACAAAGAAGAAAACATGTCAGAGAAATGATGACGCCTTCTCTTCATATATTGATGATGATAAGTTTTCTCTGTGTCTTGATCTCACTCACAGAATACATTACAGAGTAAATTCGTACAGAGGTTAAACGTATTTTCTTCTTTTTTCTCCAATCTGTTTTGTCATACAGCGTCATAATTCGTGGTCAAATGGTCAAGAACTTGTTATGAATCTGTGTATTGGTATTTATTAATTGTGAATGATATCAGGTTTGTTTGTGTAAGAACCCCAGGGGAAGCAATGAAGGAATGAATATGATCAATACATAGACAGTGTACAAGTATTAGGAGCTTCCGAAAAAACAAATGACCAAACATAAGATTCGAACATCTTACCCATATTTCTTACGGCACCCATTGCCTAGCCTAGCAATACTGGCGTTCTTACGAACACTACCAGCGAGCTATTCAAATGACTGTTGGACATTCAGTAGCTCCGAGAAAAACTCTAGGAGTTTCTGAATAAAATACACATGTAAAGTGAACGTGCGGTCCGGATTCTGACCATTGACCTTCTGAACACGTGGTAAGATCTTGCAAAACTGTTCGACCTAACGCTAATCTTGGCGTGGTAATAACTAGAACAGTGTAGGTGAGATCGCGTTCCTAGTCTTTTTGGAGACGGACAATAAAACGTAGGTTCCATGTTCAAGTTGAGCACATAAAAGAACCATTGACATTTCAAAAACGAGAGGAACAGGCTGGAAAACAGCTGCACATGTAAGTTTAATTTTTTTTTAAAATGGATATAGAATATTTTCACCATCTTCTAAATAACATCGGGACCTCGCGGTGCTATGTAGTTCTTGCACTGCAGCTGAGATCTTGAGATCTTCCTGTGTAAGAAAGAGCTTGGAGCACACATCATGTTTACTCACCGAATTGCAATGATGATGGTCCAATCAATCAATCAATAACTAGAAACATGTGTGCGTAATTAATTCAGCACACATCTAGATTATTCAACGTGAGTGTGCTGCACACAATTTTAATCCTAATCACGCCCGTGTGTTGCCGGTGCTCTCATGGGGAGCAAATAATAGCAACACTGCAACCTACAAGGCATGTCGTAAGAGACAACTGAGGTAGGGGCCTAAGGAAGCTACCCTAGTAAAAAAGCACAGGAATCGGATGAGACGGCTTGTTTGTAGGGGCATAACTGCACAACGTATAATCGCTCTTAGACTCGGATCACATACAAATCACAAAGAGTGGCTAACAAGTGGTCGATACAGCATTCGATGAAGAAGAATAAGTTGCCGGGGCTACGGAGTTCGTGCTTTGTGCATCACTTTCTGCTGATGGCGTACTATTTCTACGGAGAGGGACCTCAAATCCTTTGGCTTTATACCATTTGTTCTCTCTGTTCGTCTTCATGTCTCTCTAGGTCTTCTTTTACCCCTATTGCTTCCCTGGTTTCCAATTCGGAGCCCATTACTGGTGTCTGATTATCCGCATTCATAATGTATGTCACGACCCTAGCTTGTGTTAGTCAACTGGTGTGTTTTTTCCTCCCATGCTTTTCTGGTGGAGATTTAGCAATGTAGTCTTATTGATTATTTGTAAGGGAGATAAGCCATTGTTTTTGTATAGCGCAGATTTAAGTGTTTGAATCGAAGAGAAAACGCATGCGCTTAGCAGTGGCGTATCTTCCGTGTTAGATAGGTATCGAAGCACGCATATTGAATACTCCATAAATTACTCGACTTTTCGTGCACATCATGACCACGATAATCGAATGCACGTATTTTCTAATCTAGTCGAGAATCGAACAGATCTATTGATTGATTAATTGATTGATTGGAGCATCATCATTGCACTTCGGTGAGTAACCATGTGTGCTCCAATCTCTTTCTTATAAGGAAGATCTCAGCTACAGTGCACGAACTCCGTAGCACCGGTGAGTGTCCCCAATGTAATTTTTTTTAAATGGTGAAGATATTTTTGCATGAATTTTTATTTTGGGATATTTTCTAATGAATTTTGCCCGGGCAGCGGCTTTTCAGCCTGCTCTTTTCGATTCTGAACTGCCAATGGTTCTGTTACATGCTCAAATTAAACACGGGACCAACGTTTTATCGTCCATCTCCGATAGAACTAGGAACCCGAACTCACCAACATTGATATCAGGGATATCTGGAAAAATATCCGGATGGCTTCACGAGGGAGCGAACCTGGTACCTTTGGCACGAGAGGCGAGCACCTAGCCTCTACGCCACAAGCGATCTCTGGCACATGCGCTCAGTAACTACAAACTGTGCAGTCAGCTTCAGGTCTGTCAGGTTTCCCCAAAGCTTAGATTTTAGGTCGACTGTGCGTGACCACATGTTGCTTCTCAGCTCACACAAGAGAGGACAGTCTTGCAGGACATGCTCTGGTGTCTGCTCCAACTGCTGACACTGGCAGAGAGCTGTTTGACTTATTCCTAGTCTATTTAAGTGTTTGTTGAGTCTGCAGTGTCCAGTAAGTAGGTAAAATATAATGACCTGGTCTGTTCTGCTTAGGTCTTTGAGAAAGTCGTTTCCATAATCATATCTAGTGTTTGTCTTCCAGTCTACTGCAGATTTTCTCTGTATGAGAGTTTTGACCTCTTGAAAAGACAGGGGTTGATAAAGTTATTTAAATAACATTAATTGATTGCTTGATTTCTCATGCCAAAGATACCAGGTTCGCTTTCTCGTGGAGCCATCTGGATATTTTTTCCAGAGATCCCTGATATCAGTGCAGATAATATCGAGATCCTAGTCCTATCGGAGATGAACGATACAACCTAGGTACTGTGTTCAATTTGAGCGTGTAAAAGAACCCTTGGCAGTTCAAAATGGAGAAGAGCAGGCTGGAAACTTCTGCATGGAAAAAATTAGTCAGAAAAAGATTTTAAAATAAAATTCGTACATAAATATTTTGACCATCTTTAAAGTTACATCGGGGACCTTCGCCGGTGCTATGGAGTTCGTGCACTGCAGGCAAGATCTTCCTGTGTAAAAAAGAAATCGGAGCACACATAGTTACATACCGAAGTTATGTTATGTTTAAAAGCCGAAGGATTGACTTCATTGCACCGGGTTTTACCCCATATGGCTCGGTCCTCTCCGCAGAAATGGCACGCCACCTGCCGAGAGTATTGCACAGAGCACGAACTCCGTAGCTCCAGCAACAATCCTAGGGGTCTCTGGAAAAAACTGCACTTGTGAACAGAATGGCACGGTCCGGACTCGAACCCACGACCTTCGACTCACAAGGCAAAGGGCTTAACCACTTAGCCACAGAGCGATCGACGTCATGGCACATTGGGCATTCCCATTAGTGCTCTGTCCTACGCTGCAGCAGACCTCCTAACGTCCAACAGCTCACCATACCCATGAGAAGTTGATTAGCATACCTTCTTTCTTTACCGCAAAGACGACACTATCTGACATGTCCAAACTTAACTCCTAATTCTCGGACTCGTTAAAGTGTTTGAGACTCGCCCATGGCTTATAAATGAGAGCGTACCCCATTGATGGCATCGGCTCTGTCCATACTTCTGTCCTCTTAAGTCAGGGCATTGTTTTCAAGAATGTTATCACGCTCGTTACCTTGCACTCGAGCATGTCCAGGTGAGTACAGTCAAGTCATTTTCTCGAGATGTGATCTCCGAATGCTGTCCACCCATTCCATGCGCAGACTTCCAGATTCAATCCTTTGAAGCATATTCATCGAGTCTGATATGATAATCGATAATTGCACTAACCGAAGTGCAATGACGACGGTCATATCAATCAATCAATCAATCAATCAATCGACCCAGATAATCGAGTATGACAGACATCTATTTAAATATCATATTTTGACATAAAGTGATGACATCATGGGACCACACACGGCCTTGGCAAAGTTATTGTAGAATCATTCATTTTATACGCCCGAGTGGTTACCGGGACCCAGATTTGGGGTGTAAAGAATAGAACCACTGTTACCTGCCACGAATGTCGTAAGAGGCGACTAAGGAGGTTTGGCTGAAATCGGATGCATGTGTCCTAAACGTGTAGAAGTCTTATGCGTTTAGGAGCCTACCAAACCAATGTGCAACGTATACACGTTCTTGGCAAAGATCAAACATATCACAAAGAGTGATTAAAATTGGTGTAAAGAACGAACGCAAAGAAGAAGAAGAAGATTAATTTTATGCAGGAATCAATTATCATTATGTAACCCATCTTTTATCAAGGTTCATGATACGCCACTGGAGCTTAGCATTCAACAGATGTTGTTGAAAGTAATCGATAAACTGGGAATGGAGATTTATAAGCATATGTCGCACTGCTGTGCTGGTAAAGTGAGACGTGCCTCAGTGTAATATATTGGTAGTTACTGACGTGTAAAACTATAGTATTAAAACTAAATTACGAATTTTCAATTCAAATGTTGTATCAATCCTAACATATGCCAGCGAGAGTTGAAAAATGACTAAAGATATAGAAAGCAAGTTGAATGCATTTTAAAATAGATGTCTGCGAAAAATAATGAATATAAAATGGAACGAATTCAGGAGAAGTGATGAAATCAGAGACATGTCTGGTCAACCACTAGTGACAACTGTTATAAGAAAGAGAAGATGGAGATATGTTGGGCACACCTTGAGGAGAAATGATCAACGAATATCAAAGCAGGCATTGAAGTGGGATGCAAAGGGTTCAAGAAAGAGAAGTCGACCTAAGGAGACCCTGAAGCGAACTTTGTTGAGAGAGGCAGGAAATATCGGTCTCAGTTCCATGGAGGAGATTGAGCGAGTTGCCCAGGATAGAGCGGTATGGAGAAATTACTTGCAGGCCCTATGTAACGTATAACGGTACGAAATGAATTATTATTACTGACGTGTGTTCTTAGTTTATCAATAGTGTTAAGGAAAACTCTGTACATCAAGAAGATTTTTTTTTTTCCGATCCAGAAGCACTTGAGCTGAAAGCTCTTCGGCTCGGTGTCATGGACATCGTAACCTTCGGCTCGGTGCCACGAACACCGTAAATCTGGGGAACCTGTAGCTTTTCTGCCAGTCCGCGGAGTTGAACCCGCACTTACAGAGGACTAGTCACACGTAGTTCAACGCGCTACGAAAACGCTGGGCACGTGGGCATATAAGAAGATAAGATAAGATTGATTCCCTGTAGCGTAGAGGTTAGGTGCTTGTCTCTCGTTTCAAAGTTACTCGGTTCACTCCCTCGTGGCGCTATCGTAATATCTTTCTAGAGATTCCTAATCTCAGTGAAGGTTAGATCGATTTCCTAGTCATATCGGAGACGGACGATAAATCGAAGGTCCTGTGTTCAAGTTTAGCATGTACAAGAAGAATTGGCAGTTCAAAATCGAGAATAGCAGGCTGGAAAGCGGCTGCCCGAGCAAAATTCATTAGAAAGCTTAAAAAATAAAGTTCCTACAAAATATTTTCATTATCTTCTAAATGACATCTGAGTCCCTCGCAGATGCCACGGAGTTCCTGTACTGCCACTGAGATCTTCCTGTGTAAGAAAGATATCGAGCACACATGGTTACTCACCGAAATGGTTGTCTATTGACACTCGACTGTGTCTTCCGTAAGGTATGCCTGACCCATCGCCATTTTCTCGTCTTACCCTAGATTATCATGGGTTCCTGTCCTGTTTTTATCCACAGATCTGTGTTTGCAACTCTCTCATACCATCTCAGTCTGAGGATCCGCCGAAGACATCATTTGACAAATGTCTGAATCTTAGCAACTCTCTCATACCATCTCAGTCTGAGGATCCGCCGAAGACATCATTTGACAAATGTCTGAATCTTATTTATATTTAACTTGGGGACTCGTCATGTTTCTGAACCATTAAACAGCACAGATTTCACATTTGAGATGATGATCCTGAGTTTATTAAAGTGGAGACGGTAGTGTGAATCCACACTGATTACAAGAGAGGAAAGGCTTGTCCGGTCTTTCTAATCCTGTAATTAATGTTCTCATTCAGTTTACCAAAGCCAAACATGGACAATGAGCAAAGCAAAAAATAACTACATGTCAAATGCAGTGCCTGCGAAACGTTACCAACAACACCAGAAAAGAAAGAGTCACCAGCATCAGTATAAGAAAGAAAGTTGGAACAGAACCTTGCTTGAATTACATTGAGAAACAAAGCATGAAGTGGTTTGGTACGAAGGCACCCACACTCCACAGTATACAGAGTATTCTACAACCAAACACAGGAAAAAGGCGAAAGGAAGACCACGAAAAAGATGGTTAGATGGCATAGCAGAATCTTGTCAAAGAGCAAAAATAACAATCGCCCAAATCACCAGAACAGCGCAATTCAAAAACAGAAAACCACGACATTGGGCAATATCCCGGTAATAGTGTAACGACAAAAGAAGACGAAAAAGGTTCAGTTTACAAGTTAACAAAAAGAATCCCTGGGAGGCACTGAAGCCAATGAATATAGTAAATAGACAGTATACTTCCCGGAAAAAAATTTACCAAAAGCTGGATTCCAACGCAAACTTTTATTTCTTATGTCACCATTTGCTAAGCCCTGCAGACGAGCGTTTTTCAGAGCACTAGTCAGTTCTTCAAATACTGCTTTTCTGCATGCATTACAAGTAAGCTATCTCATCATCATCTAGTAGCTTGTCTCTTCCGGAACTTGGCTCCTATGACAGCAAGTCCTGAAAAACCTGTTCTGTATAAGTTGACCGACGTCAGCAGCAATCATTCGCAGATCGTTATTAACATCTTGCACCCATCATCTTCTAGGTCTTCCTCTCATTCTTCTTCCAGGCACTATTCCTCCAAACTCTCTTCTCTAGGCACTCATGTCGTTTGATGTGTCCGAAATATTTATATTTCCTTGATCTTATGCTCTTTAATAACCAACTCTCTTTAATATAAAGATGATGCAGAACAGAAGCATTTGTTCTTTTCTCTGTCCATGATATTCCAAGTACTCTTCTGTAGCATTTGCATTCAAAGGCATTAATGATCTTCTCCGCCGCATTGTCAATGGTCCATGTCTCACAACCATATGTTGCCAAGGAAAAATGCAGACTCTTAAAGACTTAATTTTTGTTCTTATGTCAGTTCCTTTCCATAGGCTGTCATAAGCTATCTACACACTGGGTGAAACTACATGTTCCAAAGTCACTAGCTTCTGATTGAGAAGAGTGTTCATGCGAACGCTTCCTATGTTTTGCTGTTTATTCACAAGGGTTCCCATTCATCCTTATTTTTGTGGACATGTCCTCATAGTTCATATGTACGGTTCCAACTTCACTGCAACGGATCACCCCATAATTGGTCTGTTCCTATGCCAACGAAAATCACACGAAATGCTTACAACTGTCTCCTGTGTTGTGAACTAATTCAAGAATGAAACAGCCGTACCGCCACAAAAAAAGCAACCAGCATCGCATAAATCCATATGGCCGTCGCTAAAGTGTCAACACAAAGCTGTTCATAACTTGAAGTGCAATTCATGCTGAAGGGAACATCAATCATGACAAAATCCAGCTTTCTGCACACAAAAACACTACATACGTCAGATTGAGTCGGTTCGTCATAACCGTTGTTCGCAATTTTCTGAATACCCACAATCACAACAAACGCACGGCTGAAACAGCAAAAAGCATTCCATGTAACATTGATAGCTCACAGCGTTGCTCAAGCACTAACTCAGTAGCTCGGCAAACGAAACCGGAAAATACTCGACCAAGCATGGCGGAATTGCGTTAGCAAAGTCGTGTCCAGAATCAAACAGTTCTGATTTTCTCTCTCTCTCTCTCGCGATCCGGCCTAGACTGATGAACCAACTTTTTTCATGAATTTTACCATTCATTTGAAGTTCTGATTCTGAATGATCTTCTCGCATTCCGCCATTGCTGGCCAGATGTCCTCAATTTCAGAGTAAATCTGAGCGTCCGCAAACAATTTTGTAAATTCGTAGGTTTGTCCGCAACTTTACAAGAAAATTAACACTCTGTCAACGACATCACGACTATTCTCTTATTGTCATTGAATGTAATTCTTCACATTGTTGATGCGTTTAGTGATTCAATCCCTTGCCAGCGCACCGAACCAGCCTCCCCCATTCAGATCATACTAAATGAACCACTCAGAAACAACCCGTGTGTTGCCGGGCCCTCAATTGGAGCAAAGAATAGTAACACTGCGACCTACAAGGCATGTCGTAAAAGACGACTGAGGTAGGAGCCTAGGGAAGCTACCTTAATAAATAAATAGTGTCGCAGAAATCGGATGTTATGGCCTATTTGTAGACGCATAACTGGCACAATGTACAATCTCTCTTAGGCTCAGATCTCATATAAATCACAAAGCGTGGTTAACAAGTGGTCGATATGGTGTGTTTGAAGAAGAAGAAATTGATATTTTTAGGAATTCAGTTTCAGTCACTTGCTTGCTTGCTTGCTTGCTCACTAAACCAGCCTCCACCTCACGTATACCTCACGTATTATACTCAATGAAACATTAAGAATGCATGCATTCAGTCCTTGCTATCTCACTAAACCAGCCTCCACCTCAGTATACTCACGTATTATACTCAATGAAAATTAAGAATGCATGAATTCAGTCCCTTGCTTGCTCACTAAACCAGCCTCCACCTCACGGATCATACTCAATGAAACATTAAGAATGCATGAATTCAGTCACTTGCTTGCGCACTAAACCAGCCTCCACCTCACGGATCATACTCAATGAAGCATTAAGAATGCATGCATTCAGTCCCTTGCTTGCTCACTAAACCAGCCTCCACCTCACGGATCATACTCAATGAAGCATTAAGAATGCATGCATTCAGTCACTTGCTTGCTCACTAAACCAGCCTCCACCTCACGGATCATACTCAATGAAGCATTAAGAATGCATGCATTCAGTCACTTGCTTGCTCACTAAACCAGCCTCCACCTCACGGATCATACTCAATGAAGCATTAAGAATGTATGCATGAGTGTAGTTTTGTGACTCCAGCCAGAGTAGTTCCTTAGTCACTTCCAGTACTTCCATTGTCATGCTACTTGTCATACTTGACATACGGATGCTAGTCATGGACAATAAAAAAACAAATCGAAAAATCTCTGATGGTCACAGAGATGTGGTTTTACAGAAGAATGATGAGAATCCAATGGACTGCTAAAATCACTAATGTTGAGGTGCTTAGTGAGGTCAAGACACAGAGAAAGCTTATTATCAATATAAGAAAGAGACAGTCATATTTTCGGACATGTAATGAGAAGGGGAGGTTTAGAACACATTGTGACAACTGGTGAAATCGAGGGTAGACGAGACACATAGAAAAATATTTGGATAGTCTGACGTCATGTCACGGAAGAGCGTCAACATCTGAGATGATAGCAAGCACAAGAGTCAGATATTTGTGGAGATCCATGATCGCCTACACCAGCTGGCACGGCACCTGATGATAATGATGACTTATCATATTAAATCCACCACTGGCACACTTACTATCATCAAAGAAGAGAACAAACTACTTCCCCATTTATGTCTTGAAGGGATATCAGGGTTGGGGGTTTCGTCTCTGTTTCCTGGAGGTAAAGTGCTTGCTTCTCGCTCCAACTGTACCCAGCTCCTTTCCTGCGAGGAGGGTCTGTGATATTTTTCCAATGATCCCTTATTTCAATGTAGATGTGATCGAGTTCCTAGTCCTATTGGAGACGAACGACAAAACGTACGTCCCGTGTTTGTTTAGCACCTAAAAGAACCCATCATCGTCATCATCATCATCAAGTAGCTTGTCCCTTCCGGAACTTGGCTCACATGACAGCAATCCTGAAAAACTCTCTGTTCTGTGCAAGTTGACAGCGTGATTAACATTCATTTTCAGATCGTCAATGGGGTAAAAAACGCATGGGGACAACGTTGCGCCAGGATTAGTGAGTAATCTAGACCCTGCCCTCACCTCCTCGTGGTGACCCTGAAAACAGACGGTGGTTCCGGTCTGGCTAAGAGGGCAGGTGTCGTGGGAGAGCTACTTTGGTGCAAGTAGAGATGCAAAGGTAGCCACGCTAGATGGGATCCGCTCTAAACACAGAAGAGCGAATTCCCAGAGTAACTATTAATGCTCGTCTCTCCCGGCCGATGGGAAAAGCTGGAAGGATAAACATACAGAATGAGAGGTGCATCCGTAAAAGAGTTGTCGGCCCACACTGGGCAAAACTCCATGTCCGAAGGTGGCTTCCCAAGTTGAGTTGCACGTGGCAAAACTTCGAGCCCTAAGGAGGTGGGGGGGGAGGTGGACTGACCGAACATATAAACACACAGGATGAGAGGTGCATCCATTGAAGAGACGCAGACCTGCGTAGGGCGAAACTCAATCCGCCCATGCTCTCTCTTCAGCCCTCTCCCTCTTGAGCCCGAATATGCTGGGAGCCGAGTTGAGCTGCACGTGAGCCCACATAGGGCGAAACTTGAGCCCCCATCACAGGGATGGCGCAACGACTTTAAACCCCAGAGTCGGACAACCCAGGCAAATGTGAGCACGGCAAAAACTGATGGTGACGATAAGGCAGACACCAGGGCAGAACGAGCACGCATGCGGTCGATGCAAGAGTGGGGTCCCCGTGGGCAGACGAGCACGGCACGGTATGCAAGGAAGGCACGGAAGGCACGACAGGCACGGAAGGCACGGCAGGCGAGAGGGTATGCAGAAAAACTAGAAAGCCCAGCAGAGGTAAAGCCAGTGTGCGTTTCCGCTCGCAGGGAACTACTGCTGCCTTGTAGTTTGATTGGGGACAATAAACGCTAGCGGAGCAAACCGCACACAAAACTGGACGGCAGGTAAACCAAGTAGTCCACAAAAAGACTGGTTCACTGGGCAGATGACGCTCATCAACCCGGGAGGGTAGGCAATCTAAGGGCTGCTGTCCTAAAAGAAAACAGCAACCTGCTGCCTTGCAGGTTGGCTGGGGACAGCAAAAGGCTAACGAAGAGCGAACCCAGTAAACGAAACCGAAACATACCACCGAAGGATAAGCACCCGAGCTCCAATTGGTACTGAAGGTTGTAAACTTATCACACCCGTTCTTGGTATTAAAGCTTTTTATATATCACATTTGATTGATAAAAATGGCCTTAAGAACGATCGAGAGAGAGAGAGAGAGAAAGAGAAAGATATCTCAATAACATCATGCACCCATCGTCTTTTAGGTCTTCCTCTCATTCTTCTTCCAGGCACCATTCCCTACAAAATTATCTTATCTAGGCACTCATGTTGTTTGATGTGTCCGAAATATTTAATTTCTCTGATTTTATGCTCTTTAAAAGCCACCTCTCTCCAACATCAAACTGTTGCAGAACAGAAGCATTTGTTCTGTTCTCTGTCCATGATATAAAGAACCATTGGTAGTTGAAAATTGACAAAAGTAGGCCTCAACTTATTAGTTTAGCAAAAAAAAAAAAAAAAAATTAATTTTGAGGTTTACAGTCTTCAGAGACTAATGTGAATATACTGTTCTGAGCAAGCGGGTGTTCGTGGCAATGAAAGAGCGGGCATGCTTACTTATATCAAGAGCATCGGTTGTTGGGAGATGAGGATGGATAGGGAGGGAGTGTTATGTCGGCGGCTGTTCTGGTGGCTTGGATGATTGCTATTTTTGCTCTTTGACAGAATTATGCTAGGCCATATAACCATATTTTTCGTGGTCTTCCTCTCGCCTTCTTTCCAGATGGTCTGTTGTTGAAGACTGTATACTGTGGAGTTTGTATGCATTCTTATTAAGTAGTCAAACCACTTCATTCTTTGTTTCTCAATGTAATTCAAGCAAGGTTCTGTGCCAACTTTCTTTCTTATGCTGATGCTGGTGACTATGTCTTTTCTGATGTGGTTGGTAACTTTTTGCATACACCGCATTTCACATGTTGGATAAGTTTTGTTGAATAAGGACATTAAAACTAATATTGAAAACAGTATATCCATTGATTCTAAGAGTTTGACATTACAAGCTGTACAAGAAGAACTGGATTAATGAGAGATGTGTTTGACCAGCGAGCCACCGGAACCTATGCATCCTCTCGCCAGTGTCTTGCCGTGGTTAGAAGGAGAGCAAAGAATAGTAGCACTGCGACCTACACTGCGTGTCATAAGAGGCAACTGAGGTAGGGGTCTAGGGAAGTTACTCTAGTAAATAAAAAGCTGCTTAGAAGTCGGATTTTCTGGCCTACTTGTAGGCGCATAACTGGCTCACTGTATAATCGTTCTTATGCTCACATCCCATCATTATCAGGTGCCGTGCCGGTTGGCGAAGGCGATCATGGATCTACACAAATATCTGTCTCTGGTATGTTGTTTGCTAACATCTCAGATATTGTCGCTCTTTCGTGCCATGTCGTCAGGCTATCCAACAAGTGGTCAATATGGAGCGTTTGAGAAGGATAAATGCATATCAGTTAGAGAACATTGCGCACCTATGGGTATGCCTGGCGTGTTCAAGGTCGGTCCGGTAAGATGTAACCAATAACTAGAGAGAATAAAGGTTGTGGAATTTTTTTTTTTGAGGTCAAGGGTCATGAGGTTAATAGAAAGGTCATGACGTCTATTCCGTCCCAGTATGCATTGTTATGATGTCCGCCATTATTCGGAGATATATTTGATGAGATTTAATTGTTACCTTGTTTAATTACTTGTATTCTCTCCATTATTTACTCATTAATGTACCAAAATGTAAGGGATAGAAGAAACTATTCAGATTTTGTGAATTGATTTGTATGAGGTGAACTCACTTATATGTAATTTGTAATATATAGTTGTGGTGTGTCAACGGTTGAATTTTGTAAAAATTCGTAATGGCTGAATCATCATTTCAGGAATGTCCTGCATGGCTAGTATAACGCCGAACGAGTTTTCAAAAACTATAGACTCTGACGTAGTTAATGGTCACGGGTTAAGCTTTAATCATTCAAAAATGGAGTTGTTTAACAGTGTTTCAGACGAGAATGATGCTATAATAATTCAGTCAAAGTCTGCGGTGGACCCGGCACGAAAGAAAATGTTTAGAATAACGTCGAACGTTAAGAAGGGAAGCAACAATGGAGATGTCGGTACCGATAATGATGCTGATAGTATTGATGGGCTAGATGAAAGCCAAACTGAAGATTTCAGTTCAGAATTTTATGATAATTCTAGAGCAACAGATCTTGATATGGATATTAATGATTGTGTAACTATGTCTCCCGATGAAGTGGCGAGTACCACGGCGACGATAGTGGTGAAGCAGAAACCTGATCCGAGTTTACAATCTCGTTTCAGAGTTGTCAAAATTGAGACTAAAGAACCATTCCGGCGAGGTAAATGGGTGTGTTATGACTTCTATGACACTACTACAGGAGCTGTAGTAACAGTGGAAAGGAGTGACTCTAAAGTGATAGAAGATAACGTAATACTAGACAACATCAGTTCCTCAAATTCCCAACATAGTATACAAAATATGAATGATTCTTCCAGTAATATATTCATCCTGCCAATTGTTCCTCATAGTCCTGCTAGAGGGGATGAACATCCTGCACACTCAGATATTTTTGTCCCTATACAGCCAGCTCCTGCTAATATGATATTAAACCACCTTGATGGATTATCATCGGATGTCATGGCCCCATTCATTGCACAGCAGGTTTTGATGTCAGTGGCAGGTGACCCTTCATTAAACAACGGCTTTCACAATATGGCACAGCCTGGACACACAACTATCATTCAGAGCCAGCCTCTTTCAAATATGTTTCCTTATGATCAGAATGGTTCTCCTATTGGCTTGCATCATAATGGTAGCCATGCAGGACACCCGTCTGAAGGAATTCACTTACCATTAGAACATATAAACGATAGTGGAGCTCCAACCATGGTAGCTGCAGCTACACCCACTAATAGTATCATAACCAATATCCAGGCTTCGACCAGCGTTGGTGGCGTATCAGTTCCACCCTCTCATAGTCAGACAAATCTGGCAGTGGACACATTTGCCAATCATCAAGTTTCCCCAATAGCTGAGACTAGCCTAAGCTCGTCAACAGGCATGATTCAAGTTCCTCAAAGCAATTCTGAAGCAGTTGTTACTGGTGGTACAGATGTTGTAGATCATGTGTGTCCAGTTTCAAGTGAAAGCACTGAAAGAATAACAAAAGTACAAGATGAGCTGATCAAAATCTCTTCAGAAAAGATAATAATTAGACAAGATGGACCAGATAAAAGCTCGTCTGAGAGTCTGAAGAAAGCTGTGGAAACTGTTGGTGAAATGTACATGGAGCTGGAAGGCAATGATGATGATTCTGATGAAGGGTATGTTTCAAACTTTGTTGTTTGTCATTACACTCGTATAATGTTATGTTATGTTTGTTATAATATGAGCAGATTGGAACAATTGTCATTCTGTGGCTTAGAACAGGACACAATTGACTCCGCAACCACATGTATACAAAATTCAAAATTGGCAATTTAGCCATGTGGACAGGCACATCAGACTGCAGAGCACATACTCCAAGACTGCCCGAATATGATAACACTGTGGTAAACTCAGTGGCCTAACGACAGAAAACTACTAGGACCTCAGTGTGAGCTACAAAAGACAATGAAGTTTATACAAGAGAAAACATTGAATATATAGACAATATTTCAAGCCAACAAAAGGAAGGAAGGAAGGTTATGTTTGTTTGCATGTAATTACATTTCTACAATTTTTCAAAATTCCCAAACGTCAACACTCTGTGCAGAAGGCCCAAGTGGGATGGGCCGGTCACGTTGCTAGCATGGCTGATAAACACACCACAAAACAGTTGATGTATGGCGAGCTTGAAGGGGGCAGACGATCAGTTGGTGGACAGAAAAAACACTTTCTTTGTTTTCTGCTCATTTCCATTCCATACTGTTTTTAATTGTTTAAGCTTTTATAAGAGTATGTTTGTTCTTCTTTTACTTTTCTTCATCTGTTTTCATTTCGTGCTAGCAGTGAACTGAGAAATTCAAAACTGTTCACATTTTCTAATTTCTCTCCTTTGATAAAAATATCCTTTTGTCATACTTGTTTTATCAGTTAAATTTTTTGGAGTCACATTGAAATGCTGATTTTTCCTTCGCTTTTCTCTTGCACTTCTTTTGTTAATGTTGAAATCCCTTTTTGTGATGTTGACAAGTAACACTGTATCGTAAGCATTTCTTAGTTCAAGTATTTCTCTTCCTCCAATTATAAAAGGATTGTATTGTTCTTTTCCGCTATCGTCTATAACATTACTCATGATGTTTTCTGCATATATGTTAAACAGACAAGGCGACAGAATGCAGTTTGTCTGACTCCTGCCTTATGTCAAATCAATCTGATGTATCATCACATGCTATGAAGCTCATTATCATCTGTATTAAAAAAAACTGTCGTTACTACCTGTAATACCACTTTTTAGGGCGGTGTAGGACAGGGGGGGCCTGTGGAATTTAATGGCTAGTGCAGTCGCAGTAAAACTATTCAGGTTATGATTTTTTGCTTTATGCCCCAGACAAAAAACTCATTGTTCTTATCAGGGATTGCACTTGGGTCTCCTGAATGGGAGCCAACGCTCTAATCCATTTGGCCAGATGCTCCACTTCATTAAATGTCATGAAGATCCCATTTCTTTAACATAATCAAATGCCTTTGAGTAGTCAATAAAACATGAGTATAGATTTACATCATCTACATTCTCTGATCCTATTTTGCCTCAGAGTGTCAGGATCAGAAGAGATTTATAAAACCGGCTTTTGTGAGTGCTTCATATAAGGTCTTTCACTGCATCTGTTATTTCTGTACATACCTAGGGAGTATTTTTTAAGCAAATGTCTCTCTCTGTCTCTCTCCTGGGCAGGAAGTCAGCTTCAGGTCTGCCAGGTTTCCAGAAAGCTGTTTCTAGGTTGACTGTGGCCATCTCTCAGCTCACACTGGAGAGGACAGTCTTGCAGGACATGCTCTGGTGTCTGTTCAGCCTGCTGACACTGACAGAGAGCTGTTTGACTTATTCCTAGTCTATGTAGGTGTTTTTTGAGTCTGCAGTATCCTATACATAGGCCAAATATAATGTCCTGGTCTTAGGTCTTTGAGGAATAACTAACAAACTCCAACATAGATACAATAAAACAAATCAAATCATAGGACAAATGGCGCCAATTTTGAAATGTAAACTATTTTATCATTGTATTAATTACATAAGTCTAATGTCTCCACTATCATTATGTCTTTAGTGATAACCATCTGATATCTTCACTATCATCACATGTTAACTCTTAGTGGACCAGGGCAAATATGTTTTTAGAGTAAAAACACCACTTAGTGTGGCGTTTGGTCCACAAGGAGTTAATTATATTTGTAACAATTTTAGGTCTACTATCATCATGTGCTTATCAGTAACTATCTAATGTCTCCACTATCATCATGTATTTATCAGGAGCTATCTAATATCTCCACTATCATAATGTATCAAATGAGCCTGTGTTATTGTCACCCAAAACCCATTAATTTTGTGTAAGGTAATTTGATTCCATCTCATCCAGGATAAATGAGATATCTGCAATGTTGGATCAACTACCATTTGATAGGCCAAGTACGTTACCATTTCATCTGCATCATCGCAACATGGACTCCCCGTTTGGTTTCTGCTTGACTCCAGCTGGATCCCTATGCTCTTCCCCAGTTCCACTTTCATTTCTAGAACATTACGACTCCATTTCTGGAATGTTTCCTGTATACTCTGGATCCCCGACGATGCAGTCACTTCCCACATCATCTACTGCTGGTTTCACAGAATCCGTTTACAACTCTCACAACATCCTTGCACCGGTAGCTTTCCCCCACACAGGCCCGTTCATTCCCCCCGGTTACTTCCCGACCTTTCAACCTGCATTTCTCTCGTTTCTGCCTTTACACCACTAGGTATGCCAGGGTGTGTTCCTCACCAACTGGACAATCTGCATCATCTGAACCCCATCCTCTTGCTTCCGGATCTTTAAGTCTGCAAGGTGCATCACTAACATCCACATCCAAATACACCCAACCCGTATCCACATCTTCTCCGACCTACCTCTCCAACACAGCTTCCCACACTGAGTTCTCTTTCCGTCCAATTTCCCCACTTCCAACCTTATTCCAAATTAGAAAGAATCCTAGTGACACCTCCTCATGCGAAAAGATAACAGTGGCATCTGGTGCTGTACACAACTTCAACAACGTGTCCGAATCAGTCATGGACACAGAACTTCCATCTTCCAACCAAACTCCCACACCAGACGATAGGTATGTTCTTGCTTGCAGGACTTCAGAACTCTACCCTGGCTTAATACTGTCATGGCTTTCATTTGTAGCCTTGACCTTAGTGTGGCTGATTCTGACCTATATATCCATCTTTTATCTTTTTGTTACTTTCTCACTGGTTGATACTAGTATGTTGTGATATATATATAAATATATACTACGTTTTGTGTGGAGTGATCCGATATATCCACCATCATCCGATATATCTATCCACAATCATCCGTATTGCATGTGCCCTGTTCATTTACTGTCTTCACATTCACGCTAGTATCCAGCTTTGTATCCATTTCTACCATCTTGTATCGTGCCAAATTGTATATACTCACGCCAAATTGTATATACTATATGCTTCTTTATCTTCAATTCATTTCAAATATCTGTGTCGCCCGTGTGGTGCCAAGGAAGCAAAGAGTAGTACCACTGCGACCTACAAGACATGTCAGAAGAGGCGATTGAGGTAGAAGCCTAGGAAGCTACCCTAGTAAATAAAATGCATTGCTGACATCAGGATGTGCTGGCCTACTTGTGGCCTACATAACTGGCACAAAGTACAATCGCTCTTAGACTTAGATCACATATAAATCACAAAGAGTAGTTAACAATTGGTAGATATGGAGTGTTTGAAGAATAAGATGAGGAAATATCTGTGCAAGAGCTTTTTCTAGATTTTGCCATCTTTGAATTCAGGCGTAGTTATGGCACCATTGACTGATTTTGATGTGAAGACTTGCTTTCCTTATCCCTAGTGACCCTCACTATTCAGGTGAGCTGCACTTCGACATGAGAGGCACTTGTAACTTACATCCCCAAGTAGTGGATCAGGATCTCCTGTATTCCAACCGTGTATAATGTGCATAGTGTGAATTTTGTCTGTGTGTGGCTCAAGCTGGTCTAGAATCTTATAATTTCCACGACACTTGGCCTCTAGTGTACAGAACTACCAACTTTTCTACCAATGACCCTACAATGATAAATTGAATACTCTTACCATAGGACTTTGGCGGGGAGATACTTTGCTTGAACTTCGCTACAAAAAAAAGTACTCTACTTGTTTCCCGAGTGGAACTGTCAGGCAATTTTTCACTGATCCGTAATCTCAATGTAGGCTAAGTGGTTAAGGAGGGTTTCTGTGGCTAAGTGGTTAAGCCACTGCCTTGAGTTCTGAAGGGTGGGTTTGAATCCAGACTGCACCGTTCTGTTCACAAGTGCATTGTTTTCCAGAGATCCCTAGGGTTGTTGCAGGAGTTTGTACTTTTTTACAATACTTTCGGCAGAAGGCATGACATATTTGCTAACAGGGGCCAAGTCATATGGGATAAAATCCGATGCAATGAAGTCAATCCTTCTGCTTTAAACCCCCTTTAAACCTCCTGCTCCTTTTGATACCTTTGATAAGAAATTGTCTCTTTGTTTTTTTGTTTTATCTTGCATGAGAAGATATTAATGACATTATATTTACCTTGTTCTATTCAGCCTTGCATGAATTCTACTCTTGTGTATTATTATCTGCATGTAACCCCACACTCTGTTATATCAATGTTAAACATGGTTCTTAACTAAATCCCAAGAGAGAAAGATCACAACATGTGAAATAAACTGTTTAAGATAAGGCGCCAATGTTACAAGACAAGATAGATTGAGAAATGAGAACATTAGAAATGTCGGAATCACACCATTCATCCAACATATTGAAATGAAAATCATGGCATATCCTTTACAGGATGCCGCCAGCAACCACAGTAAATGAGTTGTTGATTTCTTAGGCACCACTTATACGTTCAGTAGTTTGCCATTGCTTTCTGAACGATGAGGTCTATTTTTACCGTTTGTATCCACACAGGCAAATTTGCTTCCAAATTGCCTATCACAAAGTTTGAACCAGGTACGCTTGGGTTGTTATCGAGCTCACTACTGCTTAAGCTACAGACACCCACATCCAACATATTGACAACAAATAAGTAGTTCGGTCACGTAATGAGAAGGAAACCAGGTCTACTACCATCTCACTCCTATAACAACGTGCAACCCAGATGTAGAGACAGAGGAAGACCAAGAACCCGATGGATATATATCACAGATATCCTGCGACATCAAAGACTAACAACTACATACGCAACACACAGGATACATGATAGACTCCCCATGATGCTTCTCAGCACATGCGGATAAGACAAAGACAAGACAACCACAAGACAACCACACACTAAAGATCAGAATACTAAGAGCATGCATATTCCCAGTGGCAACGTATGGCTGTGAAGCATGGACATTTAACAAGGCAGTGGAAAAACATATATATGCTTTTGAATATAAATGTTATAGAAGAGTCCTCCATATATCATGGACAGAGAATAGAACAAATATATCTAGCCAGAAGGAGCTCAATATCAAAGAAAACTGGCTGATGCTGCATATAAGAAAGAGAAAATTGAAGTATTAAGGACATATAAAAAGACATGACGGGTTGGACACCATCATGGAAGGATGCATCTCTGCAAAGAGAAGAAGAGGAAGATCCCGGAGAAGATGGATTGAAAATGTATCTGATGGTTTGAGCATGATCACTGCAAAGGTGGAACATCTGGTCTTTGAGAAAGAGAAATTCCGTAGGACTGTTAAGGTGAAAAGTTCAGCTCAAGTCAAGCTATTTAATGATGATGATACCACATGGTTTCATCAGTGTAGGGCTTACACCACTATACTATCTTCATTTACAAACCACCAAATCCTGAAGAATATTTATACCTTTCCTTCCAAGAGATTTCTGATACGTCGCTCATTTGTAGACTAACACCAAAATATATGATACAACAATAACCCCTGATGAGCAAATAAGAATTGACCAGACCCTACTCCACCTCCAAGTGATGGAGCAAATTCACATTGAATGAGTCAGCTGTTTCAGTTTGAAACATCTTCATTGCACTCCAGATATGTCCAAGAGGAACTTGCATAGCTGAGAATCATTGTGCCGTTGAGGCACAGAGAAAACAAGCTGCGCGAAAAAACAGAACACACAACACCAACATATCTAACCATGATCATGTATACCCCACCTGTGGTAGGGAATTGTCTTCTAGGATTGCACTCTACAGTCATCTCTGCACACACCAGAGAAGTACAGCAGCACATGTCTGAGGCTGTTGTCATCATCCCTTGCGATGGACGGCTTTTAGGTGCTCTGATCTCTTTCGCAATATCTCCAACAACAACTGACCGTACCAATTCAATTTTGAATGGTGAGCCTACTCATATACATGTTGTTTTGTTCTTTTTCTGACCACTTGAATCTTCAGTCCCAGCTCTTGCAATCTAGCAGTTGACATGGATTGATTTAAATGAAAATCTTCTTTGTGACCACACTCTGAGGGCGTTCAGAATGTCAGCTCTATCCATTGATTGATGAGACAACTGTATGCATGGTCAACTGTTTACCCCTGTATTAAAAGGCTGTTAAGCTCAGTCAGGAATCACAAATTTCCACTGATGTGGGCTAACTTTTATATATGTTTGATAGCATACTGTAAACTCTATTGCAATTTTACTCAATTCTACGAGTCTATGGTTTTTTTTATTGATGAAAAGTGTTCATAATTCTGATATTCTATAGCATTTAAATTTAATATGGGACATAATATAACTTTCACATGTTGTTTTATTTTTAAATTGAATTTCTCTTTATCTAACAATACTAAAATGTAAGGGTCATGTAACTAAACAGCCTTATGGCTACAGGTAGATGGGGTTCAGTAAACAAGAACTCAGCAGAACTTTAGTCAACCTTATGATGGTTCTTTATTATTGAGTACTAAAGGGTCTAAAACTGAAGGATTGACTTCATTGCATGGGTTTGGCCCCATGTGACTCAGTCCCTCTTTGCAGAAATGGTTGAGAGTATTGCACAAAGCCCCAACTCTGTAGCTCCAACATCATTTCTAGGTACTCTGAAAAAAATGCACTTGTGAAGAGAACAGCGGGGTTTGGATTTGAACCCACTACCTTTGGAACGCAAGGCAAGGGCATAACCACTTAGTCACAGAGACACCCTCCTATTATAGAGTACCACAAATAGTAAGTACCGTAAGGAAGCAATGTATATGGAAAAGTCAAGATTGGTAATCCAACAATTTTCTTATTCTTGCTTTCAATCACTTTTAAAACATCATCTTCTCCCCTCCTTCTATGCCTCCCAACCGCTCTGTCTGTTGGTAATCTGCTTACATGGCCAAACCATTTAATTTATTGTTTCTTGATGAAGTTCAGTACTGAAGTTGTTTGTACCTACTTTTTTGTCGATTTGATTGCCTGATCGTTTGTTAGAGGTTACCTCCAGATAATACGTATTTAATTATTGTAATAACGAAAAGCGTTAATGACTAATAGTTATAACTACTATGGGAGTAAGCTTCATGGAGAAAAGCTAGCTTAACTACTGGATCCGATTATAATCAATCATCTGCTTGTATTATCGGTTACTGTCCAACCATTCATGAGTGAAGCTTACTGTTGCGTTGTTATGGAAAGCGAGTGATACATATTTTTGTGAACCCAAATTCTCGCATCTCTCTGACTTTATCTTCTTCTTCTTCAAACGCTCCATATTGGCCACTTTTTAACCACTCTTTGTGCTTTGTATGTGATCCGAGCCTAAGAGCGATTTTACGTTGTGCCAGTTATCCACCCACAAGTAGGCCAGCACATCCGATTTCTGCGACGATTTTTATTTACTAGGGTAGCTTCCTAGGTCCCTACCTCAGCCGCCTCTTACGACATGCCTTGTAGGTCGCAGTGTTACAATTATTTGCTCCCTTTGCGAACCCCGGCAACACATGGGCGTCTGACATTGTTTACCATGTCTATCCGCTCTCACTGTCACCACAAAACAATTATGCTAACACTCAAGAAATGTAACTCCTGTATACTTGTCCGACCGATACAAATATCGCAGTTGTCTCTCTTGTAGTTAACTTTTAAAAAATGGGATATTTTAATAACGGCAGTGCAAGTTTTCTCTCTTTGTTGACAAACAGATGTATTTTGATAAATTAAATTTTGATGTATTTAGATAAAATTTTCTCTTTCGTTTGATGTAGATGCTCTTTGATGTAGTAGCCTTTTTATATATTAGGGTATGAAATGCCCGTTACTTCATATTTTTGAATTGCAGGAGGTAGGAGGGTCCATTCTTTTTCTCACGAGTAGAACATAGAGTGTGAAACTGACCCTCTTCTATCCGATTCGATAATCGAATGCTCTATTACTTACTTGGGGTGTAGATGGCGTAGCAGTAGTGAGCTTGATTACAACCCAAGAGTACCTGGTTCAACTTCCATGAACACGATCTTCCAGCTTTTACAATCTTATGTTTTATAACCATTCTACTGCTCCCTAACACCACACTTTCTTAAGCATCAGCATCTTAACACTAATATTACTTTTGTTATTATTAGTAGTAGTTGTAGTAGTAGTACTGCAATCATCACATGGTGCCCACGTCTCCATAACCATCAGTCAAATGTGCCCCAATATATATAAAAACGCTGGACTGCACTGAACTAAAAAATATTCATAACTGCTAAGGATGTAACCCATAGGGAAAAAACTACTTATTTCTTTCTCACCTTAGAACTCTGCCAAATGTGCTGCCATCGTTAGAATACATTCACTTCGTTAACAATCTTCTTCTGCAATCAACTTCTGCCATGCCACTACTCCAGTATGTGTCATAAACAGGACGGTGCAGATGCAACCCTTGGGGGGAAAAAACTACTTATTTCTGTCTCACCTTAGAATCATGCTAACGATGCTGCCAGGGTTAGAATAAATTCACTTCGTTAACAATCTTCTTTTTCAGCAATCAACTTCTGCTATGCCACTACTCCGAAATGTTTCATAAACAGGACGGTGTGCTTGAGGTCTTCACCGGTTTCCCCATAGTTTGTTCTGAAGGCTTGGTTTTGTTGACCAGATTTCCATTCTCACACTGCTCAGGCTAATCATGAACAATGAAGACTTCATAAATTATCTGTTACGATAGTTAAAATTTACATAACTTGTATTTTTTAAAACTTGTAAATTGAACCGTTGACAGACAGGCAATTCATATCTTTATGTGGAAGTTTATAAGATTAACAGCTGATGAAGTCTCACACAAGTTCTACAGTGTCTAGAACAGCTGAAGACAGCAATCTTATCATTTGTTTCTTGTCCCCATTATTTTAAGATTCAGCAGGGCTTACTTCTTCACCTTTCAACTCCCAACGGAGCATAGGCTTCAACAAACTTCACGCTCTTCCTCCTGCCGTCCCTTCCAATTCTTTCCACGTTTTACCTATCCTTTTAATATCAACCTTCAGTTATATTCTCCAGGTCTTTCTAGGCCTCCCCACTCCTTTTCCATACGGGTTCCAAAACAGTGCATGTCTTGCAATGCTTTCGGTCGGTCTTCTCAATATATGTCCTATTCACTCTCCAGCGTCTTTTCCGTAGCTCTTTCTCCACTGGTATCTGCTTAGTTCTTTCTCTGAATTCCTCGTTCGTAATCTTATTTTACCACCTCAGTCCCTCTATTCTACTTAACCATCAATTTATGAAGGCCCGTAGTTTTCTGGTGGTTTCTTTTGTTGTCTTCCATGTTTCCGAGTCATAGAACAGCACTGACTACACATTTGATTAAAAGATTCTCAGCTTTTTGTTAGTTTTGATCTCCTTTGACTTACATATCTTACTCAATGCAATAAAGTTTTCTCTTACTTTTTGTATTCTTATCTTCACATATTTGTTTGTTCTCCCTTCTGTGTCTAATAAACAGGGCTTACTATTATTGAATATTACGTAGGAAATAAAATGCTTGAGGAAGGCAGTGGAAGTCACCAGGAAAGAGACTATCAAAAGCAGAGTGTAACTTCATGCACCGAATACATTGAAAGACAACAAATGCAGTGGTTTGGACATTTAATGAGAATGGAATACAACGAACCACCAATAACAGCATACAATAAAAAGAGATCAGTTACTAGAGCCAAGGGAAGACCAAGAAAAATATGGATATACAATATCAAGACCACACTATATAAATACGAATATAACGTAACAAGGACGACTCATCTAGTTCTGGAACGCAAATTAAAGCTCCCACCCCTACGCTTAACGACAAGAGTGGACAACTAATTTCATCATCCATCTGGGAAAAGACAATAGACAATTACTATTATTATATTTGTAGTTCGCTTGCTGTGGGTTCAGTCGAAGTCTTTTCTTTCTTTCTTTTCTCTAATTTTTATTTTATATCAATATAAGTCGAGATTTATACAACATGCTATTTATTTTATATCAATATAAGTCAAGATTTATACAACATGCTATTTATTTTATATCAATATAAGTCGAGATTTATACAACATGCTATTTATTTTATATCAATATAAGTCAAGATTTATACAACATGCTATTTATTTTATATCAATATAAGTCGAGATTTATACAACATGCTATTTATTTTATATCAATATAAGTCGAGATTTATACAACATGCTATTTATTTTATATCAATATAAGTCGAGATTTATACAACATGCTATTTATTTTATATCAATATAAGTCGAGATTTATACAACATGCTATTTTGTGCACTTCTATAATCCTGTTTTGTCTCACAGTGTCAGGATAAGTAGAGATTTATAGAACGAGCTTGCGTGTACACTTCTATAATCCTGTTTTGTCTAACAGTGTCAGGATAAGTAGAGATTTATAGACACGAGCTTGGTGTGCATTTCTATAATCTGTTTTGTCTCACAGTGTCAGGATAAGTAGAGATTTGCGAACAGGTTTTGTGTGCGCTTCATAAATGTGTTTTTCACTGCCTCTGTTATTTCTGAGGTCCACCTTGGCATGGACGTCCGTGTAGCAATGCTCTGTTGTTTGTATCCACTGTGCGTGTAATTGCATTTGAGGTACTGTCTTGTTGGTAATCTGCTTATGTGGTCAAACCATTTAATGTGTTGTTTCTTGAAGTTCAGTACTGGTGTTGTACCACTTTTCTGATCTCTTCATTCCTTAATCGGTCTCTTCATTCCTTAATTGGTCTCTTCATTCCTTAATCGGTCTCTTCATTCCTTAATCGGTCTCTTCATTCCTTAATCGGTCTCTTCATTCCTTAATCGGTCTCTTCATTCCTTAATTGGTCTCTTCATTCCTTAATCGGTCTCTTCATTCCTTAATCGGTCTCTTCATTCCTTAATCGGTCTCTTCTTGATACTCCCAGCATTCTATATAGACACCATCTCTGTCGTGACTACTAGTTTTTTTCTATCCTTTTCTTCTAGGCGTAGCCATGGGATCTATTTATGCGCCTCTGACCGATGTTTGCGTTCCGTGTCACCAGTGTCCATCGCCATTCATGCGAGCCGACTTCAGAGCTACTTGTTATTTATATTCTTAAGTAAAGCATCACGGATTAGCTTAAGCAAACTCGGACTCAACCGCGTTGTGGGTCCAATCTCACACTCGACGTTTCACACGCGAGGAAAGGAATTGATCCTCTAACCTTCTACACATTCTAGAAATATGAAGTGACAGACACTTCATTCACTTAGATTTGAAAAAAAACCGGTGATATTTTATTTTATAAGTAAAGGATCAGGGTTTCATGTAATCCTAACGTTTGTATAGATTGCTAGACTGTTGGTATAGGTTGCTAGACTGTTGGTATAGATTGCTAGACTGTTGGTATAGATTGCTAGACTGTTGGTATAGATTGCTAGACTGTTGATATAGATTGCTATACTGTTGTTATAGATTGCTAGACTGTTGGTATAGATTGCTAGACTGTTGGTATAGATTGCTAGACTGTTGGTATAGATTGCTAGACTGTTGGTATAGATTGCTAGACTGTTGGTATAGATGATCTGGCTATATGAATAGTTTCACTTTCGATGGCTCCTCGAGATTATGAACATCAGGTGGTACGACAAGATTACCAACTTTGAAGTACTGCAACATACAAACCTGCCTTCCATCATGGGCATGCTCAGCAGTAGACAACTAAGATGGTTAGGGCATGTGAGAAGAATGGAAACGTGTCGCATACCAAAACAAATGTTCTGTGAACTTTCGGAAGGAAGGAGGCACCAGGGCAGAAAACTGCTCAGATATAAAGATGTCTTCAAGGTCTCAATGAAAAACTTTTCTACAGTTCCCAACACATGGGGAAAAGTAGCCGATGACAGTTGTGTGGAAATCTTTTGAGAAGAGACTTATGTATGAGCTGAACGACAAGAGAGAAAAGCGAAAGCTAAGAAGTTGTCACAGTAAAACACTTGCCAATTGACCTCTGTAAAGACGAAAAAGGCCATATATATATAAATAGTCTTGAGTGTGTAGAATTAACCTGTCTATAAATATCCCCCACCACCACCTTGTCTCTACTACCACATCGCTAATACAGTCTTAATCTCTACCAGTAGATTAGCACAAAGTAGACCTTGGTACGACCACACTGCACGATTTTCTGTTATTGTTGATACCATTAGTGCCGTGCTTCTCAAACTGTATGCCCGGGGTTTGTTCAGTAACATTTCTAGGTGCGCCCTAGTAAATCCCAGATCAGGGGTCGGCAAGGCTGTTCAGTGACATTTCTAGATGCGCCCTAGTAAATCCCAAATCAGGGATCGACAAAGCTGTGCCAGCCGGTACCAGGGTACAAAAATCGCTAAGACACATCAGGCCCATGCTTGTCAAAAAACAGCAATGAAATGATGAATAAATGTACGTAGCAGTTTCTAATTATTTCTATATTTCTTTGCGTTTTGCATCTTATTTATTCAGTTTTTGTGTATAGTGCGCCATGGCCTCCGATAAACATACGGCCGGCGGGATCGTAAAAATTCTAGGCAATAAGACCACAACTGCCGCGTGATCCTCTCATTCCAGTGTTGTTGTTGTATAAGGAATAAGTCATTTGAAAAACAACACAACATGCTAAATCAAGGTTATATTATGTTACAAGTTCAGTTTAACACTAAAGAATGTCAGTACTACTAAAGGTTATATTATGTTACAAGTTCAGTTTAACACTAAGGAATATCAGTATTATTTACATTTGTCATCAATAAATAACCATGATAGCAAAAGAATTGAATAAAATTGCTAAAAAGCAGCGTATATTGTTCTATCAAACATATACAAAAACCATCCCCCATCTAACAGGAATTTCCTATTTGTCGGCTAAGTTATTAGGCATATGTTACCGGGGCTGCGAGTGCGCCTACGATGTTTTGTAGGACTTAAGTGTGCCACGACTTCAAAAAGTTTGAGAACTACTGCATTAGTGGGTCATTTCTCAGCTTATTTCTGTTCATCGTCTTCACTACTAGAATACAAGCCTAGCCGTCCATCTCTTTACAATGCTTGTTAGTCGACCATTACATGGACTCAATCAGTGACATTATCTCAACCACGCCGGTGCTGCCGCGACATATGTTATATATTACATAAGGATAATTTGATTAATTTTCTACCTTATCTCTACAGTGACATACTTGTTGAGTTTAAGGAGGCGGTGTACTTCAGTTTAACTTTCAGTGTTTGTGCTTACTATTGGAGAGTAGTTTGTTCCCGGTATACTTGATTCTCCAGTGATCAGGCTGAAAATTGGGACGCAAATTTATGAATTTGTAACAAATTCTGAATCATGGCCAGATCTAATGTGTTGTTCTGCTGAGGTAACTTTTAGTAACATTCAGCTAGGGAAAAGGGCTGAACACCCACGGGGACGCCATGAGTGCATAGACGGTTGTTATTTAGCGCTATTAGAGTGATATGTCACCTCAGATATAACAGAGACGACGAAAGACACTGTTTATGAAGCGCATACAAAAGCCCGTTCTAGAAATATCTTCTTACTCTGAAGCTGTGAGGCAAATCAGGGCTGGAGGAAAGAAAGAAAGACAAAGCGCATAGAGAGGCTCGCTCCAGCTGTCTCCTTTTGCGACCTGACGCTGAAAAGCGAAACAGGATTAACGAATAGATAGTGTACTGTATCGTTACACCATAGGAACGGTTAACACTATCTAGTTGCTTTACATCTGTCAGCTACGCCACGGTAACCTATTGCCTTCGTCTCATTAGTAGGGATATTTTAATGACATTCTGGGTATTTTTACAGAGATCCCTGATCTCAGTATAGGTGAGATTGTGTTCCTAGTCCTATCGGAGACGGACGATATAGGTCCCTTGTTCAAGTTGAGCACGCAAAAGAACTATTGGCAGTTGAAAATCGAGAACAGGCTGGAAAGTCCCTGTCCGGGTAATATCAATTAGAAAGATTAAAAATACAATTCCTACAAAATATCTTTACCATCTCCAAAATACATTGGGGAACACTCGTCAGTGCAACGGAGTTCGCGCACTGCAGCTGAGATCTTCCTGTGTAAGAAATAGATCGGAGCACACATGGTTATTCACCGAAGTGCAATGGTAATGCTCCTTTCGATCAATCATTAGCAAGTACTGACTGAATGACTGGGTAGCAAGTAGATCTCAGTGACTGTCATCTCCGACGGAGTCATCAAAGCTGTTTTCTGCAACTGATGCTTACACCAGCGTCTCTTAGCGGATGGTTTCTTCCAGAAAATATATGACAGACATGGTATCTGAATTATTCACATCTTCAGTAATTCAGTACCGTTTGCATTCTTACACTTCAGTCTCAAGCAAAGTAGTGACTTCTGCATGTGTTTGTAAGTTGGTGGGTGCTTTGTTCCATAGAATGTGTTCCAGTTATGAGGACTGCGATTGAGAAGGATATACAAGACACATCCACAGTTTGACACTCCAAGAGGCGGTGGTAAAGTTGTATTATATTTATATATATATCTTCAGAAAAAAGTGACAAACTACTGCGCGTATAAGTGGTGCCTAGAAAATCAACAACTCGTTGACTGTGATTGATGGCGACGTCCTGTAAAGGTTATGCCACAATTTTTGATTTGTCATATATCTACGCCGTAGCTACCTTCACCAGTATCTGTATGTTGACAAAACATTTTGAGTTTGTTATGTGTTTTTAACATTTGCATGACATTGTGGAGTTGCTTATGAACACTCCCATGTTTCTTTGTGGAGTTGCTTATAAACGGTTGTTTGTCTCACTCTTTGGGGAGCTGCTTATATGAACACTCTAAAATATAATGAACTAAAGTCTAGATCATTGGACCAACTCTTACCAGTGTAAGTGTGGATGCTAGCATGACGAATTGCTATTCAGTATTGAGTTCAGAATCAAACTAGCTAACACATTCATGATAGGCAGAATTCAATCAATGCTGTGAGATGAACGCCGCCGGATTCTAGTAGAAGTGGTGGTAAAGACCAAACTGGTGATGCTGTAGAGAAAAGAGAGGTTGTCAAGTTAGTAACGGAAAGGTATGAGGACAGCTTGCAGTTAAGAAATGCAAGCCACTCTGATAATGTGATGTTAACGTTTGGCCAGCTACACGTTAGCAGGGCTATTGATGTCCCTAAAGTGGACACATCAGATGACCACAAAATGGACTTTGATCTCCCTGACAGTAGCCTACACATAGCTTCATCTCTGCCTGACCATATTACACAAATAGCTTCATCTCTTCCTGACCATATTACACAAATAGCTTCATCTCTGCCTAACCGTGGTCTAAACATAGCTTCATCTCTGCCTAACTGTTGTCCACAAATAGCTTCATCTCTGCCCGACAATAGCTCACAAATAGCGTTATCTCCGCCTGATCATAGTCCACTAATAGCTTTATCGCAGATGAATCAAAGCTTAATGGGCAGACGACACAGTGTGGATTCTAATATAGAAGGTAGCCGTCAGCCCACTTTTGTGAGAACATTCAGAGAAGCCAAATGGAAAAGGGTCAACACGCCAAGCAAACTTGTGCAGGATTCATATTCCCCCAATGGACAGTTTCTGGGCACATCAGGTCATGCTGATGCTGGAGATACAGACTCGAGAGAGTATATTTCTGGAACTCATATCATCCGACAGAGAGTTCCGATCTTCAGAAGAAGTAGTGAACCTTCCAGTCTGACTGGCAGAAGGTTTTCAGCTGGGGACCTAATCCCTGTTACAGGCTCTCATCTACAGTTGGCTCATAATGGGAAGTGTCTAGTCATTGGGGATACTCTACCCAGTAGACTGTCCTTTTCATCTGTTAATGATGACTCCAGTTCTTCCACACACTGTTCAACTTCTCTAGACGATGAAGATGATCTCAGTGATCTGTATGAGTTTTCTTTGATAGATGAGGACGATGAAGATGGAGATGTGACTGAAGATGGATCTGATGAAGATGATGAAGAAGATGTGAGAGAGCCAACTTTATTGTCGATGAGCACTGCCAGTAGATCTAATTCTGATGTCTCTAATGGAAACGCATCATTGTCTTCATCTGATGAACTCAATGTTTACATGTCAGCCCTAGTACAGAATAAAGGTACTTATAAACATAACGACCTAAGACGTTTAGCTCTTGAGAATTCTATACAAAAGACAGCACTGGTAACACAGACCAGTTCCTTGTCCAACGTAGAGACAGCATTAACTAGCATGCCAGAAGTTGTGATTTCTTCTACGTCTGACCAAGTCATTGTGAGAACTACATCCCAACGAAATTTGCTTTCTCTAACAGCTAACCCAGACACTAGTAGTGTGGGTATAACATCTAAGTCATCACTACTATATGATAGAGTTCAACCTTACATTGACTCAACAATAACAGATACCACTATGATTCCTGCTGCTATCCAGTCGCTTGCACTGTCCACTCAAACGAGACCAGCGGTGGGACAAACTAACCCACATCCAAATGTAGAAACTTCTGTTACTGCTCACATCCCTCTTATATGGGAATCTGCTTTATCAAAGACTGAAGCATCGAAGAGCTGCATGAACAGATCAAGTGAATCCACTCCTTCCACTTGTCCACCAGATTTGCAAACACCAGATCCAGGAAAGACATCATTTGTGATGAGATCCTCTAGGATAACAGATGCTGATGTACACGTCAGCAGTTACCAGCAACACAACTCAAAAATTACTCACTGGATAACCCCACGCGTTGTGGATGGAATTATCCCTATCTACATCGAGGACGCCAAAGCTATCCACATTGATCTTGTGGCTGTCCGATACAGATCTGAAGATACGCCTCTGATATTTCAGCGAGTGACATATTCCTCTGGATATATTTATTGCAGCGCGAGATGGGTAGCTCCGACCAGCTTCACAACACAGTCTTTAAGTTCATCCACAATCCGAACGCAACGTTCTAGAGGAATACTTGTTACAGAACTTCATCCTTCAGCATCACCTGCACACGGACATAGTACATCCTCTCCGTCATCAGTAACTTCAACTCCTAATAAACCGACTACAAATCGTGGATTAGAAAAGACTGATGTTATACAGCGACAATGTGTTGGAATATCAGAACTGGCTCACAGTACGATCGCGACAACGCTTGCAACATCATTGAAAACAAAATGTGTTGCGGAGATAATGGCTAAAGTAGATGATGTGTGCAACCAAGAAGACAAATGTAGTCCATCATTATCAGTTTTAGCAGCAGAAAACACACATCATTCGCAACATCTTGAAGACCATTCCACATATGTCATGGAATCGCGCAGGAACACATCGCATCCCAAAGTAAATTCTCCATCTATCCTGGAATCGTGCAGAAACACGTCATCTACCAAAGAAAATTTCCCATCTGTCCTAGAGTTTTTCAGAAATACATCACCTCACAAAGAAAATTATCCATCTGTCTTGGAATCGCACAGGAGCACATCACATCCCACAGAAAATTATCCACCTGTCTTGGAATCTGGCAGGAGCACATCAGATCGAAAACAAAATTCTCCATCTGTCTTAGAATCAAGTAAATACACATCACCCCATGAAGAGAATAGTCTGACCGTTGTTACAACCAAAGATATCGGCAATCAGTTGACTAGAAGGGTAATCAATAGAAAAATGAGCTCATATTCAACATCGTCATCTTTATCAGAACAGAATCATATAGACGTCATGCCTACATATACCTCGACGGAACAGGTACCAGTCTCGATAAGTAGAAATCAACATGGTATCTACGCGCCTCATGATGATTCACAGTCACTTAGAGACAGTGTATCAATGGGGAAAACTACTAATACCTTACAGTCTCACATTGATGAATGCCCTAGACGACACTGTCTTGAACGACTAGGAACAGAAGCTTCATGTGCACCCAACACACTGCTTTGTACATGCCCATCTTCTAACACCCAATCCAAATCTATTCGTGAATGTAAGAGCTATGGTAGATCTAAAGTCGAACCGCAGACATCTCCGAGATCCCGCCAATGCTTAACCTTACATCTACCAGATGTATCCAGCAATTTTCAGTCTCAGGAAGACTTTCTACCCTTGAAGGATAGCCACAACAACCACTGGGACTTGGACGTTGGAAGGGAGGTTTCACCCGTATCCACGAGTCAGGGACTGATACAATTGATTCTCCGATCGATATCAGACTCTGAAGAAAAGACTAGAAAAGAGGACCACACTTGGTAAGATGTTTATCTTCAGTGGCTTTCTCTATCGGTGGTATTATTCTAACAGTTCTTTTCTCTGTACTTTATTTGTGTATTCACACTAAAACAACTGGTTTATATTCAGAGTCTGCTGGAGTCTGTGTTGAGTCGGGACTTCAATGATTCATTTTCGTTTCCAAACCTGAACGGAAATGAACGAATAGACAGACTCTGGCACTTATACAGTGGCAAGCAGTATATCAATAGACTTTTATCTTCTTCGATTTGGGGTCTATATGTCGTGAAGGCAATGTTCTTCCATCGTGTTCTAAAGATACTCGATTAGTTTCCAACGTGGAGCGATCGTGATATTTTTCTAGAGATTTCTCCAGAGACGTGCGCGCACCGACATATTTAGATTAGTATCTTGCAGACATATGTTGACACCGTGAGACACACACACATATATCCTAACATTTATCTCTCAATGACTATCACACTCACCCAACACACTCAACACAATCACACTCACTCAACAAACACACTCACAACACACTCACTCAACATACTCTCACACTCAACGCACTCTCACACTCAACACACTCTCACACTCAACACATCTCACACTAACACACTCATCCACACACACACACCTCATCCAACGCACACACACTCTCACCCAACGCACACACTCTCACCCAACGCACACATTCTCACCCAACGCACACATTCTCACACCGACTCAACACACACACTCCCACACTCACCCAACACACATACACACACTCTCACCCAACACACACACTCTTCACACTCAACCAACACACACACTCTCATACTCACCCAACACACATGCACTCTCACACTCACCCAACACACACGCTCACATTCACTCAACACACCCACTCTCACACTCACTCCACACACACACTCACACTCACTCCATACACACACTCTCACACTCTCTCATTCAACACACGCACATTCATACTCACACATACACTCTCAACACACACTCCCAAACTCTCTCACTCAACATACACACACTCACACTCACCAACACACAGATACACACTCTCACACTCACTCCACACACGCATTCTCACACTCACTCCACACACGCACTCTCACACTCACTCCACACACACACACTCAAACTCTCTCTCAACACACACACATTCACACTCACCAACACACACACTCACACTCACAACACACACACACACTCTCATACTCACACAAACACTTTCACACTCACCCAACACACACTCCCAAACTCTCTCACTCAACACACACACACTCACCAACACACAGACACACACTCTCATACTCACTCACACAAACACTCATATTTACTCAACACACTCCCTCACACTCTCACCTCAACACACACACACACATACCCTCACCCTCAATACACACATACTCTCACACTCACTCAACACACACACTCTCACACTCATTCAACACAGACACACTCTCATCCAACACACTCACTCGATCAACACACACACTCTCACACTCACTCAACACACACGTATTCGCAGATAGTTAAGTCAATCTCTTTACCGACACATGATCACACTGTTAGAAACACTTATATACACACACACATATATATTTGTATCTTAACCCTCCTCCCTCCCTTTCTCCCCCTGCCCAAACTCACTAGTTGAGTATACATTATCATCCATTTAGCAGTACTGATGATCTTCAGTTGATCCTGTACGATAAGTTAGTTAGTCTGAGCGGCCAGGCTAGGAGGAAGACATGGCTTGTATTGGGGATATATATATCTCATTCTATTTGTATACCGTTACTGTCTCCGTCACGCTCATGCCGTCTCTAGACCTGGTATGGGTCAAGGATATATGTAACATTATCATATCTGTAACACAGTTGACTACACACAACAACACCGCTTTGTTTATCTTGTACAGCTTCTTCTCCGAACGCTCCATATCGACCACTTGTTAAACTACTCTTTGTGATCTGTATATGATCCAAGCCTAAGAGCGATTGTACGTTGTCCCAGTTATGCGCCTACAAGCAGGTCAGCACATCCGATTTCTGTGACGCTTTTTATTTACTAGGTAGCTTCCCTAGGCCCTAGTAGATTCGCCTCTTCTGCCTTGTAGGTCGCAGTGTTACTATTCTTTGCTCCTCTTGCGCGCCCCGGACACACGGGCGTCTTATACAGTAATGTTCGTGTACACACGCTGAGTTCTTGCTGTGCTCGCTAGCATCAGTTTGTGTGACAGCTATGTTGCCATCACATAGTTGACTGCACACAACAACAACCGATGTGTCTGTCTTATACAGTAATGTTTGTGTACACACGCTGAGTTCTTGCTGTGCTCGCTAGCATCAGTTTGTGTGACACCTATGTTGTCATCACATTTTTCAGAATAAAGACAATCTCTGTGGCGGGGTGGTTAAGCCTTGCCTTGCGTTCCGAAGGTTGTGGGTTGGAATCCGAACCGCGCCGTTCTGTTCACAGTTGCATTTTGTCCATAGACCCACTGGATTGTTGCCGGAGTTCGTTTTGTGTGCAATATTATCGGCAGATGAAGTGCCATTTCTCCTGAGAGGGACCGAGCAATATGGGGTAAATCCTGGCGCAGTGACGTCAATCCTTCTGCTTTAGACCCTTGGGTTGAGAATATGCCTCACTTGGTTTCAGAATCTTTTTTTTTCCTGTTATAAATTCAGCCTGTGATGGCTTCAGCTGCTGATTTTTGCACGAAATCTTGCTTTCCGTATCACCATTCAACCGAGACGCACTCCGACTTCGGATGTAAATATAATTTAGATCTCGAGTAAAGGTCTGCCGGTCGAGGTTATTCCTAAGAACGCACATATTTAACCGACCCTACCCAGAATGCAGAATCGTCCAAGTCTTCACTATAGATCCGTTAGGGTTGTGTTTCATCCATTTGTTCTTTTTTAGATTTACAATCATGTAGCCCGCTCTTTGCAGAGCGTCGCCTTTATCACCCCTCCCCATTTGCTCCAACCTAATCTCTGTCTCTAAAACGTTATTAAGTTTCTGTCGTCATATTCAAGGTTTCTTTAATATCCTTGTGCCGCCGTCGTCGTTTTGGTTTCTCTCCTCTACCCAGGACTTTGTCAGAATTTGTTTGTAGAAGTTTGTGGGAAGAGAATCGATTTTGTTATTTAATGTGTGTATTATTGTCCATGATTAACATTCACATGTCGTCACTGGATGATGACTTCAGTAGTTCTTTGCTTGTGTTATGCCATAGTTTTTTCCATACAAAAGCCGTCCATCGCAAGCGATAATGACAACAGCATCAAACGTGTGCGCTTACCGCAAACAGCAGCACTTATCTGGTGTATGCGGAGGTGACTGTAGAGTTCAATCCTAGAACACAATCCCCTACCACAGGTGGGGCATACATGATCTAGGTTAGACATGTTGGTATTGTGTGTTCTGTCTTTTCGCACAGCTTGCTTTCTCTGCCCCTCAATTCTCGCCTATGCGAGTTCCTCTTGTGTTGTTACACCACTACATTTGACGATCTTCTGCCAGGGATTTCCAGCACGTGATGTCTATATCGAAGCATTTTAGAGACACTTTAGTGATGTTTTTAAAGCGTTCTACTGTTGTCCACCAGTAGCATTTAAGCTCGCCATACATCAACTGTTTTCTGATACTAACCACCCTCTGCATTGCTAGATTCTCTTTTCACTTGTACAAAGTTAGTTGTTAATTAGAGAGCCAAGATATTCAAGAAAACAATCAACTGTTTTAAAACTTTAAACATTTTGTCATCATCATCATGTGCCTTCAAGTCAAGCTTGCATGCGTCTTTGTAAAGAAGGAAGGGTTGCTCCACCGTTCTTAGGGCCATTGAGTCATTTTTATGTGTCGATTCCTCCCTGCCCATAATGGCTGACACATTCCGTATCTTTTTTTAAAAATGTTTTCTAGACAGTTGCAGTCTCCTGCTGGCGAGATCTATTTCCCTGGGTTTGTCTGAAGTCTTCCTACTCTAGGTGACTTCAACCTTCTTTCACCGGGCTTACCAACCCAGGATTTTGTGCAGGGTGTGTTCCCTGTACACTATAGTTTAATCCCATAGACTTCAGGAAAGTCATAGAAGTAGAAAAGATAAAGGATGTCCTCAAGGGAGTGAGGTCGACTGCTATTTGTCCCATAGCTTGGGGATGGGTTGGTTACAGCCAGATCATTTACCATTCGCCGATGGGTACTGCCAGAGTCAACTATAAACTTATGGGCCTTCGGACTCAGGTAAGAATTATGGAAAATCAGACCACAACTACACCACGTGACCTCGCATTCCAGCATTGGTGTATATAGACGAATTCATTTTAAAATCAACACAAAATGCTAAGTCGAAGTTATATTATGCAACAAGTTAAGCGTAACAATAATGAATATCAATATTATGAATATTTTTCACCAATAAATAACCATAGACTCACAGAATTGAGTAAAATTGCAAAGAAGCTTGCAGTGTTCTATCAAACATCTATATTTTCCGGCCCCCTTTTCTGATCTAGGTCAGGATCCCCAGTCAGCTGTCTGGCCTAATTATCTAGAGTTGGCTGTGGTTCTGCACTGTCACATTATGAGGTCACATCCTGCTCCCCGCCCTTTGGTCTGTCCTTTCACCTTCAGTATGTTCGGCTTGCTTAGACTTACCAGGAGACTCCCACCGACATTGTCTGAAGACACACTAGCCCACCTTATCGTGGTTGGAGGGCACCTTCATCAAGAAACAACAAATTAAATGGTTCGGCCACAAAAGCAGATTACCAACAGACAGTGCACCTCAAAGAACAATGCTGCTCCGATACAATGAGCACAAAGCAAAGGCAGGCAACGCAAAAGATGGAACTCAGAGATAACAAAGACGACGAAAGACCCGTTTTAGAAATATCTTCTTGACCTGACGCTGAGGCAAAACAGGATTGGAGAACAGAAAAGTACATACACAATGGGAAATAACCGATATATACACTTGGGTTTTAAATATTATTAATTATTATTCTCCTTACCATATCTTGGAAAAGGAATTATATATTTTAAAGATCGAAAAACTTTTAAAAAATAGTTTGTGTGTTCTGTATTTTTGTTATAGACAGCTCGATCGGAGCCACGTATCTGTATCTAGGGCGTCACTTGTAGTTCTCTGCCCCTTTTATCTGGCGACTATTCAGCAGTTTACCCAAAACTCTAAATCTCGGGTATCTATTTGTTAGTCGGAGAACTAGGTCTTGTTAAGGTGAAAAAGTGTGCTGCAATGTTGGGAGTCTAAAACTGACAGATGAGAATAAGATGAAGTGGGTCTCTGTGGCGTAGATGTTAGATGCTTTCATCTCGTTCCAAAGGTACTCAGTTCCGCTCCATCGTGGAGCTATCGGAATATTTTTCTACAGATCCCTGATTTCAATGTAGGTGAGATCAAGTTCGTAGTCGTATCGGAGATGGACGATACAACGTAGGTCTCGTGTTCAAGTTGAGCATGAAAAACCTCTTAGCAGTTCAATATCTAGAAGAGCATGCTGAAAAGCCGCTGCCAGGTCGAAATTCATTAGAGAGATAAGAAAAATATAATCCTACATAATACTTCCACCATATTCAAAATTACACCAGGGACCCTCACAGGTGCTACGGAGTGTGTGCACTGTCGCTGAGATTTTCTTTCCTGTGTAAGAAATATATCACAACACACATGGTTACTCACTGAAGTGCAATGATAATGGTCCAATCAATCAATAAGTGAAATGTTGAATCAGTAATAGTTCATGTCTTGTATATGATATAACTAAATAAATGTACTGATATTGTGTACTTGTTGTTGTCTATTCTCTAACAGTGAAAGCAGTGCAGTGGCTATTGATAACAAGATTGAACAGGCTATGGTAAGGAGATATTTTTCATTCTTATATTAACACTGCTCTTTTCATCTTGTGTCTGCTTGTTGTCTTGTGTTGCTTGTTCCTTGTGTCTGCTTGTTCTCTTGTGTGTGCTTGTTGTCTTGTGTCTGCTTGTTCTCTTGTGTGTGCTTGTTGTCTTGTGTCTGCTTGTTCTCTTGTGTGTGCTTGTTCTCTTGTGTCTGCTTGTTGTCTTGTGTCTGCTTGTTCTCTTGTGTCTGCTTGTTGTCTTGTGTCTGCTTGTTGTCTTGTGTGTGCTTGTTGTCTTGTGTGTGCTTGTTCTCTTGTGTCTGCTTGTTCTCTTGTGTCTGCTTGTTCTCTTGTGTCTGCTTGTTTCTTGTTGTGCTTGTTCTCTTGTGTCGCTTGTTTTCTTGTGGTGCTTGTTTTTCTTGTGTCTGCTTGTTCTCTTTGGTGTGTGGGCTTGGTCTGTTTACTTGCTTTGTGTCTGCTTGTTGTCTTGTGTGTGCTTGTTCCTTGTGTCTTTGTTGTCTTGTGTCTGCTTGTTCTCTTGGTGTGACTTGATTTCTGTGATGCTCTGCTTGGTTCTCTTTGTGTGTGCTTGTTCGTCTTGTGCTGCTTGTTCGTCTTGTTGTGCTTTTCTCTTGTGTGTGCTTGTTGTCTTGTGTTGCTTGTTTCTTGTGTGTGCTTGTTCTCTTGTGTGCTGTGCTTGTTGTCTTGTTTTGTGCTCTTGTTTCTTGTGTGCTTGTTGTCTTGTGTCTGCTTGTTGTCTTGTGTCTGCTTGTTGTCTTGTGTCTGCTTGTTCTCTTGTGTGTGCTTGTTTCTGTGTGTGCTTGTTCTCTTGTGTCTGCTTGTTCTCTTGTGTGTGCTTGTTCTCTTGTGTGTGCTTGTTCTCTGTGTGTGCTTGTTCTCTTGTGTCTGCTTGTTCTCTTGTGTGTGCTTGTTCTCTTGTGTCTGCTTGTTCTCTTGTGTTGCTGCTTGTGTCTGCTTGTGTCTTGTTCTTGTGTCTGCTTGTTCTCTTGTGTCTGCTTGTTGTCTTGTGTCTCTGCTTGTCTCTCTTGTGTCTGGTTCTGTGTCTGTGTTCTATCTGTGTTCTGTCGACAAGCGATTTTTGTTTCAGGACCCCTAGATTATTGCTGGAGCTACAAAGTTCATGATTTGTGCAATATTCTCGGCAGGTGGTGTGCCATTTCTGCAGAGAGGGAATGAGCTATACGGTTTTAAAACCCGGTGCAATGAAGTCAATCCTTCGACTTTATACCTTTTTAGATACACCATGGTATGAACACTGGTTTTTTATTTATTAACTTGTATAGAATACGCCATGACACCAAACCGCTAACACGACATTTGGGTATTGATTGGATTCCAGGTGAACGACCTCACATTAACCGAGTTCTACTTTGCTGTAGTCCTTAGAGAGAAAATCGAACATAGTACCGTTAACAAACGACAGCTGTGTATCGACCTCACCGTTCTTGTTTTTGTTTTTCTATCACTATCACCACCACCACTGCTACTAATAGATACAGCAACTATTACTGCTGCTATCGCCGCCGCTGCTGCTAACTACAGCAAGTACTGCTACTACTGCTAACTACAGCAAGTACTGCTACTACTGCTAACTACAGCAAGACTGCTACTACTGCTAACTACAGCAAGCACTACTGCTATCTACAGCAGGCATTGCTACTACTAACTACAGCAAGTACTGCTACTACTGCTAACTACAGCAGTATGCTACTACTGCATACAGGCAAGACTCCTTGTCTACTGCTAACTACAGAAGATGCTGCTACCTTCTAACGACAGCGGACGACTGCTGTTTTGCTACACTACACACAGACCTGCTACTGCTAACTACAGCAAGACTGCTGCTCTGCTAACTACAGCAAGACTGCTCTACTGCTAACTACAGCAAGAGCACTACTGCTATCTACAGCAAGCATTGCTGCTACTGCTAACTACAGCAAGTACTGCTACTACTGCTAACTACAGCAAGTACTGCTACTACTGCTAACTACAGCAAGTACTGCTACTGCTGCTACTACAGCAAGACTGTGCTACTGCTAACTACAGCAAGACTGCTGCTACTGCTAACTACAGCAGACTGATCTACTGCTAACTACAGCAAGCACTACTGCTATCTACAGCAAGCATTGCTGCTACTGCTAACTACAGCAAGTACTTCTACTACTGCTAACTACAGCAAGTACTGCTAACTACAGCAAGTACTGCTACTACTGCTACACCCCTACTGCTACTACTAACTACAGCAACTATTACTACTACTGCTACTACTTCAACTATTACTTCTACTATTACGACTACTACTACTATTATTACTGCTACTACTACTACTACTACTACTACTACTACAACTACTACTACTACTACTACTACTATTATTACCCACTACTGCAACTAACTACAACTACTACTACTATCTAGAAATGTTAGAGATCTTGCCCTTTGTTCCAATGCCTTATAATATTTATGTTGTACAAGAAATTGTGTCTGAATTCTCGACCTACTCTGATCCGGAGTCAAAAATGTATTGCCTTAACACCAGGTGACTAGTGGGGGTTCACTGTGTTGTTTAATAGTATATCAGCCATGGTAGGGCACACTGTGATGATTTCTCACCATCAAATTGTCTGCTAGTGATACCGTTACTGCTATATACTAATACTGCTAGTTCTGCTGTAGACTGTAGTCCAAATGCTCAAAACAAGATAATGATCACGTCCTGCGTCTAGATGGGCGTCCGTTATCAGAAAGTTGCGTAAATAATGATTATCTTTATGTTCAATCAGTATTTCTGCTATCTTTTTTCCAACCACAGAGTGTGCATGCGTAGTGTCACATTTCTATATACACATTTGTACTGGTGGTATACTGGTTAGATTATACAAACGTATTACTGCATTTTAAGTAGCTGAAAGGCAAGAGAGACAAGCGTAAACTCATAAGTTGTCACAGTAAAACACTTGCCTATAATGATCAAACACGGCCATATACGTAATAATCACACATGATCACCCATATCAGGAAGAGAAAATTGTAGTGAGTCCGGCATACCATATTGGAGACACATTCGAGTGCTACTCGACAGGCACTCGAGTGGAACACGCAAGGAGACAGGAAAAAGACGAAGTCTTGAGGGACTGAACGGTGTCGGATTATCTTGGTATACAATGAAGAAAACGACCAGAGACCGGGGAAAGTGGAGATTTGTTGAGACCCTATGCTCCGCGAGAATCGAAGAGGAATAACTAGTAGTAGTAAGTAGTATACTGCCTACTGAACGTATAAATGAAGGCTAGAAAATCAACGACTCGTTTACTGTGGTTGATGGTGACCTCCTGTTAAGGATATGCTACGGGTTTCATGTCAGTATAGTGCCTATTTATGTATGAAGTTTAGACTCTACCAGAGTAGAAGTTTCCACTACACTAAGCATTGCATTACACGCATAGTCATGTTAACATCTTCTGGGTCTGCAAGAAAAGAGTGAAAACTAATCATTCCTGGGGACTCGATAACAGCAACATGTATTGGGGGTCTCTGTGGCTAAGTGGTTACGCCCTTGCCTTGTCAGTCAAAGGTCGTGCTTTCAAATCCGGACCCTCGTCGTTCTGTTCATGAGAGCCTTTTTCCCCCCAGAGACCTCCTAGGATTGTTGCCGGAGCTACGGAGTTCATGCTTTATGCAATACTCTCGGCAGGTGACGAGGCATATGGGGTAAAACCTGGTACACCGAAGTCAATCCTTAGAGTTTAAAAACCACTTTTCGTAAAAACAAAATGTATGGATTTGATTTCTTTAAACTTCCAAATATTTCCCAGCACTATGAAATTTTGCTTAAGCTGATTTATCATAGAGATATCTGTGGGCGCCTGTAGATTAAGCGGTAGTGAGCTCGATCACAACCCAAGCGTACCTGGTTCAAACACCGCGGCGGGCAGTTTGAAGCAAATTCCTTTTCGTAGATTTTTACGAGCGGTAAACATAGACCAAACTGTTCAGAAAGCATTGGCAAACTACTGAACGTATAAGTGGTACCTAGAAAATCATCGATTCGTGTATTGTGGTTGATTGCGACGTCCCGTAAAGGATATGCCAGGATTTTCATTTTCATAAAAGATATATTCCCCCCTGACTTATTTCTTGTTTATCGCTTAGCTTGTTCACCTGTTGCTGTCAGTTTCTACAAGCTGTCATTACCAGCTTTAGGTAGTTATAAGTATTATTCAAGTGGTCTCTGTGGCCTAGAGGCTAGGTGTTAGTCTTCTTTCTTTAGTCGTCACACTGCTACTGTGTTGTTGCCCCGTGACGAGGTTTTCCTGTTTTTGTCTTGCGCTGTTCTGGTAGCTTGGGTGATTGTACTTTTGCTCTAACACAGGATTCTGCTATGTCATCTAACCATCTTTTTCGTGGTCTTCCTCTCGCTTTCTTTCCCGATGTTCTGTTGTAGAAGACTCTGTATACTTTGTCGTTTGGATGCATTCTTATTAAGTGGCCAAACCACTTCATTCTTTGTTTCTCAATGTAATTCAAGCAAGGTTCTGTGCCAACTTTCTTTCTTATGCTGATGTTGGTGATTCTGTCTTTTCTGGTGTTGTTGGTAACTTTTCGCAGGCACTGCATTTCACATGTAGCTGCTCACATGCGTAGAGGTTAGGTGCTCGTCTCTGGTGCCAAAGGTACCAGGTTCACTCCCTCATGGAGCCATCTGGATATTTTCTAGAGATCCCTGATCTCAGTGTTGATGAGATCGAGTTCCTAGTCCTATCGGAGACGGACGATAACACGTAGGTCGCGTATCCAATTTGAGCAGGTAAAAGAACCATTGGTAGTTCAAAATCGAGAAAAGCAGGCTGGAACATAGCACACCATACGGTCACTGTAGAGTAGAGTGAAGCATACAGGGCAACTGCTTACACTATTAACCCTTTCATGCATGCACTTTTGGAATGCATATCGTCGTGTCCACCATCTTGACTAAACAGTAGAAGTACAAGGTAAATTACCGCTCCGGCAATAGGTACACCGTCAACAGCTAGTCCTTAACAGGAGACTGCGTGCGTCAGAGATCACGAAACATACATGTCTTAAGTCCTGTAAATATATGTCACGATTTTCATTTTTCAATACCTGTGTCATTTCGCATGACTGGCTTTCATATGTTGCCAGAAGCAAAATACATATCTTCAGTAGTGTTATTTTAAAAAGGTGAATTACTGACTTCATTGCACTGTGTCTTCTCATTTGACTCGGTCACTCACTGCAGAAATGCACTCTTTCCAGTGAGACCTCTAACCTACATATGCTTTACGTAGATCAAGTGTCTAGTCTAGACAGAGGGGTGTTCGCGGTAAAGTGAGAAAGCAGATAGCTATGTATCAACAGTATCGATCGTTGGCAAATTAATATGAATTTGGGCGAGAGGGGAAGAGGGTCTGTTGTTTTGTGATGACAGTCTCTTAGATGATACTAAAACTGATGTTGCATTTATCCATCGATTTAAGTAGTTTGGAGTGGATGTGTGTTGCAAAATGAGGAATGTGTTTCACCAGCCACTCACAAAATACATCGACATGCGTACACTTTTACAGACTTGATTGGGGAAACTGATCACCTTTATGGATCTGCCTGCAGTGTTATGACATCAGTTCAATAACCAATATAAAAAAACAACAAAAACTCGTAACTGCCTGTAATACCACTTTTTAGGTTATGACGGTGTAGGACAGGGGGTGTGTGTGTGAAATTAATGGCCACATGGCTAGTGCAGTCGCCTCGCAACTGTTCAGGTTATGAGTTTTATATATGTCCCCGACATAAAAAACATACTTGGGCTTAGCGGGGATGGAACCCGGGTCTCCGAGATAACCAATAATTAATAGTTATTGATAGAGTTAGTTGGTACTGTTAGAACTCGGGTTTCTTTGAGAGTATTTGTGCCGTTGAAGTCAGTATTTGCCTCTCGTTCTAGAGGTGTTCAGTTGTTCCCACGTGAAAGAATCTTATTACTTTTCCATATATCCTTGATCTCAATGTATGGCAAATCGAGTTGTTAGTTATATGGGAAAAGGACAAAAAAAGATGGGCAAGTATGCAAGTTGAGTACTTAAAATAATCATTGGCAGTTGAAAAGGATAACAAGAACATGCAAATTCGCTGCCTTGACAAAATTCATTAAAGTAAAAATTAAATAAAATTCTTGCATTTTCACCATGTTCAAAATTACACCAGGAATACTCGCCTATGCTACGGAACTCGTGCACTGTCGCTATCTTCATGTGTAAGTAATAGATTAGAGCACACATACTTATTCCTTGAAGTGTTACGATGTTGGTCCAATCAATCAATCAATCAGTGAATGATAAATCAGTAAATAACAATTGCTATCTTTGTGCAACATATTTCTATTCCTATCTCCAAAATAACCTAACACAGTCAAGATAAACAGCTTGTCCTCCTTTCTGAAAGTTGGTTGTTCGAATCTGACCATATATTTCGGTTAACAAGTACACTGTTCTCCTGAGCTTCCTTTTGATTGTTGCTAGTGAGTTGCATAGGTCGTGTTGCGCATAACACTCTCGGCAGGTAGTGTATCAGATCTGCGGGGAATTACCGAGCCACATTGGAAAACTAAGTGCAATGAAGTCAGCCGTTCACCTTTAAATATATAACTTCTGAGGGCATGTATTGTATCTTCTGGCAACAGATGGAAGCCAATGATGGTAATGATACCAGTATTAAAGAAAAAAAATTGCATTTTTGGATACAATTTTTTAAATAAAAACTAAAGTTTTGACAAATGTCTGCAGTAGACTGAAAGACAAACACTGGATATGATTATGGAAAAGTCTTCACCAAAGACCTAAGAAGAACAGACCAGTTCATTATATCTCGCTTACGTATTGAACACTGCAGACTCGACAAACACTTATATAGACTAGGAATAAGTCAAAGAGCTCTCTGTCAGTATCAGCAGACGGAACAGTCACCGGAGCATGTCCTGCAAGACTGTACTCTTCTGTGTGAGCTGAGAAGCAACACGTGACCACACCCAGTCGATCTAAAAACCAAGCTTTGTGGAAACATCATAGACCTGAAGCTGACTGCCCAGTTTGTGGTCCACAGTAAACTAAGTGCATGACCAGAGATCGCTGAAAAAGGAAACCTGACAGACCTGAAACTGACTACTCAGTTTGTGGTCCACAGTAAACTAAGTGCATGACCAGAGATCGCTGAAGAAGGAAACCTGACAGACCTGAAGCTGACTGCCCAGTTTGTGGTCCACAGTAAACTAAGTGCATGACCAGAGATCGCTGTTAGAATGAAACCTGACAGACCTGAAGCTGACTGCTCAGTTTGTGGTCCACAGTACACTAAGTGCATGACCAGAGACCGATGAAGAAAAAGACAAAACAAAATGAAACGTAAATATTTGTTGAATGGCCTAAACAAAGAAGAGAAAACATAGACATCCTACAAGATTTGAACATCGGCTCATAAACACATCTCAAAAGCTACCATGCCAAGAATCTGGTTCAGTTCACATCTGTACTACATGATTACTAAGTTTACCTATTTCATTTGGGTGGTTATCAAACATATTTTTTGTTAAGTTATAGAAAACTAGAAATGAAGAAAGAATTCATCACCATCATCAAACAGCTTGTCCTGAGCAGAACTTTGCCGCCGTAACAGTCTTTCGTATTTCTCTTTCTCTCTCTCTCTCTCTCTCTCTCTCTCTCTCTCTCACATATGCCAGATGTCACGCCTCTGCAGCCATGACGGCTCAAACCATCAGTTACATCCTAAATCCATCTTCTCCGTGGTCCTCCTCTTTGCAGGCATATTCCCTTCCATGCTGTTTTTCTCCAGCCCTTCATGTCTCCTTATATGTCCAAAAAATTGCCCGCGTGCCCAGCGTGTTCGTAGCGTTGGACTGTGAGTGACTAGCCCTCTGTGTGTACGGGTTCAATTCCGTGGGCAGGCAGAAAAAGCCACAGATTTCCCAGATTCACGGTGTTCGTGGCACCGAACCGAAGGGTCACGATGTCCATGGCACCGAACCGAAGAGCTGAAAAGCTCAAGTGCTTCTGGATCGAAAAAAAAAAATATGTCCAAAATACTTTAATTTTCTCATTCTTATTTGTAGCATCAGCTAGTTTTCTTTGATTTTGAGTTCTTTCTGGATATATCTATTTGTTCTCTTCTCCGTCCCTGATACACTGAGGACTTGTCTGTAACTCTTATATTCAAAATCACATTATGTTTTTCCACTGCCTTGTTCAATGTCCACTCGTTTACTGTTGTTGATGGCTCTCTTAATCGTGGCATATCCCTTTACACGACTTGGCCATCAACAACAGTAAACCAGTCGTCGATTTTCTAGGCGCCACTTATACGTTCAGTAGTTTGCCATTGCTTTCTGAACGGTGAGATCTATTTTTATCGTTCACAAAATTACAAGGGAACTAATTTGCTTTCCAAACTTACCCGCCACGGAGTTTGAACCAGATACGCTTGGTTGTGATCGAATTCACTTCATCTCAAGCTTGATGGCTACGTCCTATAAAAAGGATATGCCACGATTTTCATACTGAAAGAATTACTTCCGAAAATACACAAAGTATATCGGACACATACTGAGACATGAAACATTGATCAAAACCTAATTTGAGTGGAAAGTTGAATGACTCGAGTTAAAGAAAGACAAAGACATAAGGTGGGAGAGAAATATCAAGAGATTTGACTAACTACTGCTGGTAGAACACCAAGGCAAAATAAAGCGGATGTTGAAGATCCATTGCAGCCAACCTCTGCAGTGGAAACGGTACTGAAGTTGGAGATCTATTGTAGTAAACTTTCGATGCGGAGATGGTACTGATATTGATGATCTATTGCAGCCAACCTTCATGTGATCGATATTGAGATCTGACAACCCGATGTGGAGACGTCTGATATTGATGATCTATTGCAGCCAACCTTCGATGTGGAGACGGTCCTGATATTGATGATATATGTGTATGAAAACAGCAAGTCATAAGTTACATATTCAGATATTCAAAATTTGCAACAGAAGTTCCTTGTCCGACCATGAACTTTCACACATGTGATTGCATTAGCCTAATCTTTGGTCTAGTTATGTAACGCGTTCAGGAGTTATCTCTGGCTCAGGGATTCTCAAATTGTATTTCTTTCTTTTCTCCAATCCTGTTTTTCCTTACAGCTTCAGGATAAAGAGGTTTATAGAACGGGCGCTTCATAAATAATGTCTTTAGTGGCCTCTGTTATCTTTGAGGTCCACCTTTTGCGTGGCCGGCCTTTCGCTTTGTAACGGAGCAAAATTGCTCTTTGAGGTGCACTGTCTGTTGGTAATCTGCTTAAGTGGCGGAACCATTTAATTTGTTGTTTCTTCAAGAATTCAGTACTGATGTTGTACTCACTTTTTTCCTCCTGTCTTCATTTCTCAATCGATCTCTTCTTGACACCCCCTCCTCCTCCTCCCCGCATTCTTCGTAGACACTTCATCTATGCTGTGACTAGTTTTCTTCTAACGTTTGATGTCAGCGTCCAGGATTGACACGGATAGCATAATGTTGAAAGAAAGATTGTATTGAAAATATGGAATTCTGAAGCCACTGGGACAGGCCTAGCAAGCCGATAGTGGTATGATGTCTCTCAAATTGTGATTATAGCTATGTGGCCACTGTGAGCAGTACACTTATTTCAGTAGGTGATGTACAGAAACATACAGATCTGAGGTGGTCAAATCAGATCTGGAGACTGGGCAGATGACGCTCATCAGCCCGGGAGGGCAGGTCGTCTACGGGTCGCTGCCCTGAAAGACAATAGCAACCTGCTGCCTTGTGGCTTTTGGCTGGGGACAGCAAGAGGCTAACGGAGAGCGAACCCAGTAAACGCTGGTTTAAACCGAACACACGACCGAAAGATAAGCACTTGAGCTTCAAGTGCTGTGCACGTACATCCCGTTCTGATGTTTGGCTGTTTATAAATCACAATAGAATGATAAAAACGGCTTAAGAACGATCGCGAGAGAGAGATCTGGAGAAAACCGTTTGGAGGCTTGAATAATACTAAGTTAACGGGCAATATGGAGAAATCTATACATATATAAGACATAGATCAATTACATTGTATGTCTGTCCCAATTGTTTGAAGATATCTGGACATCTTACGGACTTGAAATTTGACAAAAGGGTAGCTTTCACACCAAGGAAGATGTAAAAGTTTTTAAACTGGACTATTTCTTTGTTTCTATAAACATATTCCAACTTAAACGCAAATGGTCATCATGTAAAGAAATCACCAAATATGTCTGTTTTCACGATTCGGTGACGTGACTTTCCGTTCACGTGATCACATCAATCGAACATATTTGATGCGATGAAGTTAATACTATTATAAGCCCGTCTGCCCAGCGTGTTCGTAGCGTGTTGGACTACGGGTGACTAGTCCTCTGTAAGTGCGGTTCAACTCCGCGGACTGGCAGAAAAGCTACAGGTTCCCCAGATTTACGGTGTTCGTGGCACCGAGCCGAAGGGTTACGATGTCCATGACACCGAGCCGAAGAGCTTTCAGTTCAAGTGCTTCTGGATCGGGGAAAGAAAAAACCATATTATTATAACGTATTTTAAACACATTTGCATATAGGATCCTGTAGCGTAGTTGATTACAAGCCCGTCAATCGTGAAGCATGGTTTGCCTGTAAGAAAGTGATCGGAGCGCACATGGTTGCTCACCGAAGTGCAATGATGATGGTCCTATCAATCAATCAAACAACACAATTAAGAATTTCAAATTCTAATGTTGACTCAATCCTATAGTATATACCAGCGATAGTTGGACAATGATTCTAGAGATATGGAAAGTAAGTTGAATGCATTTAAAAATAGATGTCTGCGAAAAATAATGATTATAAAATGGGACGAATTCAGAAGGGATGAGATCAGAGGAATGTCTTGTTAGCGACTGTTATAAGAAAGAGAAAATGGGGATATGTTGGGCATACTCTGAGAAGAAATTATCAAAGAATTACAGAACAGTCATTGTTTTGGGAGACACATGTTTCAAGAAAGGAATAAAGTTCAAGAGAAAACGTGAAAATAACGGATTCGACATTATAACATAGCGGACTCAATTCCATAGAATATGTTTCGCATGTTGCTCAGGATAGAGCTGTATGGAGCAATTGCTTACGTGGCCTATGTAATACAATGAATTGGCGCAGAAAGGATGTACACGTTTAGATGCTCATGAGCCACTTTGACAGTCCGTTGAAGCATTGGGCCACGTTGACAGTCTGCTGAAGCCTTGGGCCACGTTGACAATCTGTTGAAGACCGTAGACCACTTTGACAGTCTGTTGAAGACTGTAGACCACTTTGACAATCTGTTGAAGACTGTAGACCACTTTGACAGTCTATTGAAGACTGTAGACCACTTTGACAGTCCGTTGAAGACTTAGACCACTTGACAGTCTGCTGAAGCCTTGAGCCACTTGACAATCTGTTGAAGACCGTAGACCACTTTGACAGTCTGTTGAAGACTGTAGACCACTTTGACAATCTGTTGAAGACCGTAGACCACTTTGACAGTCTGTCTGAATTTAACTGAAGACCTACACTTTGACAGTCTGTTGAAGCCGTGGATCACTTTGACAGTCTGTTGAAAGCCGTGGACCACGTTGATTGTTGAAGGCCGTGGACCACTTTGACAGACTGTTGAAGGCCGTGGACCACTTTGACAGTCTGTTGAATGCCGTGGACAACTTTGACAGTCTGCTGAAATTCATTGACTTCTAGGACAGTTCCATGAAACCAATGAATCGCTGTCAGGAGTCCATTTCAGCCCACAGTACCAGGCAGTAGAAGGGACATAGTAATATACAGTAGAAGGCATACAGTGCCAGGAAGTGTAAGGGCCACAGTACCAGACAATGTGAGTGACGCAATAACAAACAGTAAAAGGGACATAGTAACCCAGTGCAATGAAGTCAATCCTTTGCGTATGCAGGTTCAACCATCACATGCACACAATAAAGCCTGCTCAGACTGCATAGTGTGCATGGCAGACAGAAACACAGACTCCAGAGCACATCCTGCAGTCATGTCCATCATACATACACCAACGAAACGAAACATGGCCTCACGAACAAAGCCTACAGGACAAACTATGGGGAACTCCAACTGACGTGCAGCTTCATAGAGACAACCCAACCAAACGCAAAGAAGAAACCTTTTTAAACATATCAAATATATTACTATAGGGAGTTGCCGTCATTCCTAGCTTAAAACATACTGAATTCTGAATTATAAGTTCACATATAATAATTAAGTTTCTATATAATTCACAAATTGACCGAATTCTAAAACGAACCTGAAAAATAATTAGTTTTTCTAACCATAGCTTAAGAACCACTCACCAAATCTATTGTGACAGAATAACAACGTATATGCATGTTGCGGGAGGGAAATAGAATGTGGGTCATCTAAAGTGAATCGAACGCATGCGCAGGACAAACTAGAAAACTTTTCCAACAGCTCCGCTACCGTTACATATATATCTACATACATGATCTACCTGTGTTGACGAATGCATATTTTGGTTTGATGGATCTGGCGGTATGCCCTTTACAATAACTAGGTGCGTTGTTGGTCCTCTGTAAAAGTTTGGGTATTTGTTTGTTCAAGACAGCATATGACACACATGACTGTAATTTCAATCGCAGTGTTATTCTTCCAGAAAGTTGAGCGTTCAGTTGAATAATAAACAACAACATTTGTTGAGCGTGCTGACCTGCTTTATCTCGGTAGATGAAATTATTGATGTTCTCAATGTTACTGTTCTCTTTGAGGTCAAGGTGATGAAGAGTGTGTACTGGGCGTAGTTGTGACGTAGAGGTTACGTGCTTACCTCTCGTGTCAAAGGTACTTGGTTCGGTCCCACGTGAAGCCATCAGGATATTTTGCCAGAGATCCCTGATCTCACTGTAAGTTAGATGCAGCTCCTAGTTCTATCGGAGACGGACGATACAACTTAGATTCCGTGTTCAATTTGAGCACGGAAAAACCCTTGGCAGTTCAAAATCGAGGAGCATGCTGGAAAGCGCTGCCCGGGCAAAATTAATTAGAAAAAAATAGAAAAATAAAATTCCTACAGAATATCTTCACCATCTTCAAACTTACATCGGGGACGCTCGACGGTGCTACGGAGTTCGTGCACTGCAGCTGAGATCTTCCTGTGTAATAAAGAGATTGGAGCACACATGGTTACTCACCGAAGTGCAGTGTTGATAGTTCTATCAATCAATCAATAAATCGTCAAGGGGATAGTGCAACTTGGCTTATAGTGATGTAGGCGTTTGCAGAGGTAGAGGCTTGGTAGTACCAGGTAGAAGAATCGACGTTGTGATAGACAGAATTTGACCTGTGTTTTGTTAAATTAGTTCGCCCGTGTGGTGCCAGGGCCCGCAAGGGAAGCAAAGAATAGTACCACTACGACCCAGAAGGCATGTCGTAAAAGACGACTGATGTATGACCTAAGGAAGCTACCTAGTAAATAAAAGTATTGCAGAAATCGGATGTGCTGGCCTACTTGTAGGCGCATCACTATCACAATGTACAATTGCTCTTAGGCTCAGATCACATACAGATCACACACAAATCACACATAGGAGTTAACAAGTGGTCAATAGGAAGCGTTCGAAGAAAAAGAAGTTCAACTAATTTGACCTTTGCCGAACTCGAGGAAACAGTTATCATTTGTCCGATGAGTGATGTGCGGAGTGACTAAATAAATTCAGTTGCAGACACTATTGGGACTTGTTCAAAACTAATTTGTCACTTGCTGAACTCAGGAAACAGTCACCAATGTCTAATGGGTGATATTTGAAGTAACTGGATGCTGAGTTGCAGACACTATTGTGACTTATTCAGCTGGGATACAAATCAGAACATGTTTGGGCCAACAACGAGATATTTAACTTCCCACCACCGTTCACAACAGAAGTAGGTTATGCTATAGATGGATTAATTGATAGATTGATTGTTAGGACCATCATCATTGCAATTTGGTGAGTAAACATGTGTGCTCCTATCTCTTTCTGACAGGAGCATCTCAGCTGCAGTGCACAAACTCTGTAGCACCGGCGAGGATCACCGATGTAATTTTGAAAATGTTGAAGATATTTTGTAGGAATTTTATTTTTAACCTTAATCTGCCGGCCCCGGCAACACACGGGCATAATGGTATTTTAGAAGTATCTTAAAACGTTGGAAGAATTAGTGCACGATAGTAGGACTCTGTTGGTGACGTCATAAATCATAATCGCCTTTGCCAGCAGGTCTGGTCTAAAGTAGGCCATGTAGAAGTTTTCACTTGACAGCTGTCGAAGAATTAACCGATTTTTTATTCTGTTTGCATGTTGGTGGTGGTATACGGTACATACAGAAGACCTTGAATATGTGTGCGCAAACAGTTTAACAATTCAGATACCGGATTGTTAGGGCAGTGGTTCTCAAACCATTTTTGAAGTCGGAGCACACTTGAAGACCTATAAATAAATCGAAGGCGCTCTATACACACAATCATAATAAATAAGAAATAATTGGAAAATGTTACGTATCTTTATTCATCATTTAATATGTGCTTATGAAAAGCATGGGCTTCGTTTTATCTTGGCTATTTTTTACCCTGGTGTCCGCTTGCCTCGCGTTGATGATCCCTGATCTGGGATTTCCTAGGACGCTCCTAGGAATGTCACTGGGTACACTTGCGCCAGGGCACACTCTTTGAGAACCATTGCTGCAGGGCAACGAACTTAACAACACATGAAACTAGGTCAGTGCATTGTTGCAGATGGCGACTCCTGGTTGTTGTTGTTTGTTGCGGGATGCGTTCACTAGAACAGCATAACTCACATGGGTATGTTAATAACATCTAAACAGTTATCCGTTATCTGATGACTATCATCATAACACTACTGACATGTCCATAGGTACTCAGGTCTCTACCTCAACAAATCCAGCAGCGTCCAGCGGCCCAACACGCCAGTTCCATGTTGATTAATCATTCGCTTTGCATATGTGGTATGCCGTTCTTTTCGAGCTGTACCAATTTTGATACCCATCTCTCTCAGTCTGGTCAGCTGGTCAGATCTAAACACTGAACAAATAAGCTCAAGATGAGGATTACCAAGTGCTATAGTGAGCTCGATCACAACCCAAGCGTGCCTGGTTCAAACTCCTCTGCAAGTTTGGAAGCAAATTCGTTTCCGTGGAATTTTTAAGAAAGGTAAAAATAGACCACACCTTTCAGAAAGCAATTGCAAACTACTGAACGTATAAGTGGTGCCTAGATAAATCAACGACTCGTTTACTATGGTTGATGGATACGTCCTGTAAAGGATGTGCTACGATGTTTGTTTCATAGTACTGAAGTCATTATCAATTGAGATTAGAATGCGAATTATGCAGTGCTACATAGAACCAATACTGACATACGGATGCGAGTCATGTACAATATGCACACAGAAGAATGCAAGTTATGCAGTGCTACATAGAACCAATACTGATATACAGATGCGAGTCATAGACAATATGCACACAGAAGAATGCGAGTTATGCAGTGTTACATAGAACCAATACTGATATACGGATGCGAGTCATAGACAATATACACACAGATGAAAATCTCTGAGGGCCACAGAGATATAGTTTTATGGAAGAGTGATGAGAATCCCAAGGACTGTTAAAATGACTAATGTGGAGGCGTTGAATGAGGTCAAGACACAGAAAAAGCTTATATGAAAGATTTTAAGAAAAAGAGAGTCATCAATTTTCGGACATGTGATGGGTAATGGAGTTTTAGAACACGTTGTAACAACCGGTAAAATTGAGGGGAGACGAGACAGAGGAAGACAGAGAGAGAGATAACATTTTTGGATAGCCTGACTTCATGACACGAAAGAGCGTCAACATGTGAGAATGCAGTTTTATGAAAGTTAATGAAGTTTATTGCTGACGCGAACCGTCCGTATGTTGCCGTGGATCACAAGTTTGATGTGAACTCGATAGTAAACTTGTGGGCCCCGGCAACACACGGGCGGTTAGCGTCAGCAAACAACTTCCACAAACGTTCATAAAAGTGCAGACCACAATCTTCAGATTTTGAACGGGACACTGCAGTCTCAGAGCACACCTCAATAGAATGGGTCTAAGATACTCAGCTGCCTGCACGCATGGAGCACCAATGCAGTCCCCGGAGCACCAATGCAGTCCCCGGAGCACATCCTGCAAGACTGCACTAGCAGTGTGATGATGGAAATCTGGCTAAAGAGAACTACCCTTCAGAACAAACTATTGGGGAATACTCGAGCGCACCGTCCTGTTTTTGACACATACCGGCGTAGTCGCATAGCAGAAGTTAATCGCAGAAGAAGAAGGTAGATGTCCTGCAACTTTTGCCGATATGGTCCAAGCGATATGGGGAAACCCGGTGCAATGAAGTCAATGCTTCGACTTTAGACCCTTTGGGTAAAAGTTCATTAGCCCAATAGCCACTGGTTCACTTAATAAGTAGCTGAATCGCTCTTGTACGTTGTTTGGCCTGGTCCACTTGACATTCTTCTTTACCCTTCCCCCCTATCTGTCTTCGCATAATGTAATCTACCTTCTCCTCCTCCCACACACAAAAATCAAATTGTTGTTCCAATTCTGCAAAATATAACCTCGCGCGCAAGTCAGCGACCTCTTCCTCAAGGCTAAGCTTTCCATTGGTTGCTATTAATATCTGCCCGTATTCCCTCAGAAATGGGTTTCCACCATGATATATTTAAGGCTTTCGTACACAACAATTTATCACAACACTGTTGACAGTTTATCATAGCTGATATACCCAGCGTTTATGTAACTTTGAGAATTATTACTACTACTACTGCAAATACATGTACAGATCTATATGCTACAGGTAGTGACTTGCATCTGTTGTGTTTTTGCGATATGTATATACAGTGAAGAATCTAGTTATTATAAATGTGTAAGTAGTATAGTTATTACAAATGTGTAGATAGTATAGTTATCTTTACAAATGTGTAGATAGTATAGTTATCTTTACAAATGTGTAGATAGTATAGTTATCTTACAAAATGTGTAGATAGTATAGTTATTCTTACAAATGTGTAGATAGTATAGTTATCTTTACAAATGTGTAGATAGTATAGTTATCTTTATAAATGTGTAGATAGTATAGTTATCTTTACAAATGTGTAGATAGTATAGTTTTCTTCATAAAAGTGTAAATAATTTAGTTTTCACAGATGTGTGAATAGTATACGTCAGAGGTCCACTTATGCGTGGACGGCCTTTTGCTTTGTATCCACTGTATCGGGGTAACATTGCCCTTTGTGGCGCACTGTCTTGGTAACATTGCCCTTTGTGGTGCACTGTCTTGGTAACATTGCCCTTTGTGGTGCACTGTCTTGGTAACATTGCCCTTTGTGGTGCACTGTCTTGGTAACATTGCCCTTTGTGGTGCACTGTCTTGGTAACATTGCCCTTTGTGGTGCACTGTCTTGGTAACATTGCCCTTTGTGGTGCACTGTCTTGGTAACATTGCCCTTTGGGTGAACGTCTTGGTAACATTGCCCTTTGTGGCGCACTGTCTTGGTAACATTGCCCTTGTGGGCACTGTCTTGGTAACATTGCCCTTTGTGGGCACTGTCTTGGTAACATTGCCCTTTGTGGTGCACTGTCTTGGTAACATTGCCCTTTGTGGCGCACTGTCTTGGTAACATTGCCCTTTGTGGTGCACTGTCTTGGTAACATTGCCCTTTGTGGTGCACTGTCTTGGTAACATTGCCCTTTGTGGTGCACTGTCTTGGTAACATTGTCCTTTGTGGCGCACTGTCTTGGTAACATTGCCCTTTGTGGTGCACTGTCTTGGTAACATTGCCCTTTGTGGTGCACTGTCTTGGTAACATTGCCCTTTGTGGCGCACTGTCTTGGTAACATTGCCCTTTGTGGCGCACTGTCTTGGTAACATTGCCCTTTGTGGTGCACTGTCTTGGTAACATTGCCCTTTGTGGCGCACTGTCTTGGTAACATTGCCCTTTGTGGCGCACTGTCTTGGTAATCTGCTTATGTGGTTGAAACGTTTAATTTGTTTCATGATAAAAGTTTCAGTACTGATGTTTTATCTACTTATTTTCCTTATGTCCTCATTCCATTCAAATGTTTGTCTTGATGTATAAATGCCTACACTTTGACAACATTCGGTTCTGCATGTCGTATATACCGTAAAGACTTTAACTGGGGCGCAGTGTATTTCCATTCGTGGCACAAACACATATATCACAAAGAGTGGTTAACTTGGTTGAGAATAACTAATGCAAGCAAACATAAAAATGTGTTCTAAAAAACATCGCGTGAAAACGTTTTAGTTTTGAATATTTTTCGATTGATCACTCCGGACATGTCATGTGGTGGTGCTACGATCTCCTTCGCAATATCTACATTGCACTCCGGACATGTCATGTGGTGGTGCTACGATTCTCCTTTGCCAATCATGGGTTTTTACTACATGCTCGCAGCGACTTCCTTTACTCCTGACCATTGTCGACTCCTATTCATTGCACGGACATCTTGGTGTAGATTCATCACATTATTCGAATGTCATGTGGATGTGATCCCAATTACATGCGTAGCATTTCTGCGCATGACCACGTAACACGGATTGTACGTTGTGCCAGTTATGCGCATACAAGTAGGCCAGCACATCCAATTTCTGCAATGCTTTGTATTTACTAGGGTAGATTCCCTAGGTCCTACATCAGTCACCTCTTACAACATGCCTTGTAGGTTGCAGTGTTACTATTCTTTGCTTCCTTGTGGGCCCCGGAAATACACAGCTGGTTTTAGTTTAGAATATCTTCATTGCACTCCGAACATGTCATATAGAGGTGCTACCATCTCCTTCGCAATATCTCCCAACAGCGTCCAGCGACTGATTTCTATTTTGATTGATGAGCCCACTTATATACCTGTTGTGTGCTGTTATTTTCTGACCACTCTAATATCCGTTGGTAGCATGGCGTGAAAATGTAATTTTAGTCTGCGTCTTCTAAGAGTTTTCATGTTATATATGTCGATGTTTTCAGTTCTGGCAATTCATTGTAATTTGTTTATACAGATTTTAGCTATCGAACAAGTACAGAGAAACTTTAATTTACGCGTCTATGAGACAAACATCAAATATATATATATATAAAGTACTGTGCAACTATTGAAACTAGACAAGACACGTTCTGTGGATTATGCAATATATCGTGTAAGCTTGTACATACAACCAAGTTATCTAGCCATCAACTATGCCATCTGTGTCTCCACTGACTATCAACATGAAGGAAGTCAACGGCAATGTAGGAGTTAATCAGAATCATATAACAGGCCAGCGGCCATATACTCCACCCTCCACTAATCCACTGGATAATGAAATCTTGGATAGGCATCCAACATGTCTGTCAGATTTCAGTGATTATGTGGTAAGTGATTGTAAGTGTGATGTGGGCGGAGTTATTAGTTGGGATGTGGGTGGAGCTGTACTGAGTGATAGTTGTGATGTGGGTGGTGCTATCTATATTGAATGATAGTTGGATTGTGGCTGGAGCTATATTGAGTGATAAATGGGATGTGGGTGGAGCTATATTGAGTGATAGATGGAATGTGGGTGGAGCTATATTGAGTGATAGGTGGATGGAGCTATATTGAGTGATAGGTGGATGGAGCTATATTGAGTGATATATTGAATGTTGCTGGAGCTATATTGAGTGATATATTGGATGTGGGTGGAGCTATATTGAGTGATAGGTGGATGGAGCTATATTGAGTGATAGATTGGATGTGGCTGGAGCTATATTGAGTGATAGATGGGATGTGGGTGGAGCTATATTGAGTGATAGGATTGGATGTGGAGGCTGGAGCTATATTGGGGATAGATTGGATGTGGCTAGAGCTATATTGAGTGATAGGTGGATGGAGCTATATTGAGTGATAGATTGGATGTGACTGGAGCTATATTGAGTAATAGATGGGATGTGGGTGGAGCTGATTGAGCGACTATGTTTGAGATATGAATGAGAAGATGGTGAAAAGCTGTGTCAGAATTTAGATTTCTGTCTTTTATTTTAAATAAATTTTGTCAGGACAGCAATTTTGCAACCTACCTACTCTTGTTGATTTTATAAACTGCCAATTGTATTTTTTTGTACTCAATGTCTACGTGAAACTTTCATTTGATTGCCCGTCTCATATAGGACTAGAAACTAGATCTCACCTACTTTGAGATTAGGGATGTGTGACGGAATATTGTGATCATTCAACGTGGAGAAAGAACTCTTTCACAGAGATGAATGTTTTTTAAAATTTTTTTAAATCTTGTTTTGTTTTTAGGAAGGGGGGGTGTGTTTCCAAAAAATCTATCAACCCTTAATTTGAATGTTTATCTCACAGAAATAGATGTTCTCTGTTTGCTAAGTAGTCATTTGCATTGCATTCTGAAGGTTGTCGATTCGAACCAGGACCACTTGCATGGTTCACAATTGCATTGCGTTCTGAAGATACTTAATATTGTTGTTGAACTCAAAAGAGTTTATGCTTGGTGGAACACTCTTGGCAGCTTCTTTTGTTATTAGGGATTAAAGCCACTTTAACTGATTCACTACATAGGTTTTTTTAGTCTCTGGACCGAGTTGTTTTTTAGTTCCCGAAAAATTGCACTCATGATTTAGCAAAACTAAAATATTGTTTCTAAATATGATTTACAATATGACTTATTATATATCAAATTGAAGAGAAATGAATGTAGTTTCACAAAATATTTACGGTATTAGCAAATATAATGCAATGTTAACTATACAGGGAACACATTAGCATGCGTTAAAAAAATAATTGAAATTAGTAGAACAAAAATACAACATACTAAGGGTCTTGGTAAACATTAGGTGGAATAAACAAGTCTGACTGCTCTCTTTATATTGGTAATTCATTTATGAATACATAAACATAAAGTAAATTGTGATTCAATGCATTGTTTATTAACTGTTCACAAACTAGCATCATGACCATTCATAACAATCTCTAGTTTTGTTTGGTCAAAGTGTATCCTAGAATGAGTGAACTCCGTTTCACTTCTATTTCTAGCATAAGCCATGATGCTATATATTCATTATCATTTATACATCACTTTTAAGTATCCGGTTAATATAAAAGTTGAATCGGAGCGAAAAGTAATGGAAAAGCAACCAAATAGTATGTGTCATCTACGTGATGTGTCATCCACATGATAAACCATATTTACATTCAAGTGATGCACCATAAACAATCAGTTACGCTGATGCATGATCTTTCAACCTAAGGACGAGTCTTTTGTTTTTGGTTATATCAGAGAGTAGGCCAATAAATATAACAAATAATCAACTCGTTTTGTAGAATCATGTATACTTGTTTCATGTAATTCATATTTCTTGTTTTGTGTGTCTTCCTTCAGGATCTGGTCAAACGTCATCTGATGTATGCTGTCCGAGAAGAAGTTGAAATCCTAAAGCAACAAATTGGAGAGATGGTGGACAGGATTGGACAGTTAGAGTATGAGAACACAGTTCTCAGATCAGAGGCTAGACCAGAAACTCTCAACAAACTTCAACAACCAAGATCTACTCAAACTTCACAGATATCAGTACCATCTTCAAATGTTTCCACAGTTACATCACCAAATCTTCAACAACCGGCACCTCAGTCATCCCAACAGCAACTACCACAGCAACCAACATCATGAGATTAAATAAGACAGATCAGAACTTGTTGATGAAACTAACTTTGTCGACTGTTATTTGATCTGTATACAAACAGTTTCAAACCAAACGGTATCACAAGCTCATGCCCCATGTTTTGCTCATTATCTAAGTAAAACACAGACGATGGGCAGATCTTCACTACTACAGGCATGCTCAGCAACTCTATGAACAGATCTTCACTACTACAGGCATGCTAGCGACTCCATGAGCATGATACAGAAGAAAGACTATGAAATGAGGACATCAGAAGCAGAGTGGGCATAACTTCATGCACCGAATACAATGAAAGACAACAAATGCAGTTGTTTGGACATTTAATGAGAATGGAATACAACCAACCACAATAACAGCATACAACAAAGAGAGATCAGGTACTAGAGCCAAGGGAAGACTAAGAAAAAGATGGATAGACAATATCAAGACACAATAAATAAACACGGATATAATACAACAAGGGTGACTCATCTGGCCCTGGAATGCAAATTAAAGCTCCTACTCCTACACTTAACGACAAGAGTGGACAACCAATTCCATCATCCACCTGGGAGAAGACAATAGATAACGGGTAATCTGTATCTCCGCTGTACATGCTAGGCATACCGATTTGTACAAGACAATATGAGAAACCCCAGTAGATACATCAACCAACACAGAACAAGAGTTGTTAGACTAAACAAAGCAGAAAAACTGTTTGAGTAACCCCAGTAGATACATCAACGAACACAGAACGGAAGGTGTTAGACTAAACAAAGCAGAAAAACTGTTCAAGTAACCCCAGTAGATACATCAACCAACACAGAACGGAAGGTGTTAGACTAAACAAGGCAGAAAAACTGTTCGAGTAACCCCAGTAGATACATCAACCAACACAGAACAGGAGTTGTTAGACTAAACAAGGCAGAAAAACTGTTCGAGTAACCCCAGTAGATACATCAACCAACACAGAACAGGAGTTGTTAGACTAAACAAGGCAGAAAAACTGTTCGAGTAACCCCAGTAGATACATCAACGAACACAGAACGGAAGGTGTTAGACTAAACAAGGCAGGAAAACTGTTCGAGTGACCCCAGTAGATACATCAACGAACACAGAACAGGAGTTGTTAGACTAAACAAGGCAGGAAAACTGTTCGAGTGACCCCAGTAGATACATCAACGAACACAGAACGGAAGGTGTTAGACTAAACAAGGCAGGAAAACTGTTCGAGTGACCCCAGTAGATACATCAACCAACACAGAACAGGAGTTGTTAGACTAAACAAGGCAGAAAAACTGTTCGAGTAACCCCAGTAGATACATCAACGAACACAGAACGGAAGGTGTTAGACTAAACAAGGCAGAAAAACTGTTCGAGTAACCCCAGTAGATACATCAACCAACACAGAACAGGAGTTGTTAGACTAAACAAGGCAGAAAAACTGTTCGAGTAACCCCAGTAGATACATCAACCAACACAGAACAGGAGTTGTTAGACTAAACAAGGCAGAAAAACTGTTCGAGTAACCCCAGTAGATACATCAACGAACACAGAACGGAAGGTGTTAGACTAAACAAGGCAGGAAAACTGTTCGAGTGACCCCAGTAGATACATCAACGAACACAGAACAGGAGTTGTTAGACTAAACAAGGCAGGAAAACTGTTCGAGTGACCCCAGTAGATACATCAACGAACACAGAACGGAAGGTGTTAGACTAAACAAGGCAGGAAAACTGTTCGAGTGACCCCAGTAGATACATCAACCAACACAGAACAGGAGTTGTTAGACTAAACAAGGCAGAAAAACTGTTCGAGTAACCCCAGTAGATACATCAACGAACACAGAACGGAAGGTGTTAGACTAAACAAGGCAGAAAAACTGTTCAAGTAACCCCAGTAGATACATCAACCAACACAGAACGGAAGGTGTTAGACTAAACAAGGCAGAAAAACTGTTCGAGTGACCCCAGTAGATACATCAACGAACACAGAACAGGAGTTGTTAGTATAAACACATTGAAAGACATACTTGAAAGACATACTTGGTAGGAGATCAGAGCAGTTATGCACATGTGCATCAGGGCCCTTACCGGTGCTGTAGAGTTTGTGCATTGCTGCTGAGATCTTCCTGTGTAAGAAAGATATCGGAACACATATGGTAACTCACCAAAGTGCAATGATGATGGTCCAATCAATCAATCAATCAATCAATATGCACATGTTTGATGAAGATGATGCTCAAATGAACAATAATGAACAATTCTATATTTCACATTGTAGCGGTAAGAGCAATTCTTGTCAGCTGCGGCACAGTTGATGAATACAGCTTTCTACTCATCATCATCGAGTAGCTTCCCCCTTCAGGAACTTGACTCCCATGACATCAGCCATGTAAAGCTCTCTATTCTGTGCAAGATGACTGGCATCAACAGCAGGGAAGATATTCAAAATGAAATGTACATTATTTATGTGTATATATATATTATATATATTGATTCAACCATCCTCTATATTAGAGGCTGTATTTCACAGTATTATGAGCCCCATTCAGTTTTAGAGCCGGTCAGTTAGCTGGTCGGTTTTAGAGTTGGTCATTTCTGAAGTGGATCAGTTTTAGAGTTGGTCATTTCTGAAGTGGGTCAGTTTTAGAGTTGGTTGTTTCTGAAGTGGGTCAGTTTTAGAGTTGGTCATTTCTGAAGTGGGTCAGTTTTAGAGTTGGTTGTTTCTGAAGTGGGTCAGTTTTAGAGTCGGTCAGTTTTTAAGATTTAGCCTGCTGATTTTTTTTTTAAAGAAACAAATTATCTTTAGAGGCACCATCACAAAATGATAGAGAGGAAGTGAGCAAAATCTCATTTTTCTTTGGGAGTTCTAGAACTATGATGAAGATTGTTGGTGATATGTAACAGACAATGTTGTTAGGCAATCTTCATCCACTGAATTTGTGTTATTCTATAGTTCTTTAGAGGGGGGAATATGAATATTTTTCTCTGAATTACTTTTGTGGAGATTTTCTTGTTTTTTTCAGATATTATGTTTGCTATTTTTAGAGTTCATCACTCTTAGGGCTGGTCAGTTTTGAGCTGGTCAGTTCTAGTGCCAGTACATTCTGAAGCTGGTCAGTTCAAGGGCCAGTAAATTCTGAAGCTGGTCAGTTTTAGAGCTGGTTAGTTCAAGTGCCAGTAAATTCTGAAGCTGGTCAGTTTTAGAGCTGGTCAGTTCAAGTACCAGTAAGTTCTGAAGCTGGTCAGTTTAGAGCTGTTCAGTGTTTTACAGCTGTTCAATTTTTTGGGCTGGTCAATTTTGCAGCTGGTCGGTTCAAGTGCCAGTCAGTTCTGAAACTGGTCAGTTTTAGACCTAGTCAGTTTATAACTGGTCAGTTTAAGACTGGTCATTTTTAGAGCTGGTCAGTTTGAGTGCCAGTTAGCTCTGAAATTGATCTGCTCCAGCTGGTCATTTTAGTGCTGGTCACTTTTCAAGCTGGTTCAGTTTTGTTGAATATTGTCATTTTTTCATTGCTCAGTTCTGAAGCTGGTCAGTTTTGGAGCCAGTCGTTTCTGGTGATTGTCATTTTTTGAGTTAGTCAGTTTTGTAACTGGTGAGTTCTGAAGTTTGTCAGTATTGGAACTGGCCAGTCCCAGAGCTAGTCATCTGTTAATCCTGGGCTCAAATTTATTTGTTGAAAAAAAAAAAGTGAGATTTAATCCATACTTGTGCATTAATCACTTCCTAATATGTGCACAGTTTCATTCAGCAAGCTGGAAGCATCAACCACCTGTGCACATATAGAGTGTTTCTGATTATGATTCCAAAGTTTATCCCAATTCAAGAAACAAGTCTGAGCAACCTCTTTACTTTTGACTGCTGAGGGAATGACTAAACTGGGAATTGACCTCAGTGGTGTACAAACCCCAGCATATTTCTCATTAGAAAGGCAAAGTTACATTCAAGTAGAGTCTAAGTCAGTGATTCTCAAACTTCTGAAAGTTGTGGCATACTTCAAGTCCAACAAAAAATCGTAGGGGAACTATGCACAAAAACTTCATATATAAGATGCTAAAAAAAAAAAAGCAAAGAAGTACAGAAATAATTGGAAAATGCTACCTACCTTTATTCATCATTTAATTTCTGCCTGTGAGAAGCATGATCCTGATGTGTCTTGGCGATTGTTTTACCCTGGTGCCCACTGATCTGGGATTTTCTAGATTGCACCTAGGAATGTTGCCAGACATGCTGGTGTGTCTGGGCACACCCTTTGAGAACCACTGGTCTAAGTTTTCCAGTAAACAGACAAGAGTAAACTATCCTTGTGTAGGCATCAAATATCATTCCAGAAACGGTCATTGTCCAGCCTTCTTGTACCAAACGTACCGTCCTTGGATCAACTTTAGTGCCCAATGTTCGCAGATACTTAATAATAAGAAAAATAATAATTCCTCTGGTACCGTTATACATTACATAGGGCCTGCAATCCTGGGCAACTCGCTCAATCTCCTCCATAGAATTGAGACAGATATTTCTTGCCTCTCTCAGCAAAGTACGTTTCAGGCTATCCTTAGGACATCCTCTCTAGAACACTTTACATCCCACTTCAATGCCTGCTTTGATATTCGTTGATCATTTCTCCTCAAGGTGTGTCCAACATATCCCCAACTTCTCTTTCTTATAACAGTTGTCACTAGTGGTTGACCAGACATTTCTCTGATTTCATCACTTCTGAATTCGTTCCATTTTATATTCATTATTTTTCGAAACATCTATTTTCAAATGCATTCAACTCACAGATACTTAACTTTTAGTTTTATGTTTGATGGACTATGTTTCTGATGAACTTTTCCACTTTCTGGTGGACGTGAGTTATTTCTTTCACCTAAACATGTTTTTTGTTTCCAAGATGTGTATTTATGTGTCCACAGACATGTTTTTTCCTGTGTTCCCAGACATGTTTTTTCCTGTGTTCCCAGATGTATTTTTTCCTGTGTCCCCAGACATGTTTTTTTCCTGTGTTCTTAGACATGTTTTTCCCTGTGTCCCCAGATGTGTTTTTCCTGTGTTCCCAGACGTGGTTTTTCCTGTGTTCCATGTCATGTTTTTTCCTGTGTCCCCAGATGTGTTTTTCCTGTGTTTCTAGACGTGTTTTTCCTGTGTTTCTAGACGTGTTTTTCCTGTGTCCCCAGACATGTTTTTTTCCCGTGTTCTTAGACATGTATTTTCCTGTGTTCTTGGACATGTTTTTCCCTGTGTCCCCAGATGTGTTTTTCCTGTGTCCCCAGATGTGTTTTTCCTGTGTTTCTAGATGTTTTTTTCCTGTGTTTCTAGACGTGTTTTCCCTGTGTTCCCAAACGTGTTTTGGGGGTTTCAGCTGTGTGATTATTTTTTGCTCCTCAGATGTGGGTCTTCCCTCCCTCTCCCTCATACATTTTGTGTATGTCACCAGGAGTATTTTGTTTTTGTTTGTTCCTGAAGGTGTTTATTTTAGTCCCCTGAAACGTGTATGCTCTATGAGCTATAAATTATGATTGTATATGTGAAGATTGTCTGTTATATGCATTAAATTTATGTACATAAATGATACCACTAGTTTGGATTTCTTGTATTCTGTCTCAGAGTGTGTTTTGATATTTTGTGTTGGATTTCATGTATTCTGTCTCAGAGTGTGTTTGATATTTGTGTTGGATTTCTTGTATTCTGTCTCAGAGTGTGTTTTGATATTTTGTGTTGGATTGCTTGTATTCTGTCTCAGAGTGTGTTTTGATATTTTGTGTGCTATAAATGTTTACTGATAATGTCGTAGCAATATGATGAAGTAGAGGCCTCACAGTGTACTGGGTATTGTACTGTGTACATGAGAAATTCACTGCTAACAACACATGGGAATAGGATGAAGGAAATTAAAAGAACAAACATGGCTTTACACAAAATTTAATAACTATCAACAGTATGGAATAGAACTGATAGGAAAACAAAGATCAGAACACTAAGAGCATGTATATTTCAGTGGCAACATATAAGTGAAGCATAGACATTTAATAAGCAATGAAATATTTTGTGCTTGATATGTGTTACAGAAGAGTCCTTCTATATCATGACAAGAGAAGAGAACAAATAGATATATCCAGAAAGAAATCAAAAAAACTGACCGATGCTAGAAATAAGAAGGAGAAAATTGAATTATTTTGACATATAAAGATATACGAAGGGCTAGAGAAGACATTACGAAAGGAGGCTCTCCGGCAAAGAGAAGAGGAAGACCACGAAGAAGATGGATTCAGGATGTAACTGATGATGACTGCAGAGGCGAGACATCTGGTCTATGAGAGAGAGAGAGATTACAAAGACTTAAGATGGCAACGTTTTACCCAGGACGAGATATTTGATGATGATGATGGATGAGAGTGGTTAGTTCTCTTGTTTGATATTGTCCAGATAATGGTAACGTTAATGTGTATAGTGCTACAAAGCAGTGTTCCATATAATATTATCGATATAAGGGAAAACTACAGTAAAATTATGTAGCAATGACGAAACACGTAAAAACAAGGTACTGTAGTTTTACAATAACAATACACAGCAACGTTTCGACCAATAGGTCTTTGTCAAGCAAAAGGATACAACGGAAATGAAGAAAATCCCTTATCACATGGCACAGAACATATAGAATCAGACAACAAATTCCTAATGGCGCTAAAATGATGAAATGGGACTATATTTCCAACAGGTAAAATGGTGACAACAGATCAAATTCAGTTAAGGAGAGATTGTGGAAGACAGAGGTAGAACATGTTGGATGGTCTGGCATCATGGTTCGATACAAGATCGACGTCAAAACCGATTACATGCACCAAGTAGAGAGGTTGTGGAGATGTATGATCGCATACGCCGGCAGGCATGGCACTTGATTTATTCTGTAACATTTATATTCAAAAGCACAAATGTAATTGTTTGTTTTTTAATTCGTCACTCCTGTTCGTTTGCTTGATAAAGGCCTTGTTGGTCGAAACGTTGCTGTATATTGTCATTGTTTTTTGTAATTTGTAAAACTACAGTACGTTGACCACATTTGTAAAATAGCTAACACCAGCGAAGGAAACAACCTCGGAGAACTCTTAAATGAATTTCTTTTGCAGACGATCAGGCAATCATATCAACAACAGAAGAACAGCTACAACAACACATCAACAGACTCCAGTTAGCATGTAACGAATACAACATGAGAATTAACATCGACAAAACAGAAGTAATGACATTCGCCAGAGAGGAAAACACTACCAACATCTCCATCGATAATCACCTACTAAATCAAGTAAAAGATTTCACATACCTGGGAGCATTTTTTCAGCAAATGGAAGAATAACTAATGAAATTCAACACAGATGCAACAAAGCAAATCAAATGATAGGGCAAATGGCGCCAATTTTAAGATGCAAACACGTCACCATGAACACAAAAAGAGCAATGTTCAACACAATCTTTCTCCCCACACTATGTTACCAGTGCCAAACCTGGACGCTGACAACAAACGATAGAAGAAAACTAGTCACAACAGAGATGAAGTGTCTACGCAGAATGCTGGGTGTAACAAGAAGAGACCGGTTGAGAAATGAAGACATCAGGAAAAAGTGGGTACAACATCAGTACTAGACTTCATCAAGAAACAACAAATTAAATGGTTCGGTCACGTAAGCAGATTACCATCAGACAGTGCACCCCAAAGAGCAATGCTGCTCCGATACAATGGGTACAAAGCAAAGGCCGGCCACGCAAAAGATGGACCTCAGAGATAACAGAGGCGACGAAAGAGACTATCTACGAAGCGCATACTAGGCCCGTTTTAGAAATCTCTTCCTGACCTGACGCTGTGAGGCATACAGGATTCGAGAAAGAAAGAAGAAAGAAAGAACAGTACGTTGTGATTACGTGTTTCGCCAATCAAATAGTTTACTGCAGTCTCATATATATTGTCATTATGTTTTTTCACCACCTTGTCAAATGTGTAAAATTGCGCAGTACCGCACCACAATTGACCTGCACTAACAGGAAGAAGTCGCGCCAATGTCCTGCAGTCGTTTCAAGGTTGTCCGACGTAGTAAAACAGAGACTACCAAACATATCATGTCTAAATGTCAAGATTTGGACACTTCCGTTTTCTTCTTTAACCATGGCTGAACAACAACTTCAAACGTAAGATATTGCAAAATCTATGCTGCATGTAAGTTTATACTTTTTTTTTTTGCATTTGACTCTCAGTCGATGCTTCAGAAGATTCTTCTTCTTCCTCTTTGAACGCTCCATATCGACCACTTGTTAACCACTCTTTATGATTTGTATGTGATCCTAGTATAAGAGCGATTGTACGTTGTGCCTGTTATGCGCCTACAAGTAGGCCATCACATCTGATTTATGCGACGCGTTTTATTTGCTAAATAACTTTCCTGGGTCCCTATCTCAGTCGCCTCTTATGACATTCCTTATAGGTTGCAGTGTTGCTATTCTTTGCTCCCCTTGCAAGCACCGGCAACACACGGGCGGGAAGATCCAGAATGTCAGATTGTGATATGAGTGGATGTCGTCTATGGAAGAGGTTTTCAACCTCGAGAGACTCATGTGGAATCTACTGTCCTGGTCATGCGGATGTTCGCGGCAACGAAAGAGCGACCATGCTTGCATCGATTTTTGGGGGAGTGTAGAATGGATAAGAAACCTTATCTATCCTACAGAGATGTGGTTTTACAGAAGAATGTTGAGAATTCCATGGACAGCAAAGAAAACAAACGTGGAGGTTTTAAATCAGACCTGCACACAAAGAAACCTTATCAAAAGAATAAGAATCCGACATTCAAGGTTCTTCGGGCATATAATGTGAAGAGAAGGTTTAGAACATTTGGTGACTACAGGTAAAATTCAGGGAAGGAGAGATCGTGGAAGACAGAGGAGAAGATGTTGGATGGCCTGACATCATGGTTCGAAAAAATATCGACGTCAGAACTGATTACATGCACCAAGCAAAGAGAGTTGTGGAGAGACATGATCGCCTACGCCGGCAGGCATGGCACTTGATTGATTGAGGATGGATAAGAGTGATATTCTTCAGTCTCTTGGTATCCAACTGTTGGATGAGAACACTAAAATTGATGTTGAATTAATCCAGCAATTTAAATAGTTTGGAATTACATGTTGCACAAGTAGAGCTTGAGGGGCAGAGAGAGAGAGAAGTGTATTTAACCAGCGAGCCACAGGTACCATCAGTATGCATACAGTTCGAAGTATGTTAGGGGAGACTGAGCACCTATGGGTCTGCCCGGAGTGCTGTGACGTCAGTTCAAGTAACAAACAATCTTTCAACTCTCTTTCCCCATTTCTTCTCCATTATTTATTTCTGTACATTTCCAGGCCTTTTTTAAAATGACATTAGATGTCCTCACAAAGCTGGATACCTCTACTTACATACGACATTATCATCAAATAACTGGTCCTGAGAAGAACTTAGCCACCCCAACAATCCTTCGGAATTGCTATCTCTCATACGCTAGATGTCATGCCTCTGCAGCCGTCATGTTCAAACCATTAGTCACATCATGAATACATCTTCTCCGTAGTCTTCCTCTTCTCCTCTTGCCGGGTGCCTCCTTCCATAATGGTCTTCTCCAGCCCTTCATGTCTTTTTATATGTCCAACATACTTAAATTTTATCATTCTTATTTGTAGCATAAGCCAGTTTCCTTTGATTTTGAGTTCGTTTTGAATAGATCTATTTATTCTCTTCTCTGTCTATGATTTACGAAGGGCTCTTTAGTAACAGCTATAATCAAACTGCCATGTTAAATGTCCATGCTTCACACTCATACGTTGGCACTAGAAATATGTATGCTCTTAGTATTCTGATTTTTGTTTTTCTATCAGTTCCATTCCGTACTGTTTTTAGTGGTTTTATTTTTATGTAAGGCCATATTTGTTCTTCTTTTAAATTTCCTTCATCCCATTTCCATCTGTTGTTAGCAGTGAGCCGAGATATTCAAAACTGTTCATATTTTCTACTTTCCGTTTATAAAAATATATTTTGTCATGTTCGTTTTATCCATTGTCATTATTTTTGTTTTTGCCACATTGAGATATAGATTTTGTTTTTCGCTTTTCTTTATAGCACACGCCATACATGCTAAATCTATCTCTATCTTCTATTTTAATATAATGGTCCCCAATAGCACACAATTTGTTCGGTTGAAAAGTTCTTAATTTGTTGTTTCCGCAAGACTATGAACATCAGATAGTACGACAAGTTAACCAACTCTGAAGTACTGCAACGTGTAAACCTGCCTTCCATCATGGGCATATTCAGCAGTAGAAGACTAGGATGGCTAGGGCATGTGAGAAGACTGGACAACAGCCGCATACCACAACAAGTGTTGTTCTGTGAACTTTCAAAAGGGAGGAGGCACCAAGGCAGACCACTGTTCAGATATAAGGATGTCTGGCGGATGTCAATGAATACATTTTCTATCGGTATCCAACAAATGAGAAAAACTAGCTGATGACCAAGCTATATGGAAAACAACATTACGCAAAGCTGCAGAATCTTTTGAAAACAGAATTAGGGATTAGCTGAAAGACAAGAGAGACAATTGCAAACTTCGAATTTATCACAGCAAAACACTTGCTAATTGACCGTTTGTTAAGATGAAAAAAGCCATACATATAATAATAATTCCTCTCGTACCGTTATGCGTTACATAGAGCTTGCAAGCAATTTCTCCATACCGCTCTATCCTGGACAACTCGATCAATCTCTTCCATGGAACTGAGACCGATATTTCTTGCCTCTTTCAGCAAAGTTCGTTTGAGGGTTTTCTTAGGTCGTGTTAGGTCGTTCTCTCTTTCTTGAACCCTTTGCATCCCACTTCAACGCCTGCTTTGATATTCGTTGATCATTTCTCCTCAAGGTGTGCCCAACATATCTCCATCTTCTCTTTCTTATAACAGTTGTAACTAGTGGTTGACCAGACATTTCTTCTCAGAGTATGCCCAACATATCTCCATCTTCTCTTTCTTATAACAGTTGTTACTAATTGTTGACCAGGCATTTCTTCTCAGATTGTGCCCAACATATCTCCATCTTCTCCTTCTTAAAACAGTTGTTACTAGTGGTTGACCAGACATTTCTCTGATTTCTCCTGAATCCTCATGAATTCGTCCCACTTCCATATTTTTCGCAGATATCTATTTTCAAATGCATTCAACTTGTTTTCTATATCTTTAGTCATTTTCCAACTCTCGCTGGCATATGTTAGGATTAATACAAGATTGGAATTGAAATTACGTAATTTAGTTTTAATACTATATTACTTGCAGTTCCATATTTTATTAAAACTTTTAAAAGCTTTTATATCTTCTTCTTCTCTTCCACCATTTACTTCTTTATAGAAGTGTTGGGGTGAAACGTAGTGATCTTGTGTGTACTTTTTTAAAGGCACTTTGTAAGCTGATATTCATGTTCGTAAGGCTGTTCTTGATGCCGTCGCTCCATCTTTTGCGTGGTCTTCCTCTTGCCTTGTACTCATTATACTTTTATGTGTGGCTCTCTGTGGTAGGCGATACCAGGGCATTCTGGTCAGGTGTCCAAACCATTTAATCTGTTGTTCTTTTATGAATTTATATATATATATAATTTGCTGTTGTATTTGTCCAGAAAATAAGTAGGATATTCAATATACATTTTGTAACTGTCATCATCATCATCATCATCATCATCAAGTAGCTTGTCCCTTCTGAAACTTGGCTCTCATGACAGCAGTCCTAAAAAACTCTCTATTCTGTGCAAGATGTCCGTCGTTCCAACTCGTCAATCTGAACTCGTCAATGACATCATGCATCCATCGACTTCTAGGTCTTCCTTTAATTCTTCTTCCATGCACTTTCCCTCCAGAATTATCTTCCCTAAGCGCTCATGTCGTTTGATGTGACAGAAATATTTAATTTTCCTTGATATTTTATGTTCTTTAATATCCAACTCTCTTTAATATCAAGCTGTTGCAGAACATAAGCATTTGTTCTTTTCTCTGTCCATGATATTCTAAGTACTCTTCTGTAGCATTTGTTCTTCTTGTCATGATATTCTAAGTACTCTTCTTAGCATTTGCATTCAAAGACATTAATAATCTATCTATCACTTTGTCAATGTTTCATTTATTACTTTACACTATTATAATACATAGATCATATCGTATATTCCAACACACGTACATACAACTGGACGGTACACACCACATACTCAATTATCTGTAAATTCAACTTACTTCAATGACCACAACCATGACTACCATCATTCTCACAACCATCACCCTCACAACATTCTCTATTCCTTTCAGCTAATGAACTCTGCGGTTCTGGAAACGCTAAGGATGGGAATATGGCAAAAACTGATGTCACATCCTCTAAGATGCATCTATTACCTGGCCACCTACCTGTCCCCAGCACATCGTGTACGAGCCGGTTCACCGCCATTTCGTTCAGTTCCCAAGGCAACAGAATGCGATCTCTATCCGCTCGATATAATCCTCAACGAACAGAAACCTTTCCATCCTTCGAATATGTTTTCACACTCTGCTGTTCGGCACACCAGGTCCTTTTCTACAGGCGCAATGGAAAGAGCAAGACGATTTCCTGAGAGAGCTAAACCAGGAGACATTCAGTTACTCTCGGATCGAGTATGTGTTGGAAACACAGGCAAGAATTCTCTAGAAAACAACTCGAAATACTCCAGATCTTCTGCCAAATCTCAGAAGAGAATTGTTAGTCGTAAATCAACAAGAAAGCGCGGATCCAGCTCTGGAAAGTTGTCTACGGATCATCAGAAGTTCTCTGAAACGACGTCTGAGAAGATTGCCATGTATGACTCATCCTCATTGTACAAGCAACAGCAGAAAGATATGTTTAATAAGACGCCTGCAGAAACAAACGTGTTCCCCTTTTCTAAATGCCATTCATTATTTGAACGGAAAGAAAAGCAGAAGTCCTTACCTCCCTTTGGTATCAAAGCGCAGACAATCAAAAACCGCCTGTGGAGTACTTGGATAACTCGTGAACCATTTCAATGTCGTGTGCCTGCTAGTCCACTTTTTAAGCTGGTAACCAAGAGAGATAAAGAAGATCAAACACGAGCTTGGAGTGTGTAGATCAACCTGTAGCGTCGTCAGCAATTTCCAATTTTGTAAACAATCTCAACATCTAGACTGAGAAAGTCATTTGGTTTTACGATTCTTAATAACTGTTGCTTTCTGATAAATTAGACGGCAAATTCTTTGGGAGCTCTTCCATTTGTCAAACTTCGAGTCTGAGATGGGATACCTGCTACAGCATATACATATATACTTCTACTTTTTACAATCAATTATCCTGTTTTCTTTACAGAAATTAAAATTATATATTATTACTGTTTTCTTTGATGTTTTTTGTAGAAAATGCATGAATAAACAGTATATCATATTTCTTGATTAATGTTTAGCAATGGCGAAACACGTAAAAAAGTACCGTAATACGTACAGCTAAGTACAAAAGCAATACACAGCGACGCTTCGACCAAAAGGCTTTTATCAAGCAAAGGATACACCACAAGGGAAGAAATTCACTACGTAAACGAAATACAGGACATTTACAACTAGACAATAAGTCCTCCAGTGACTATGGAGGGGTCTGTTGAGACTTCGTGCCCATAACTACTTCTACTACGCGAGGTTCGGAAGGTCGATCAACAGTATACGTTTTATCGGACGGTATAACCATGATCATATATAAGTGTGAGATATGTGATGATATGATTTCTGGTGTGCCGGCTACACAAAACGTGGACCTCAGAGATAACAGATGCGACGAAAGACACTATTTATGAATCCCACACAAGGGCTCTTTCTAGAAATCTCTTCCTATTTTTTTTTCCGATCCAGAAGCACTTGAGCTTTCAGCTCTTCGGCTCGGTGCCATTGACATCGTAACCCTTCGGTTCGGTGCCATGAACACCGTGAATCTGGGGAACCTGTGGCTTTTTTGCCAGCCCGCGGAATTGAACACAGAGGGCTAGTCACCCGCAGTCCAACGCTCTACGAACACGCTGGGCAGACGGGCAAATCTCTTCTTATCCTGATGCTGTGAAGCAAAACAGGATTGGAGAAAAGAAAGTTCTATCTAAGGGAAATAATTATATTTTATAAAGTTATTTCACTAGTTATGTCCCATCGTTCACATTTGGAACAACCGGTTCACCCCAACAACCAATTTCCAATCTCACAGTGGATTCATGCATACGCCGTGAGATCTTCAGAGGAAAGCAGTAAGAAAATTAGCAGATAAGATACATATACAAATACCAAACGGACATTAAATAGAACTTCCAGTTGCTAATTTAGAGCTCTCACCAAACTACAGGACAGAAACTACCAGCAAGCATAGAGGCCACTAATATAATGAAAGAACAAAGACTTAAAGGATTAAATATAATCGCTTCTCGGCATTCTGGCTAAGATCAAAGTGTAGTGATAACTTAGATCGCGGCCTAAGGGCGGAAACCTTCATTGAAAGCCAAATTGCAACATAAAAACTCTTAAACAAGACAGGTTATAAATGCAATCTTCATACTAACACTGTGATACAAGTGACAAACATGGGCACTGACAAAAGAACAAGAAGGGACAATTACCAACTGTGAAATGAGATGCTTGAGGAAAGCGGTAAATAAAACAAGAAGAGACCATATCAGAAATGAGGAAATTAGAAGAACAGTCGGAACAACACCTGCTATTAGATTCATTAAAAACCAGAGACTCAAATGGTTTGACCACTTGGTGAGAATGAACCCGAAACACCAGCTACAAGAGCGTACAACCTGAAAATGGAATCATCAAAAGGAAAAGGCAGACCAAGAAAAAGATGGATTGATGGTGTTAGAGACATCTTAAAACTCCACAATACACCACATCACATCAAGCGACCGAGCGTGCACTATCTCGGAAACCGATCATCAGTTAAACCTGCTACATCTAACGGCAAAAAAGCAGAGAAGGACTAAAGTAAAAGAAAGACAGAAGAAACAAATTCCGAGTGCTCTCTTTCGAAAGATTCATGACGCTCGGAGTTCTAAACGTTTTCACGTTCACTAGTACTGGGTCCACCCATTGTGACACTTCTGGGTCGGGCCCTATAAAAAATAGTTTTAGAAAAAAAAAAATCTTGTTTAACTATATTAGATGCCCAGACTCTCCAAAAAGAATATGAAGCATGAAGGATAAATATGCAAAGATATTGATTAATCAACATCAAACTGGCGTGTTGGGCCGTTGGACGCTGCTGGATTTGCTGAGGCGGAGATCGAGCACCTATGGACATGTCCGGAGTGCTATGATGATAGTGCTCATATAACTGATAACTGAATATGAAGCTCTCATAACAAGAACTGCTATTGAACAAGTAATAAGACAGTTGATAGACTTGCAAAAACAGGCACAAGAAATTCGTGCACTACAAATGAGATCTACCTGTGTAAGAAAGAGATCGGAGCACACATGGTTACTCACCGAAGTGCAATGATGATGGTCCTATCAATCAATGAATGAATAATGAATCAATCAATCTTTGTGTCTTGATCTCATTCAACACCTCCACATTAGTCAATTTAGCAGTCCATGGGATTCTCATCATTCTTCTATAAAACCCCATCTCTGTGGCCCTCTTTTTCGATCTGTTTGTTTATTCTGCATAACTCGTATCCGTATGCCAGTTTGTTTTTCATATCGAACCAAAAGAGAATTGTGAGACCAATTTACGACTAGGTTGTTCATAATTTGCTCAGCCAGTTTTTGGGCATCCCAAGAAATTGACTGCTAGGCTGTTCTTAATTTTGCTACATTGGCATCCCAAGAAATTGACTGCTAGGCTGTTCATAGTTTAGTACAAGTGCGTCTCAACCTCCATTCTCACACTAGACATAGTTGTCCTGTAAGAGTTTTCGAGAATGGGCGTGTATAGGGGAAAACGACATTATTAATGCTAACATACGCTCTGGGGATTTCAACGAAGAAGGTAAAGGGTATTCTCTATCTCGTCTGCGTGAACTAGACATACCGATAGGTACGGCAAGACGGAAAAACCACGAGAGAAACCTCAGTAGATATATCAACCAACACAAAACGGGAGTTGCTAGTCTAGAAAATAAGGGAAGAAATGCTTGTATTTCTCTCTTGTTTTTTCTTCCTTGGAATTCAGAATATATCTGTATTTTCTATCGAAAGCTATTTATTTTTGCAAGCGTTGAACACAAGGTAAGCACCGCATTGCTTGCACTCTAGAATCTGGGAAATCGATTACCAGTAGCGTCTATGTACTGAAGGCGTTTCTGCAGGTGATCAGTCCCGTACAGTTTGTTTCAGACGCCAGCGTTATAAACAACAACATAATTTTAAACAATGCCCCGTCGCTTTTTCAGACAAATCATGCATACTATATAAAGAGTATGAAACGAGTACTCCAGTGCTATATTGAATAAATACTTACGTATGGCAGGGAATCATGGACAATGAATAAGCAATCAATACTCAAGTAGTATATTAAACCAATACTTCTGTATGACAACGAATCATGGACAATGAACAAACAATCAATAAGATCACTGGAAGCCATAGAGATGTGGTTTTACAGAAAAATGCTGACAATTCCATGGATAGCGGAGAAAACAAATGAGGATTTGTTTCAAATCAAGCCTGCCTGCACACAAAGAAACCTTATCAATAGAATAAGAATCAGACAATCAAGGCTCTCCAAGCATATAATGCGAAGTGATCAATAGAATAAGAATCAGACAATCAAGGCTCTCCAAGCATATAATGCGAAGTAAAGGTTTCGAATATTTGGTGACTACAGGTAAAATTCAGGCAAGGAGAGACCGTGGAAGATCAGAGAAATACAACTTGAATACATGCAGAATACACACAGAAATACATGCTTGAGAGGAGATCAGAGCAATTATGAACATGTGCGATGTGCGATGAAGATGATCCTCAAGGCAACAATGTACAAAAGTTATGACGCTCGCAGAGTGGAAGGAATTAGTGTAATGCATACGTGTTCGTCTGTCCACTCTAACATAGGAGGGCTGTGTGTTGATTCCACACTCGACGTTCTACACATGAGAAAATGAATTGGCCCTCATAGCTGCTCCACATTAGAGCATATAAATGGGGTGTAACAGGTACTTCAATCAATTAAGTGCTATTCCTGCCGGCGTAGGCGATCATGTCTCTCCACAACTCCCTCTCCTTGGTGCAGGTAACCAGTTATGACGTCGATCTTTTGTCAAACCACGATGTCAGACCATCCAACATTTTCTCTCTCTGTCTTCCACGGTCTCTCCTTGCCTGAATTTTACCTGTAGTCACCAAATATTCGAAACCTTTACTTCGCATTATATGTTGAAGCCTTGATTGTCGGATTCTTATTCTATTGATCACTTCGCATTATATGCTTGGAGAGCCTTGATTGTCTGATTCTTATTCTATTGATCACTTCGCATTATATGCTTGGAGAGCCTTGATTGTCTGATTCTTATTCTATTGATCACTTCGCATTATATGCTTGGAGAGCCTTGATTGTCGGATTCTTATTCTATTGATCACTTCGCATTATATGCTTGGAGAGCCTTGATTGTCTGATTCTTATTCTATTGATCACTTCGCATTATATGCTTGGAGAGCCTTGATTGTCGATTCTTATTCAGACCATCCATTTTCTGCCTCTGTCTTTCATCATCTGTCCTTGCCTAATTTGACCTTGTTGTCACAAATGTCTTGATCTATTGACTTCGCATTATATGCTTGGAGAGCCTTGATTGTCTGATTCTTATTCTATTGATCACTTCGCATTATATGCTTGGAGAGCCTTGATTGTCTGATTCTTATTCTATTGATCACTTCGCATTATATGCTTGGAGAGCCTTGATTGTCTGATTCTTATTCTATTGATCACTTCGCATTATATGCTTGGAGAGCCTTGATTGTCGGATTCTTATTCTATTGATCACTTCGCATTATATGCTTGGAGAGCCTTGATTGTCTGATTCTTATTCTATTGATAAGGTTTCTTTGTGTGCAGGCAGGCTTGATTTGAAACAAATCCTCATTTGTTTTCTCCGCTATCCATGGAATTGTCAGCATTTTTCTGTAAAACCACATCTCTATGGCTTCCAGTGATCTTATTGATTGTTTGTTCATTGTCCATGATTCGTTGTCATACAGAAGTATTGGTTTAATATACTACTTGAGTATTGATTGCTTATTCATTGTCCATGATTCCCTGGTCATACGTATAGTATTAGTTGATTCAATATATAGCACTGGAGTACTCGTTTCATACTCTTTATATAGTATGCATGATTTGTCTGAAAAAGCTAAGGGGCATTGTTTAAAATTATGTTGTTGTTTATAACGCTGGCGTCTGCAACAAACTGTACGGGACTGATCACCTGCAGAAACGCCTTCAGTGCATAGACGCTACTGGTAATCGATTTCCCAGATTCTAGAGTGCAAGCAATGTGGTGCTTACCTTGTGTTCAACGCTTGCAAAAATAAATAGCTTTCGATAGAAAATACAGATATATTCTGAATTCCAAGGAAGAAAAAACATGAGAGAAATACAAGCATTTCTTCCCTTATTTTCTGCAAGTTTTTATTCAGCATTCACGTGCAGCTCACGCGCAAAATGGCAACACACACACACACACGCACATCAGCGCAGGTAGGTAATTTGTACACCTAAACAAAAGGTGTTAATACAATATCATCTATATTCTTCTCTCTTTCCTAGAAGATTCGACCTCTAACCCTTTACTCCTTGTAAACACAGAATCGCTAAATTGGGTTCCTATTTTGATCTTCAATTTCTCATCACTTCTGTCTTTCAACTTCATGCCTGTTAAATTCCGATCTTAAATCAATCTTCGCCATTTTCTTTCTCTTGGCAGGTAGTATCTTGGACCTGTTGATGACATCATTCTAAGTTTGTTTTTTCTTCTGTCTCTTGTTGCTCTTTTACATAACGACAACTTCTGAATTTGATGCACTTTAAGAGTTTGACGTCTGCATTGCTAAGTTGCTAAACAGATGGATGCACCCCGACAGAAAAGGTAGAGCTATACGATCGCTACATTTGATCAGAGAAAAACGGGACCCCCATATTTAAAAGGTAGAAAATCTTTCAATATACGTCAGTGAGAGTTGTAAATGTTGTTTCTCTCTCTCTCTTGTCCTGATAGGAGCATGCGGTTGCAACTGTAGATATATTTGTGTAGAACTGTGCCTCTTTCTTTTCTTTAATCCTGTATTTGTGAATTCATTACATCATTTGTGTTCTCCTGTATTTGATTCTCTCTAATCCTGTATTTGTGAATTAATTACAGCATTTGTGTTCTCCTGTATTTGATTCTCTCTAATCCTGTATTTGTGTTCTCCTGTATTTGATTTCTCTAATCCTGTATTTGTGAATGTATTACAGTACTTGTGTTCTCCTGTATTTGATTTTATCTAATCCTGTATTTGTGAATTATTACAGTACTTGTGTTCTCCTGTATTTGATTTTATCTAATCCAGTTTTGTCTAACAGCGTCAGGATAAGATGAGTTTTCTTCTTCTTCTTCTTCTTCCAACGTTTTTAGACATGGACTTGTATACTTCTAAAGTAGTTAGTGGTCAACTGGAGTCTGTGTACATCTCAATATAGCTTGTCTTGAACTGACATCGACTTGTATACTTCTAAAGTAGTTAGTGATCAACTGGAGTCTTGTACATCTTCATATAGCTTGTCTTGGACTGACATGGACTTGTATTCTTCTAAAGTAGTTAGTGGTCAACTGGAGTCTGTGTACATCTCCATATAGCTTGTCTTGGACTGACATGGACTTGTATTCTTCTAAAGTAGTTAGTGGTCAACTGGAGTCTGTGTACATCTCCATATAGCTTGTCTTGGACTGACATGGACTTGTATTCTTCTAAAGTAGTTAGTGGTCAACTGGAGTCTGTGTACATCTCCATATAGCTTGTCTTGGACTGACATGGACTTGTATTCTTCTAAAGTAGTTAGTGGTCAACTGGAGTCTGTGTACATCTCCATATAGCTTGTCTTGGACTGACATGGACTTGTATTCTTCTAAAGTAGTTAGTGGTCAACTGGAGTCTATGTACATCTCCATATAGCTTGTCTTGGACTGACATGGACTTGTATTCTTCTAAAGTAGTTAGTGGTCAACTGGAGTCTATGTACATCTCCATATAGCTTGTCTTGGACTGACATGGACTTGTATTCTTCTAAAGTAGTTAGTGGTCAACTGGAGTCTGTGTACATCTCAATATAGCTTGTCTTGGACTGACATGGACTTGTATTCTTCTAAAGTAGTTAGTGGTCAACTGGAGTCTGTGTACATCTCAATATAGCTTGTCTTGGACTGACACGGACTTGTATTCTTCTAAAGTAGTTAGTGGTCAACTGGAGTCTGTGCCCATCTCCATATAGGTTGTCTTGGACTGACATGGACTTTTATACTTCTAAAGTAGTTAGTGGTCAACTGGAGTCTGTGCCCATCTCCATATAGCTTGTCTTGGATTCTCATGGACATGTTTTTGACTGACATGGGGATTGGCCATGCGTTTTCTCTCTGTTCATTGTATGTTGGACATTCTTGCAGTATGTGTGTCTCTGTTATCTTGCTTGTGCCACATGTGCATATGTCAGTAGGTCCTATCTTGTAACGGTTAAACAGATGGTACATCAGACTATTGTACACTGTTCGTAGACGGAAAATGACAACCTGTTCTTCTCTATTGAGTTCATAGGATGCATCATCTTTTTCATGACCTGGGTGATCTCTCATCCATTTCTTCTTGTATTCCATTTTGTTTTAAGTGGAGTGTAGAGGACAACTACTTCCAGTATGAGGATGGAGGCTGAGACAGTTACTGCTGTCCTCAATTGGCTCCCTGGGACTCCATTTACTGGGGCCGTTGCTGTAAACTCTCAGTCGATGCTTCACAAGATACAAAAGGGCAAGTTTCGGTATGAGTGGATGTCGTCTATAGAAGTTTATAAAATCCAGAGGTTTACGTGGATCTACTGTCTTGGGCATGCTGATGTTTTGCGGTAATGAGAGAGCAGACTTGCTTGCATCAACAGCATCGAATGTTAGGGAGTTGAAGAAGGACAAGGGGGATGTTCTTCGGTCTCTTGGCGTCTGTCTGTTGGATGAAGACACTAAAATAGATGTCGAATTGATCAAGCGATTTAAGCAGTTTGTAGTTACCCGTTGTACAAGTATGACTGGATGCCTGAGGGGAAGGATGAGGTTTGTGTTTAGTGAAACACGTACAAACAAAGTACTATAGTTTTACAAAAACAGAAACAGTGACGATAAACAGCAACGTTTCGACCAACAAGGCCTTTATCAAGCAAACGAACAAACAGGAGTGACAAATTAAAATGAAACACAAATGGACGACCAAATACAAACGTATCTAAGGAAAAGCTGGAATAAAAACGTCGTCCATTTGAATTTGTCACTCCTGTTTGTTCGTTTGCTTGATAAAGGCCTTGTTGGTCGAAACGTTGCTGTTTATCGTCCCTGTTTCTGTTTTTTTGTAAAACTATAGTACTTTGTTTGTACGTGTTTCACTATTTACCAAGTTTTACTGCAGTCTTCCCCTATTTCGAGGTTTGTGTTTAGTCAGCGAGTAAGGGAAACCATCAGTATGCATACTATTCGTTATCTTTTGGGGGAGACTGAGCATCTATGGGTCTGCCCGGAGTGCAATGACGCCAGTTTAGTAATCAATAACCAATAACCAGGACATTTCTATATGTACTTCATACCAAAACTTTCAATCCTGAATGATATCGTTTATGTGTCCATACATGGATCAACATGGATCTACACCCACAAACACGACCCAATCTATATTGATTGCATAGATTTTCTGCTGTTGGAACCCTCCAATCGTTTGCTTATATGTAAAGCCGCAATCAATTCAAGTGTTGGCTTGTCCTTGAGTAAACGTGTTATTAGAATTTGCATAACTGGTTTTATTTCCTCGTTTTTTTCTCTTCATCGTCGTCTTGTACATTATTGCTTTTAACTTGTTTTTTTTTTTCTTCATCGTCGTATTGTACATTATTTCTTTTAACTTGTTTTTTTCTCTTCATCGTCGTCTTGTATATTATTGCTTTTAACTTGTTTTTTTTTTCTCTTCATGGTCGTCTTGTCATTATTTCTTTAACTTGTTTTTTCTCTTCATCGTCGTCTTGTACATTATTGCTTTTAACTTGTTTTTTTCTCTTCATCGTCGTATTGTACATTATTTCTTTTAACTTGTTTATTTTTTCTTCATCGTCGTCTTGTATATTATTTCTTTTAACTTGTTTATTTTTTCTTCATCGTCGTTTTGTACATTATTTCTTTTAACTTGTTTATTTTTTCTTCATCGTCGTCTTGTACATTATTGCTTTTAACTTGTTTTTTTCTCTTCATCGTCGTATTGTACATTATTTCTTTTAACTTGTTTATTTTTTCTTCATCGTCGTCTTGTATATTATTTCTTTTAACTTGTTTATTTTTTCTTCATCGTCGTTTTGTACATTATTTCTTTTAACTTGTTTATTTTTTCTTCATCGTCGTCTTGTATATTATTTCTTTTAACTTGTTTATTTTTTCTTCATCGTCGTCTTGTACATTATTGCTTTTAACTTGTTTATTTCTTGTTCTCTTGATATCTTCTTTATCTTCTTCTTGTTCAAACGTTTCATATTGATCCCATTTGTTAACCACTCTTTGAGATTTGTATGTGATCTAAGCATACGAGTGATTTTACGTTTTTGTCAGTTATGCGTCTACAAGTAGGATAGCACATTTGATTTCTGCGACGTCTTTTATTTATTAGGGTAGTTTTCCTAGTCCCTACCTCATTCGCCGCTTACGACATGCCTTATAGGTCACAGTGTTACTATTCAATACTCCCCTGGAGAGCCCTGGACAACACAAATATGAAATTTGCCCGATATGATTTCTTATGTAGTCAGTGCGTCTAATATTGTATCTCTGACTGGTTTTTGTTATCATCAGTGTGCATCGCAATTCAGGCAAGCTTTATTTAGATTTCAGAGGTAATTGTCATTTAGATCCCCAAGTAAAGGATATAGAAATAAAGCTTCTGTTCTACAACAGTTAGATATTGAAAAGAGTTGGTTATTAAAGAATATAAATACAGAAGAGAAATGATGAGGACACTAAAATAGATGTTGAATCGATCCAGCGATTTCAGAGTTTGGAGTTACCCGTTGTACAAGTAGAACTGGATGCATGAGTGGCACAGTGGATAGTGTGTTTAACCAGTGAGTCACGGGAACCATTAGTATGCATAATCTTCGGTATCTGTTGGGGGAGACTAATCGCTTATGGATCTGCCCGGAGTGCAATGATGTCAGTTTAGTAACCACTAACATCATCATCAAGTAGCTTGTCCCTTCCGAACTTGGCTCCCATGACAGCAGTCCTGAAAAACTCTCTGATCTGTGCAAGTTGGCTGGCGTCAGCAGCAGTCATTCTCAATACCTAATACTAATTCCTAGTACCCAATTCCTAGTACCCAATTCCTAGTACCCAATTCCTATACCCAATACCTAATACGCAATACCTAATACCAATACCTAATACCAATACCTAATACCCAATCATACCTAATACCCAATACCTAATACGCAATACCTAATACCCAATACCTAATACCCAATTCTAATTCTAATACCTAATACCATCCTATACCCAATACCTAATACAATACCTAATACCAATACCTAATACCCAATACCTAATACCCAATACCTAATACGCAATACCTAATACCCAATACCTAATACCCAATACCTAATACCCAATACCTAATACCCAATACCTAATACTCAATAACCAATAACCAATAATCTATCTTGTCCTTGTGTTTAAAGGTATATTTTTGTCTTGTTTTTAATTGATTAATTCAACATTTCAGCAACACATCACCAAAAACCAAATCGTAGAGTTGTTATTTTGTATGTGTTTTTTGATAGTAAAATAGCTAACCTTACCCACGTTCGTGTTTCAGAATTCAGTATTCATAATGAAGATCTCTTGAGTCTTGTTTGGTAGTCTCTTAGACTGACCTCGTCTGAGCTTGAACGTAACATTTCCTTATCCTGGTACAGCCCACTTTATTCTACGAACTGATCATGGGTGAAATTGAATTGTCTTGTTAAAGTAACTTTCTTCGAATACATAAACACTACCACGGAACTTGATTTATCATCAGTGTTGATCGTCTTCTTCTTCTTTTACCACGACGATTTATCATCATGTTGATCGTCTTCTTCTTCTTCTTTATTTACAGACTTGATTTATCATAGTGTTGATCGTTCTTCTTATTTACACGGAACTTGATTTATCATCAGTTGATCGTCTTCTTCTTCATTTTACCACGGAACTTGATTTATCATCAGTGTTTGATCGTCTTCTTCTTCTTCTTATTTTCTCGTTCTCTGTTGTTCTTTTTCTTTTCTTTCTTTTTCGAACGCTCCATATCGACGACCACTTGCTAAACCATTTTGCAACACTTTTTATTTTACTAGGTAACTTCCTAGGCCCCAGTATACTTCTTTTCTTTTTGTTCTTCTTCTTCTTTGAACGCTCCATATCGACCGCTTGTTAACCACTCTTTGTGGTTTGTATGTGATTTAAGCCTAAGAGCGATTGTACGTTGTGCCAGTTATGCGCCTACAAGTAGGCGAGCACACCCTATTTCTGCGACGCTTTTTATTTACTAGGGTAGCTTCCTAGGCCCCTACCGCAGTCACCTCTTGCGACATGTCTTGTATGTGGCAGTGTTACTATCTTTGCTTCATGTGACGGCTCCGACAATACAGGGCGACACTTATATTCAAAATGTTTTTCCACTGGTTTGTTAAATGTCCATGTTTCACATCCATACGCTGCTAAGACCATAATCACAGGAAGCAAATAGATCGATAGAGATCAGTAGATTGATTTCTGTGTCGAATCAAAGATGAATTGTCTAGACTTACGACCACACAATTATGCTAAGGATGGAACTGTTAGAATAGAAGAGATGGGCTTCGATTTTTCAATCACTGATTGGCTTGTGTCTTACAAATGACAGATTCAAGTTGTCCACAAGTAGAATTGCTATATTGGGTATATAATGTATGTGTTGTATGTGCTGTATGTGTTGTATATGTTTTATATGTTGTATATGTTGTATGTGTTGCATATGTTGTATATGTTGTATGTGTTGTATATGTTGTATGTGTTGTATGTGTTGCATATGTTGTATATATTGTATATGTTGTATATGTTGTATGTGTTGTATATGTTCTATGTGTTGTATGTGTGATCTATATGTTGTATATGTTGCATATGTTGTATGTGTTGTATATGTTGTATGTGTTGTATGTGTGATCTATATGTTGTATATGTTGTATATGTTGTATATGTTGTATATGTTGTATGTGTTGTATATGTTCTATGTGTTGTATGTGTGATCTATATGTTGTATATGTTGTATATGTTGTATATGTGCATATGTTGTATGTGTATGTGTTGTATGTAGTGTACGGGGTTCCAATTAGCACCCAGTGCGTTGTTTGATTGGTTGATTGATAGATCCATCATCATTGCACTTTGATGAGTAACCATGTGTGCTTCGACCTCTTTCTTACACAGGAAGATCTCAGTTGCAGTGCACGAACTCCGTTGCATCGGCAGGGTCCCTGATGTGATTTTGAAGATAGTCAAGATATTGTTGTAGGAATTTTCTTTCAAATCTTTTTTTTCTAATGAATTTTGCCCGGTCAGCGGTTTCCAGACTGATCTTCTCGATTTTGAACTGCCAAGGGATCTTTTGCTGAACTTGAACACAGAACTTACTTTCTAGCATCCGTCTCCGATAGGACTTGGAACTTGATCTCACCTACACTGAGATCAGGATCTTTGAAAAAATATCGAAATTGCTCACATGGCTCATGTGACAAATCCAGATTGCTCACATGGCTCATGTGCCAAATGCAGATTGCTCACATGGCTCATGTGCCAAATGCAGATTGCTCACATGGCTCATGTGACAAATCCAGATGGCTCATGTGCCAAATGTAGACTGCTCACATGGCTAATGTGCCAAATCCAGGTGGCTCATATGGCTCATGTGCCAAATGCAGATTGCTCACATGGCTCATGTGCCAAATCCAGATGGCTCATATGCTAAATCTAGATGGCTCATGTACATTGTATAAGTGAAGAGGTACACAGTTATAACGGCTACTGTATCTTCTTTCACCCTTTCTCTAATATAGTTTTCCTTGAAGGCGTCAAGATAAGAAGATATTTCTAGAACGGGTTACTGTTTGCGCTTCATAACAAAATATAAAAAAAAACTGTCGTTACTGCCATTAGTACAATTTTTTTAGGGCGGTGTAGGAATCTAGGACGTGAGCCTGGGGAATTTAATGACCGCATGACTAGTGCAGACGCCGGGAAGCTGTTCAGGTTAAGATTTTTCATTTAGACCCCCAACAGAAATAAAATCCTTGGCCTTGCCGTGAATTGAACACGGTTTCCGCATAGAGCCGCGCTCTAACCCATTCGACTAGATGTTCCTTGTGCGCTTCATAAATAGGTTTGTCCTTCTACCTCTGTTATTTCTGATGATCACCTTGTGCGTGGATCCACTTTGTATCCACTGTATCAAAGTAATATTGCTCTATGAGGTAATCTGCTTATGTGGCCAAACCATTTCATTTGTTGTTTCTTGATGAAGCTCAGTACTGATGTTGTATTCAATTTATTTCCTGATGTCTTCATTTCTAAACCTTTCTCTTCTTGTTAATCCCATCATTCTGCGTAGACACTTCATCTCTGTTGTGACTAGCTTTCTTCTATCGTTTGAACCATGCGACGGGTCATACCATATGGACCGAGTCATATGGGTAAAACCCGTGCAATGAAGTCAATTCTTCGGCTTAAAAACCCTTTTTCTATCAAGAAGCACTTGAGCTTTCAGCTCTTCGGCTCGGTACCATGGACATCGTAAACCTTCGGTTCGGTGCCACGAACACCGTAAATCTGGAAAACCTGTGGCTTTCTTGCCATCCCAAGAAATTTAACCGCACTCACAGGTGGCTTGTCACTCGTCGTCCAACGCCTTACGAACACGCTGGGTAGGCGGGCTTTAAAACCCTTTAAACAATCGTTTGATGGCAGCGTTCAGGTTTGGTACTGATAGCATAATGTTGGAAGAACGACTGTGAAGAACAATGCTCATTTAGTGTTCATGGTGACTTGTTTGAATTTCAAAATTGGTGCCATTTGTAATATTATTGAATTTGCTTTGTTGCCTCTATATTGCATTTCGTTATTTATTCTTCCGTTTGTTGAATAAAATGCTCCCTAGGCATGTACAGTTTTTATTGAGGTTTTCTATAAACCTTTGTTATACCATATGGTATATAGGGCAATACAGTATTGGCCTGTATTTTCATTGACCATCGGCACACAAATGTGTGATTGGTCAACATCACGCCGGCCGCTATTACTTCCCAGTGCTTTTCTGGTGCCCACTTGAGGCTGGGTCGAGTGAGAACCGTTATGTTCGGTAACAATGCCACGCCCACTCTGGAAGTGAACCCGGAATACTAGCATAAGAAGAAAGTTCACTAACAACTACGCTACTGCGGCTATGTAAAGTCTTTGACTTGTTTTGATGCTGCAGAATTATAAGAGTAAGCTAGGGACTCATCATCATCATCAGGTGCCGTGCCGGCTGGCGTAAGCGATCATGGATCTCCACAAATCTCATCTTTTTGTGTTTGCTATCAACTCAGATGTTGACGCTCTATCGTGTCATGAAGTCAGATTCAATTTTCTCTTTCTGTCTTTCTCTGTCTCGTCTACCCTCGATTTTACTGGTTGTCACAATGTGTTCTAAACCTCTCCTCGTCACATGACCAAAAATGATGACTGCCTCTTTCTTATATTGTCGATAAGCTTACTCTGTGTCTTGACCTCATTCAACACCTCCACATTAGTCATTGTAACAGTCCATGGGATTCTCACCATTCTTTTGTAAAACCACATCTATGTGACCCTCAGAGATCTTTCGATCTGTTTGTTTATTGTCCATGACTCGCATCTGTTTGTCAGTATTGATTCTATGTAGCACTGAATAACTCGCATCTGTTTGTCAGTATTGGTTCTATGAAGCACTGAATAACTCGCATCTGTTTGTCAGTATTGATTCTATGTAGCACTGAATAACTCGCATCTGTTTGTCAGTATTGGTTCTATGAAGCACTGAATAACTCGCATTTTCGAATAACTCCCACCTCTACGCTTAACGGCAAGAGTGAACAACTAATTCCATCATCTACCTGGGGAAAGGCAATTGACATGACTTAACCAATATTCCAAATCTGCAATGTTGTGACGAGAGCAACAAAGTCAAATTCAAATCTGCAATGTTGTGACGAGAGCAACAAGTCAGAATTCAAAATCTGCAATGTTGTGACGAGAGAAAGTCAACAACGAAGTAACAGAAATTAAAACGAATGTTGACGAGCTGTAACAAAGTCAAACATTTAACTATACTGCTTAACCATATGATAAAATTGTAGTCTTATTGTTTTGTTTCTGGCATTGTTTGACTCTCAGTTGATGCTTCACAAGATCCATATTTCCAATGTGCAACGTATACACGTTCTTGGCAAAGATCAAACATATCACAAAGAGTGATTAAAATTGGTCGAAAAGAACGAACGCAAAGAAGGAGAAGAAGACAAGATCCAGAATGCTCTCAGTCAATGCTTCACAAGATCCAGAATGCTCTCAGTCAATGCCACAGATCAGAATGCTCTCAGTCGATGCTTCTCAAGATCCAGAATGCTCTCAGTCCATGCGTCACAATGATGCCTCAGTCGATGTTTCACAAGATCCAGAATGCTCTCAGTCGATGCGTCACAAGATCCAGAATGCTCTCAGTCCATGTTTCACAAGATCCATAATGCTCTCAGTTGATGCTTCACAAGATCCAGAATGCTCTCAGCCCAATGCTTCACAAGATCCAGAATGCTCTCAGTTGATGCTTCTCAAGATCCAGAATGCTCTCAGTCGATGCGTCACAAGATCCAGAATGCTCTCAGTCGATGCGTCACAAGATCCAGAATGCTCGCAGTCGATGCGTCACAAGATCCAGAATGCTCGCAGTAGATGCGTCACAAGATCCATAATGCTCTCAGTCGATGCGTCACAAGATCCAGAATGACAGGTTTCGGTACGAATAGATGTTGTCTATAGACGTTTAACCTCAGAGACTGCTGATCGACTGTCCGCATGTATGTTGACAACGAAGCAAGGTTTGCATCGAAACCGTCGATAGTTGGGAAGTTTAGGATGGATGAGGGATATTTTTCGGTTTTGGTAACCTACTGCTGATTAAGATTTTTGTAAAGTACGACTTTTGAGAACATGCATATTCCCTGTGGCAACATATGGAAACGAATCGTGGACCCTAAAACAAACATTAAAATACAAAATTGAAGCTTTTAAAACAAGGTATTATAGAAAAGTTCTTAGAACAGGCTTGCATCAACAGCATCGATTGTTGGGGAGTTGAAGATGGACAAGGGGATGTTCTTCGATCTCTTCGCGACTCTCTATTGGATGAGGACACTAAAATCAATGTTGAATCGATCAAGCGATTTAAGCAGTTTGGAGTTACCCGTTGTTCAAGTCGAACTGGATGCCTGAGAGGCAGAGTGAAGGTGTGTTTAATCAGCGAGCCACAGGAACCATCAGTATGCATACTCTTCGTTATCTATTGGGGGAGACTGAGCACCTATGGGTCTGCCTGGAGTGCAATGACGTCAGTTTAGTAACCAATAACCAATAGAAAGATCTTAGAACGACATGGACAGAGAAGAGAAGAAACAAAGACATCCTACAAGACCTGCATATCAACAAGTATTGGCTCATAAATAATATCATGTCCCGGAAGATGAAATATTTTGGTCACATTAAACACCACAGTGGTCTGGAGAGAAGGGTAATGAAAGGCTTGGTTCTTGCAACACGAGGCAGGGGGCTACCAAGACGAAGTTGGCAGCAGGACATCAAAGAAACATTGAACAAGACGCTAGAAGAGGTCAGATAGCTTGCAAAAGAAAGAGTGTTTTTCAGGTGGGCTGTCATGAATGCGACGTACCACAAGGGACATACTACTATTTGACTGTTGGATGATGACATTAAAGTTGACGACTAAATCCAACGATTTCAAAACTTTGACATTACACGTTGTACAAGTAGAATTGGATTCCTGAGGGGCAAAGTAAGTAGTGTGTTTAACCAGCGAGCTACAGGAACCATCAGTATGCATACCAGTCGATATCTTTTGGGGAGACTGCGTACCTATGAGTCTGCCCGTAGTAGTGCGATGTTATTCAGTAACCATATCTATCATATCAATAACCAATATCAATAACCATAACCAATATCCAATATCCAATAACCAATATCAATACCAATATCCAATAACCAATATCAATACCAATAACCAATATCCAATAACCAATATCCAATATCCAACATCCAATAACCAAAATCAAACCAATAACCACATATCCAATAACCAATATCCAATAACCAATAACCAATATCCAATAACCAAGTGTCATAGTAAATTCGTGTATCACACTGGAAATATCTCATCATGTCACGCCATCTGATTGACTGAATATGATAACCTTGAACTTTCATATTCATTGAGAACTGTTTGCATTACGTGTTCAATGCGAGTTACAAAGGCTATTCGGAGTTCTTCTGTCGAGTTCATTCTTTCTTATCGATCGTCCTTGATGTATTGTATTTGCTTTTCTTCGCCGGGCTAAAAAGTCAACGCGATTATTGAGTTGTCGCATCAAACGTTCCAAGATTATTGCCATGCTTCGCGGGTTAGATTATTGTGCGTGATGTCAAAATCATGAAGTGAAGTTTGGGACAATATTGAGAGAGTTGGTGGGGGTGGATGATGCGGGGAGAAAGTGTGGTGGAGGTGGACTGATTCATAAACAATATAGACTTTATCATGTAGTACCGTCTATTTTTGCATTGGCAATTATAAGGTAGCAGTTTCACTCCCTCGTGGAGCCATCTGGATATTTTTCCAGAGATCCATGATTTCAGTGTAGGTGAGATCGACTTCCCAGTCCTATCGGAGACGGACGATAAAACGTAGGTCTCGTGTTCAGTTTGAGCACGTAAACAACCCTTGGCAGTTTAAAATCGAGAAGAGCAGAATGGAAAGCCGCTGCCCCGGGCAAAATTCATTAGAAAAGGTTCTTAAAAAAATAAAATTCCTGCAAAAATATCTTCACCATCTTCAAAATTGGATCAGAGACGCCTCGCGGATGCTTCGGAGTTTGTGCACTGCATCTGAGATCTTCCTGTTAAGAAAGGATTGGAAGACACATGGTTATTCACCAAAGTGCGATGATGATGGTCCAATCAATCAATCAATTTCGCTTTTGAGTTCGGTGTAGAACAGAGGGGGAGCATGAGTCTGTAGAATGTAATGACCGCATTGCTAGTATATTCACCGCGAAACTGTTCAGGTTATGATTTTTCTTTATGCACCGACAGAAAAAAACCAGTTCTTGCCCTTACCGGGGATTGGACCCTGGTTTCTCGCATGGGAGCTCGGGCTATAATCCATTCGACCAGCCGCCTCTACCAGAGGAATAAAATGTAATACTAGTGATTCAAGGTATCGATAGAGTTAAGATTCATCGATCAAAGATCAATAAATAGAAATAGATTGATAGCAAAAATAGTTTGATAGATATATTGTCATAAATGATCACAATAGATTGATAGCAAAAATAGTTTGATAGATGTCATAAATGAACACAATAGATTGGTAGCAAAAATAGTTTCCTTTGCGTTCCCGGCCTAGCCTGATGGACCAACTTCTATCATGAATTTAACTGTTGTTTTTGGGACTCCGTTCCTCCGTACAGCTTTCGCGAAGCTCTGTGTGTTGTGGCCAGTACTCTTTCCGTATACCTGCTAAACGTGGACAGTCTTGCAAGACGTGTTCTGCCGTCATGTCTTCCATATTGCATGGGCACAGGCTAGTTGTGCCAATTTTAAATTTATGGAACATGTGGGCTCTGAGCTTGTTGTGGCCGGTACGGAGGCGAAATATGGTAACTTGTTCACTGCACGAGAGACCATAGTAACCGTCACTGTCTGTGTACTGCGGGTGGTCTTTTGCCCACTTGCTTCGATAGTGCGAACCGATGGTTGTTTTGACTTCCTCATAGCTGATCTCGAGATCAGTCTGGGGTAGTCGCCCGCCCTCTTTGGCTAGCTTGTCGGCCGCTTCGTTTCCCTTAATGTTGCAGTGTGACGGTATCCACTGGATGACAGTGCGTTTGAGTGAACTCGTTAGTTCAGCGAGGACGTTTTGAGCTCATTCATCTCAGTTTTGCCGACGCATTTGAGTGCCGTGATGACCGATAGAGCATCGGTGAATATCACGTCCTTGTTGCGTGTAGTGTTTCTTCTCTCCAAGATCATTTCGGCGCCTTTTGATTGCCTCTGCCTCAGCTCGGTAGTTATTCGAGTATTTGCCAGTTGCAATCGCTTTCTTGACCGTGACTTTCTTGGAGATTTTAAGCACTATTCCTCCTCCGCCATCGCTTATTGCGTTATTTGCCGATCCGTCCGTGTAGACGTGCGTCCACTCATTTTCAGGGTACTCTGATTCTATGTACTCTTCTGCTGCAGTTTTTCTGTCGAGGTTCGTTTGGTCCATTTTGCTCATTATGCCTGGGATTGATTCCCTTAGTTCTGGCATGATAGATCTTGTCATAAATGAACACAATAGATTGATAGCAAAAATAGTTTGATAAATATCTTGTCATAAATGATCACCTTCTCGAAAGTCTAGGAAGCATCACTGCATGGCGGAATCAGAGTCCAAGTTTTCAAATATATTTGTCTGAAATTGTCAATGTTGTCAATGGCTACCAGACCATTCGAAGCGAATGTTAGCAAATATTCTAGCAGTCTTGTCTGCCGTTTGAGTGCGTCCAAAAAAAAAAAAAACGGGATCTCTGACGAGTCCGTGACTTTGAAGTTATGATGTCTAGAACTGATTGAGTGATTGATAGTTTGATTTATGGATTGATATAACCATCATCATTGCACTTCGGTGAGTTCTGATTTTGGGCTCCGATCTCTTTCTTCGACAAGAAGATCTCAGCTGCAGTACACGAACTCTGTAACACCGGCAAGGGTCTCTGATGTAATTTTGAAGATTTTTGAAAATCTTTTTGTATCCTCATCCAACAGGCAGTCGCGAAGAGACCGAGGAACATCCCTCCTTTCCATCTTCAACGCCCCAACAATCGATGCTGTTGATCATGTCCGCTCCCTCATTATTGCAAACACCCTAATGCCCTGGACAGTAGATCCACGTAAGCTTCTGGAGACTAGAAACCTCTTCTTCTTCTTCTTCGAGCACTCCATATCGACCACTTGTTAACCACTCTCTGTGATTTGTACGTGTTCTGAGCCTAAGAGCGATTGTACATTGTGCCAGTAAGCGCCTACAAGTAGGCCAGCACATCCGATTTCTGCGATGACTTTTATTTACTAGGATAGCTTACCTAGGCCCTACATCAGTCACCTCTTACGACATGCCTTGTAGGTTGCAGAGGTACTATTCTATGCTTGCTTGCGGGCCCCAATCCCACACGGGCGTCTAGAAACTTCAATAGACGACATCCACTCATACTCCAACATGTCATTTCTGTATCCTTCGAAGCATCGACCCAGATTCAAATATTCTATATAGAAAAATGTCAATATTAATTCACTCGTCTTTACATTTTCATTTTTGATTATTTTGTATTAAAATTGTCTCACAAAACTATATATATGCACTAATCTCATTTTCTTAAACGGTAATGGTGTATTTGTTTTATTCTATCCATGCGACATTTTTGTCGTAACATTTATTGAATCAAAATGTATTGTATGTTTTATATCGAACGTTGCAGCATTTCTACAAGTCCACATTCAAGTTATTCTTCAAGCTACATTATAGTTTAACTCTTAAACATTCATTGTTTTGTTATTATTGATGATCTGCTTTATTACTAGTAGCAATATATATTTATTGCATTGAAAATATGCATGTTATATATATATTAGGAATGTTCAATTTCAATGTTGTATCAATTCTAACATATGCCAGCAAGAGTTGGAAAATGAATAAAGATATAGAAAGTAAGTTGAATGCATTTGAAAATAGATGTTTGCCAACAAAAATGAACGTTTCATATCGACCACAGGTTAACCATTCTGTGTGATTTGTATGTGATCTGAGCCCAAAAGCTATTGTACGTTGTGCCAGTCATGTGCCTACAAGTAGGCCAGAATATCCGGCGTCTGCTATGGCATTATTAACTAGGGTAGCTTCCTTAGGTCCAGCATCAGTCGCCCCTTACGACATGCCATGTAAGTCTTAGTGGTACTATTCTTTGCTCCCATAGCGGGCCCCGATACCACATGGGCGGAGCGAATTCAGGAGAAGTGATACAATCAGAGAAATGTCTGGTAACAACCGTTATAAGAAGAAGAAGATGGAGATATGTTGGACACACCTTGAGACGAAATGATCAACGAATATCAAAGCAGGCATGAAGTGGGATGCAAAGGGTTCAAGAAAGAGAGGACGACCCTAAGGAGACCCTGAAACGAGTTTTGCTGAAGAGGCTGAATATCGGTCTCAGTTCCATGGAGGAGATTGAGCGAGTTGTCCAGGATAGAGTGGTATGAAGAAATTGCTTGCAGGCCCTATGTAACGTATAACGGTACGAGGGGAATTTTATTATTATTATGTTATATATGGTTGGAAAGCTAATTTCAAGATATGTGGTTTTAATATCAGTGGGATTTAATATGTGATATCAGTGACCTAATTTTGGTGATGCTAAAAATAGATTTTCTACAAATTGAAAATAATTTATTTCTCTGAATATAAAGAATAATTTCTACATTGCATTATTGTTATGAATATTTTGTTAATACTTGCATGAATCTGAATTGTTTGTTAAGATTTGTCTGGCTATTGATCATTTATTATTTAGGTATTGTTTCATATTTATTAGTTTTTGATTATCTTGGTTCACTTCTAACAACAGATGGAAATGGGATGAAGGAAATTAAGAGAAGACCAAACATGGCTTTACAAATTATTAAACAACTAAAAACAACTAAAAACAGTATGGAACGGAAGTGATAAGAAAACAAAAATCAGAATACTAAGAGCATGCATATTCCCAGTGGAAACGTATGGGTGTGAAGCATGGACATTTAATAAAGCAGTGGAACAACATATATGTTATTTTGAATGTAAAGTGTTACAGAAGAGTTCATCGTATATCATAGACAGAGAACAAATAGAGATATCTAGAAGAAACTAATGTCAATATAGATGAAGACTGCAGTAAAACTATGTAGAATGACGAGAAGAAACTAATGTCAATATAGATGAAGACTAGTAAACTTAGAATGACGTGAAAACTAATGTCAATATAGATGAAACTGCAGTAACATGTAGAATGACGTGCCTAAAAAAGTATGAGGTGAAATTACAAGTCATTGTTTTCTATTTTCTAAAGTACAGTACCATGTTTTACGTGCTTCGCTAGAAGAACTCAAAATCAAGAAAAACTGGCTGATGCTACAAATAAGAATGAGAAAATTAAAGCATTTTGGTGATATAAATAAGAAAGAGAAAATTGAGATATTTTGGACATATAAAAAGACATGAAGGGCTGGAGAAGACCATCATGGAAGGAGCCATACCGGCAAAGAAAAGAAGAGGAAGACTACGAGAAGATGGATTCAGGGTGTAACTGATGGCAATCATGGAAGTTGAACATGGGTAAAGGCAGACATCATGCCTGAAGGAGAATTCCGGAGACATGGGTTGAGAAGTTCTGCGGCAATCATGGATGATGGAGACACGAGGCTGAGCCATCATGGAAGGAGACATACCGGCAATCGAGGAAGGAGACATACGGCAATCATGGAAGAGACAGAACATGGAGAGCATACGGCTCAGGAAAGTAGGATGACAACGTTCTGAAGACAAATATTTAGTTGAGTGAGTTCATGTTGGGTGACAACGTTCTGCCAGAAAACTATTTGATGTTGTGAGTCATGTTAGGATGACAACGTTCTGCCCAAGACAAACTATTTGATGTTGGTGAGTTCATGTTAGGATGACAACGTTCTGCCCAAGACAAACTATTTGATTGATGGTCAGTTCATATTCTGTTGTTGTTTTCTCTTCTCTTTCAACATTTACTTCTTTATAAAAGTTTTCTGCAGGAAGGAAGGGGGAAGGGGTTGGTAGGAATGTAGTGATATTATGTGTGCTTGTTCTAAGGCGCTTTGTAAACTGTTATTTATGTTCTTAAATATGTCATTGGTACCGTCATTTCATCTTTTGCGTGGTCTTCCTCTTGCTCTGTACTTATTATACTATTTCAATGTGGTTCTCTGTAGTAGACGAAACCAGGGCATTCTAGTCAGGCGTCCACACTCTTAATCTGATGTTCTTTTATGGATTGAATGATTAGTTGCATACATCCTCCCAGTCTCATCCGACATCCCCAGTCTCATCCGAAGCATCCACCCAGTCTCATCCGACATCCCCAGTCTCATCCGTGTGTTGATGGGACTCGCAGGGGGAACAAAGAATAGTAACACTGGGACCTATGAAGCACGTCGTAGGAGGCGACTAAAGTAGGGGTCTAGGAAGCTACCCTAGAAAATAAAAACGTCACCGAAATCGGATATGCTGACTACTTGTAGGCGCATAACTGGCTAAACGTACAATTTCTTTTAGGCTCAGATTGCATTCAAATCACAAAGAGGGGTTTACCATTTTGTCGTTATGTAGCGCTCAAAGAAGAGCAAAAAAAAAAAAAGACATCCCCAGTCTCCTTCTGATTTCTTCATTTCTAATTTTGTCTCTTATTGTCTCACCTGCAGCTCTTCTAAGACATCTCATCTCTGTCGTTATGATTTCCCACTCATTAGCTGCTGTTATTGACCATGTTTGATACTGGTAACACAATGTTGGCCAGAAAATTGTTCTTATAAGATTTGCTTTAGTTTTAAGCGGTATCTCTTTATGTGATAACAGTGGTGTTAACTGTCCCAGTACCTGTTTAGCTTTTGTGTATCGATTACTGATTTCCTTATCGATACTTCCGTCTGCAGTAAAAATTGCCATTAAGTATTTGGTCTCATTGGCTTATTTAATTTCTATGTTCTGGAGTTTTATTGTAAGGTTTTGGATTGTCTATTTTTCACCATTGTTCTGTTTTATTATTATATTATTCTTATTTGTACTTCATTGATGTTAATAAATAAATGGTTCTGGAATTGCTCTCTGTAATATTAGTATAAGGTATTTTACAAATAACAGTATGGCTAGTCTATTGTTGTATATTAATGGTATGTCATATTTTGTTTATAACAGTGGCTATTGAGTTATTGATTAGTTTAAAAGGTTATTGATTAGTTTAAAAGGTTATTGATTAGTTTAAAAGGTTATTGATTAGTTATAAGGTTATTGATTAGTTTATAAAGGTATTGATTAGTTTAAAAGGTTATTGATTAGTTTATAAAGGTTATTGATTGGTTTAAAAAGGTTATTGATTAGTTTATAAAGGTTATTGATTAGTTTAAAAAGGTTATTGATTAGTTTATAAAGGTTATTGATTAGTTTAAAAAGGTTATTGATTAGTTTATAAAGGTTATTGATTAGTTTATAAAGGTTATTGATTAGTTTAAAAAGGTTATTGATTAGTTTATAAAGGTTATTGATTAGTTTATAAAGGTTATTGATTAGTTTAAAAAGGTTATTGATTAGTTTAAAAAGGTTATTGATTAGTTTAAAAAGGTTATTGATTAGTTTATAAAGGTTATTGATTAGTTTATAAAGGTTATTGATTAGTTTATAAAGGTTATTGATTAGTTTATAAAGGTTATTGATTAGTTTATAAAGGTTATTGATTAGTTTAAAACGGTTATTGATTAGTTTAAAAAGGTTATTGATTAGTTTATAAAGGTTATTGATTAGTTTATAAAGGTTATTGATTAGTTTATAAAGGTTATTGATTAGTTTATAAAGGTTATTGATTAGTTTATAAAGGTTATTGATTAGTTTATAAAGGTTATTGATTAGTTTATAAAGGTTATTGATTAGTTTATAAGTTTTATTGATTAGTTTAAAAGGTTATTGATTAGTTTATAAAGGTTATTGATTAGTTTAAAAAGGTTATTGATTAGTTTAAAAAGGTTATTGATTAGTTTAAAAAGGATATTGATTAGTTTATAAAGGTTATTGATTAGTTTATAAAGGTTATTGATTAGTTTATAAAGGTTATTGATTAGTTTATAAAGGTTATTGATTGTTGTTTTGTTATTATTTATTCTTTGTCTTCTTCAACCATTTATTTTTCATCATCTTTTTCTTTTTCCTTCCTCTCCTTCTTTCTTTTTTTTCTCTTATTTTTCTTCTTCTTCCTCTTTTTATTCTTAGTTGGTTTTTTATACCTTTTTTCTTCATTTTCTTCATTTTCTTCTTCTTCATTTTGTTCTTATTTTTTCTTCCTTTTCTTCTTCCCTTTCAGATTTTCTCTTTTTCTTAATATTTTCTTCTTTTTCTATCCCTTCTTCCCTTTTCTTCCTTTTTTCTTCATAATTTCTTCCTTCTTCTTAACATTTTCGTCTTTTTCTTCTTCATATTTTCTTCCTTTTCTTCTTCTTCATATTTTCTTCCTTTTTCCTCTCTTCTCTTTTTTCTTCCTTTTCTTCCTCACTCTTTTCTTCATTTTTTTCTTTTCTATCCTTTCTTCTATCTTACTTTTTCCTTTTCTATCCCTTTCCTTTTGGTCTTTTTATTCTTAATTTTAGGGTTACTGCTTTGAATTCAGGTGTAGTCAGCGTGTCTAGTATGGCGCTTCTGGCTACTTTTTGCGTGAAAGTCTGCTTTCTTTATTTTTATTGACCCCCGTCAAACAGCCGTGTTTTCTCCGACTTCAGATGTCCTTAGTTTTTTATTTCTTCTCTTCATTCCATCTTCTCTCTTTTCATCTTCCTCATTTCTTTCTTTCCTTTAATACTCTTTTTCCTTTCTTCTTCTTCCTCTGTCTTCTTCTTCTTCTTTTCTTCTTTTCATCCTCCTTTATCACCGAGATGTTCAAAGGCCAGCAACAAAGCTCTCTAAATAATCTTATTCTGTAAACATTTCTCCAGGTGTCTCCATCTGTTTTTTTGTTTGGTTCCTCAAATATCAACTTCTTGTTCTCTTATCGACGTGTGCCATGACCTGACCTATTTTCTCATCACGTGAGAGTTGAGTGTCAACATATGTGCTCTGATTTGATCCGCTATGTGCCCCGCAACTTGTACACCTCGTCTTTGTTAGAGAATATAACTTTACAACTCAGAAACTGGGAAATGCTAATACTCTAAAATACTAAAATGCTTCTTCTTCTCCACCTTTCAACTCCCAACGGAGAACAAGTCTTCAACAAACTTCTTCCAGCTCTTCCTCTCTACTGCCATCCCTTCCAATTCTTTTCATGTTTTACCTATCCTTTTAATATCAGCCTCCAGCTCTCTTATCCGGGTGTGTCTATTCCTTCCCCTACTCCTCTTTCCCTGCGGGGTCCAAAACAGTGCATGTCTTGCAATGCTTCCGGTCAGTCTTCTCAATTGTGTCCTAAAATTATATATATATATATAACATATGTCAATGAGAGTTGGAAAATGACTAAAGATATAACAAGTAAGTTGAATGTATTTGAAAATAGATGTCTGCGAAAAATGATGAACATAAAATGGAACGAATTCAGGAGAAGTCATGAAATCAGAGACATGTCTGGTCAACCACTAGTGACAATGTTATAAGAAAGAGAAAATGGAGATATGTTTGACACACCTTGAGAAGAAATATCAAAGCAGGCATTGAAGTGGGATGCAAAGGGTTCAAGTACGAGAGGACGACCGAAGGAGACCCTGAAACGTGCTTTGCTGAGAGATGCAAGAAATATCGGTCTCATTTCCATGGAGAAGATTGAGCAAGTTGCCCAGGATAGAACGGTAAGGAGAAATTGCTTGCAGGCCCTATGTAATGTATAACGGTACAAGAGGAATTATTATTAGTTATATATATATACATATTTATTCTTGTGGTTGGGGTTCAATTCTACAGCGGGTGTGGAATTTCTTTCCGACCGTAACTTTTCTCATGTCGACCCAGCCTCACTGCTCGTCCACTTTCTACAACAGTCATATCTGTAAGCCTATCAGCATGTTCATTTCTCCTTACACCTGCATGCCCTGGTACATAAATAAAACTGATTGTCGTCAGAAAGACCTCCTCAGCGAATCCAACTATTGTCTCCGAGATCAGTCTGTTTCAATCTTCTGAGCACACTCACTGAGTCACTGAGAAAACATACATGGATAAAAGTATGTGATTTTCATCCAGCCCAAATCGCTTTAGCTACTGTTCGATCAAACCACATCGTATGATCAGAATCAATCAAGGGACATGCCTGCCGATCATGTGTCTCTACAACTCTCTCTCTTTCCTTGGTGCAGGTAGTCAGTTCTGACGTCGATCTTTTGTCGAACCACGATGTCAGACCGTCCAACATCTTCTCCATCTGTCTTCCACATCTCTCCTTTCCTGAACTTTACTTGTTGTCACCAAATGTTCTAAACCTCCTCTTCGCATTATATACCTGAAGAACCTTGATTGTCTGATTCTTATTCTTCTGATACTGTTTCTTTGTGTTCAGGTCTGATTAAAAACCTCATCGTTTGTTTTCTTCGCTGTCCATGGAATTTTCAGCATTCTTCTGTAAAACTACATCTCTGTGGCTTCCAATGATCTTATTGATTGTTTTGTTCGTTGTCCATGCTTCGCTGCCATACAGAAGTAATGGTTCAATATAGCACTGGAGTACTCGTTTTTAGCAGTGTCATTGCTATTGAATTTACGCGTGGTGCATTTTTCATGATGAAATGAACAAAAAGGTATGTTTTATTCTACCTAATTAATGATACTAACAAGTTTTGAGCGGGACAGTGGAATGGTCCATGTTTGAATAAAACGGCCCCCAAACGCATAATCATTCTTCACGATTCTGTTTCATATACCCTTGAAGGATACACACACAAATATGACAACATATTCTCCATTATTAAGTCGCTAATTCTCTCCCAAAGTTCCACTCTAACTGCTCACACATTCCAAACATCTTGTCTGCTCACTCTCGCTCAGTTATAGGCAGACAAACCCAACGACAGGACGTCCTGCCTACAGCCAGTTTTATGAATATTTCTCCCAGTTTGAACAGTAACACCGCATGCGTGGATCCTTCTTTCTAAATATAACTGATGCTAGTACAGGATTCCTTTACCAGAAAAAAAAGTTATTCATTTCTTCCCCGTGTGCCTGCCTGATGTACTCACCCAAGACAAATATATTTCCACAGTCGTTGTTACAACTTTCTATCGCACAACACACACGCGCGATTGAATTTTATTGTTTTTCCATTTTCTAGCGACTGACTCGACTACACAGGAACGTAAATATTCAAGCAATAATGTGTTAAATGATAGTTAGTACTAGGTAATGCATTATATCTATGTAAAGTGTGTTTTGCTCTGATATTTCCACGGTTGAACTGTTTCCAACTTCCTAGAAATGAACGAAAGGAATACTAGAAATGGAAAAATGGAATTCATACTGGAAAACATACCTGGATACGTTTGGAGAACATATATATTTCTGGATGTTGTGTTTTTAAATATTATATATTCCTGAAGTATTTTGTTCTGAATTATTTAATATTTAAATAATTTGATGTGGTATTTTCTGAGTAATATAGATTAAATATTATTGTTAAGAAATGATATATTTCAATTTGAGCTTAAAATACTTTAAAAAATCGGTATAGAAGCGAAGGATTGACTTCATTGCACTAGGTTTCCCTATATGGCTCCGCTTCTGTCGGTAGAGATGACACGCAATCTTCCGAGAGTGTTGCACAGAACACGGGCTCCGTAGCTTCAGCTTATTCTTCTTCTTCTAAGTCTGATTTTATCGGAATTAGTTGCGAATGTTTTTTTATTCTTATCATTTTATTATTCTGCGATTTTATTTACCATCTTCTTCTTCTTCTACCGCTTCTTTTTCGAACGCTCCATATCGACCACTTGTTAACCGCTCTTTGTGATTTGTATGTGATCTGAGTCTAAGAATGATTGTACGTTGTGCCAGTTATGCGCCTACAAGTAGGTCATCACGTCTGATTTCTTCGATGCTTTTATTTACTAGAGTATCTTCCCTAGGCCTCTACCTCAGTCGCCTCTTACGACATGCCTTATAGGTCGCAGTATTACTATTCTTTGTTCCCCTTGTGAGCCCCGGCAACGCACGAGCGCATAGCTTCAGCAACAATCCTAGTGATGGCATGAATAAATTCAACATGTGACTCGGTCTGGAGTCGAACTCACAAGCTTTAGAACTATGAGCAAACGTCTTAACCACTTTGGAATAGAGTCCATCCTTATCTAAAATACTAGAAGTCAACAATTAGAGAATAGGACTTAGTTTGTTTGTTTACATTCGTTCTTGATCAACCAATTTATTCGTAACGCTCTCTGTGACGTAGAGGTTATGTGCTCATCTCTCTTGCCAAAGGTACCAGGCTCGCTCTCTCCTGAATATTATCTGGATATTTTCCCAGAGATCCCTGTCGAGTTCCTAGTCTTATCGGAGACGAACGACAAAACGTAGGTCCCATGTTCAACTTGAGCACGTAAGAAAACCATTGTCAGTTCAAAATCCAGAAGAGTAGGCTGGAAAGCCGCTGCCCGGGCAAAATTCATTAGTAAAATATTAAAAATAAAATTCCTACAAAAATATCTTCAACATCGTCAAAATTACACCGAGAACCCTCGCCGGTGCTGCGCAGTTCGTGCACTGCAGCTGAGATCTTCTTGTGTAAGAAAGAAATCGGACCAAACATGGTTATTCACCGAAGTGCAATGATGATGGTCCTATCAATCCATCAATCATTCAATTAATCAATCAATCATCCAGTTTAATTACTCCTTGTTTACTTCAGAAAGCAATGGCAAACTACTGAACATATAAGTGGTGCCTAGAAAACCAACAACTCGTTTACTGTGGTCGATGGCTAAGTTCTGTAAAGGATATTCCACAATTTTCATTTTCATATATTCTAAGTTATCTCTATTGCGAATATGTTCAGGCGTTTGTTTGATCCACTGAGGGTTCTTCTTCTTCTTCTTCTTCTTCTTCTTCTTCCACCATTTACTTCTTTATAGAAGTGTTGGGGTGAAATGTAGTGATCTTGTGTGTGCTTGTTTTAAGGCACTTTGTAAGCTGATATTCATTTTCGTAAGGCTGTTCTTGATGCTGTCTCTCCATCTTTTGCGTGGTCTTCCTCTTGCTTTGTACTCTTTATACTTTTTCTATGTGGCTCTCTGTGGTAGGCGATACCAGGGCATTCTTGTTAGGTGTTCAAACCATTTAATCTGTTGTTCTTTTATGAATTGCATGACTGGTTTCACATCCAGTCTTCTTCTGATTTCTTCATTTCTAATTTGTCTCTTATTGTCACACCTGCAGCTCTTCTAATAAGAAACAAAATTAGAAATGAAAATCGAAGAAGAAGACTGAATGTGAAACCAGTTATACAATTGACAAGCTCGAATGGATATTGTATAGATGCAATGATTTCGGAAATCTTTCATGTTGAGTACGGTGATTCAGCTGAGAAGACCTGTAGTTGAAGTATTCGCCAGAGGTGTATACATAATAAACCGCACAATGAATTCAATCCCTTTACTTTGACTCTTCTTTTAATCCTGTTTGCTTCCAACGTCAGGATAAGATTTCTATGAAGGTTTTGTGTGCCATAATTCCCGTATTTCACTGCTCAAACACCCTTAGTTATTCAGTTTCTGTTCTATATCGTGAGAAAGAGTTATATAATCAGAGAATAGATAGTTCTATATCGTGAAACAGTAGTTCTATATCATGAGAATAGATAGTTCTAAGTCCGAGAATAGATGTTCATATCGTGAGAATAGATAGTTTATATCGTGAGAATAGGTGTTCTCTTTCAAATGGATAGTGAAGTGTCTATTCAGTGCAGAAGTAGATAGTTCTATATCAGTGAAATAACGTTCATATCAGTGAGAATAATCGTTCTATATCAGTGAATGATATTCTTTCTAATTTCTAATCATGATATTGTTCCAATCAGTAGGAATAAGATTTCTATAACAGTGAGAATAGCATAATTCTATTTTTCATGAGAATAGTTCTAAAAAATAGTATTCTAGTATCGTGAATATGTTCTATATCAGTGAGAATAGATAGTTCTATATCAGTGAGTAATAGTTCTATATCAGTGAGAATAGATAGTTCTATATCAGTGAGAATAGATAGTTCTATATCAGTGAGAATAGATAGTTCTATATCAGTGAGAATAGATAGTTCTATATCAGTGAGAATAGATAGTTCTATATCAGTGAGAATAGATAGTTCTATATCAGTGAGAATAGATAGTTCTATATCAGTGAGAATAGATAGTTCTATATCAGTGAGAATAGATAGTTCTATATCAGTGAGAATAGATAGTTCTATATCAGTGAGAATAGATAGTTCTATATGTGAGAATGAATAGATTCTATATCAGTGAAATAGAATTGTTCTATATCAGTGAGAATAGATAGTTTCTACTATCAGTGAGAATAGAAATGTTCATATCAGTGTGAAAGAAGTTCTATATCAGTTGAGAATAGATAGTTCTATATCGTGAGAATATTGGATTTCTATATCAGTGAGAATAGATAGTTCTATATCAGTGAGAATAGATAGTTCTATATCAGTGAGAATAGATAGTTCTATATCAGTGAGAATAGATAGTTCTATATCAGTGAGAATAGATAGTTCTATATCAGTGAGAATAGATAGTTCTATATCAGTGAGAATAGATAGTTCTATATCAGTGAGAATAGATAGTTCTATATCAGTGAGAATAGATAGTTCTATATCAGTGAGAATAGATAGTTCTATATCAGTGAGAATAGATAGTTCTATATCAGTGAGAATAGATAGTTCTATATCAGTGAGAATAGATAGTTCTATATCAGTGAGAATAGATAGTTCTATATCAGTGAGAATAGATAGTATATTGTAGAAGAATAGATATTTATATTCGTGAATGTTCGATTATGAATCGTGTTTTGTAGTGTTTGAATAAGCTGACAAATCTACGAAACATGTTTTCTTCCACTCAATATTTGTCAAGACTCCACTAGAACCATGTTCCACTCCACAAAGTCTGTGAAAGTTCCATCATCAGATTTGAATACGTAGTCAGGTAAGACATTTTTTTTTTGGTAAAGACAATTCTCTGTTTGTTACTTTTTCGATCTCATTTCCTTATTCTACATCAGCGTTTCCCAAACTGTGGTCTACGGACCACGAGGGTTCCATGAGATACTCACAGGGGGTCATCAAACGTTTGAAGAAATATTATGATCATTGATATTTCAAACAGAAGTAACAAAAAATATGTATAAAAACAGTGGTAAACTAGTTCCACTGCGAAATCAAAGGAACCGGACTAGACCGGAGTCTAAATGTCTGAAAGGACAAAATGAAAGATCATTTGAATATTTCCCGCAGTCTGAGAACATTGTTTACTAGTGTAACACAAAGATAATTCATTCCTGTCCATGTTCATATATAAGAGCTGTTGGGTGTCCGTGGTATCAAAATGTATTTAAAAGGGTGTCGGCGGTATCAAAATGTATTTAAAAGGGTGTCGTGGTATCAAAATGTATTTAAAAGGGTGTCGGCGGTATCAAAATGTATTTAAAAGGGTGTCGGCGGTATCAAACTGTATTTAAAAGGGTGTCGGCGGTATCAAAATGTATTTAAAAGGGTGTCGGCGGTATCAAAATGTATTTAAAAGGGTGTCGGCGGTATCAAAATGTATTTAAAAGGGTGTCGAGGTATCAAACTGTATTTAAAAGGGTGTCCGCGGTAATGCAAAGTTTGGTAACCGCTTTTCTGCATTCTTTTTATCAGTCGTTTCTTTTTCTCTTTTAAGTACAATTCAATATGCATGAATTCACTAGCAACTACACTGAGGAAACGAGTACTCCAGTGATATATTGAACCAATACTTATCTATGGCAGTGAATCATGGGCGATGAACACACAATCAATAACATCAACATCTGAACTGGTCTAAATTATGGGTATGGTATGTTACCGATACGCTAACTGATAGGCGTTGTTATGACCTGATACATCTAGAAATATATCTTATACATCGAGAAGATAGGGGCTTTAAAGGCGAAGTGGTTAAGTCGTTTGCCTGTCGTACTGAAGATTGTAGGTTCGAATCCAGATCGAGATACATGTGATACACGGAGTTCGTGCTTTGTGGAATGTTCTCGGCAGATGGCATGCCAACTCTGCTGACAGGGACGGAGTCACATGGAGAAACCCGGTGTAATAAAGTCAATCCTTCGCCTTTGACCATTTTTGGGACTTCTATAAATAAAATTGAGTAGTGAAGAAGGAATTGACCTCTCATCAAAGATTAAACTTAAAGATCTAAACTTCAAGTACCTCTGATGTTCGGCGAAGGATCTCCTGAATGGCGAGGGACACTAATAAAATTGTAAAGTAGGCTTTCAAGCAAAAATCATTCAGAAACGCCATACCAGGCGCTATGGCTAACGCCCGAATTCCCAGCTGGCAAACGCAGATAAGGAAGACCTCTCATCAATGAGTATCTCATTTGCAGAACGTTGATTTCATTACAATACGTGTACACGTCTCGATCTATTTCCAGTTCTCTCGCCTCCTCAATATTCATATTAAAGATATATTTAATGTCTTGTTGACACCGTCAACATTCTACTTGGTCGTCAAAGAACCATTTCCACCATTATTGCTCTCTCTCTCTCTCTCTCTCTCTCTTAGGCACTTCAACGTTTAATGTCACCAAAATAATTCAATTTCCGAGACAAGTTGTTGTTTATGAGCCAATTTTTCACCATGTTCTGGTCTTGTAGAATGTCTGTATCTTTTATTTTATTTTTTTAACTTTTCTCTGTCCAGTACATTATAGAAATTGTTCAGTAGGGCTTGTTTAAAAATAACAAGTTTCAGACATTCATCAATAGATGTCTGTGCAGGATATTTCATCTACGATAGTATGACATGATCTTCTCCTTCTTCTTCTCTTAATGATTGACTTCATTGCACCGGGTTTCACCCCATATGGCTCAGTCCCTCTCCGCAGAAATGGCACGCCACCTGTCGAGAGTATTGCATAAAGCACGAACTCCGTAGCTCCGGCAACAATCCTAGGGTCTTGAGAACGGCAGGTGGAACGAGAAGTAAGGGATAGAATGTGACGATAGATAGAACATACATTGAGGAGATCCTCTGACAGCATCACAAAACAGCCTCTTCGATGAAATCCCTCTGGGTAATAGAGGTAAGAGAAGAGAAAGGTCCTCCGATAGAGCCCCCACGCTCTTCTTCTTCTTCTTCTTTGCGTTCGTTCTTTACGACCAATTTTAATCACTCTTTGTGATATGTTTGATCTTTGCCAAGAACGTGTATACGTTGCACATTGGTTTGTAGGCCCATAAACGCATAGACTTCTACACGTTTAGGACATGTGCATCCGATTTCAGTCAAACCTCCTTAGACGCCTCTTACGACATGCGTGGCAGGTAACAGTGGTTCTATTCTTTACACCCCAAATTTGGGCCCCAGTAACCACTCGCCCCCTTTCCCTCACGGTCTATTGTTTATTGACTTTTCCCAGGTAAAGGATGGAATTATGTGTCCACTCTTTCCGTTACGCGTAGGGATGGGAGCTTTAATTTGCGTTCCAGGACCAGATGAGTCGCCCTTGTTGTGTTATATCCGTGTTTATTCAGTATTATTGGTCTTGATATTGTCTATCCATCTTTTTCTTAGTTATCCCTGGCTCTACATTAGTCATCTTAGTCATCATTGGTCAAACCAATGTGCAACGTATACACGTTCTTGGCAAAGATCAAACATATCACAAAGAGTGATTAAAATTGGTCGTAAAGAACGAACGCAAAGAAGAAGAAGAAGATCCCTGGCTCTAGTAAGTGGTCTCTTTTTATTGTATGCTGTTATTGGTGGTTGGTTATATTTAATTCTCATAAAATGTCTGAACCACTGCATTTGTTGTCTTTCAATGTATTCGGTGCATGAAGTTATGCCGCCCACTCTGCTTCTGATGTCCTCATTTCGTAGTTACACAGCATCTCATTACCTCCACGGTAATAGAAGTAACATCCAGGAACAGAAGGAGGCGGGAGTTGGTGAACGAAATGTAAGAAAATGGAGAGAGTGTGAAGAGAACTGGAAAAGATGGCCTTGGATAGGATGACTTCGAAAACCTTGGTTGCTTACCTATGTCTCCTTACAGGTAAAGGCTGAAAAAGAAGAAGAAGAAGGAGAAGACATTTTTTATTCACTTTATTTCCTTGTGGAGATAAGAGCCTCAAAATGTGACTTAAACTTTGCTCCCCTTGCGAGCCCTGGCAACACCTGGGGGTTACCTGTTACAAAATGTAGTATCGATTACTAAATACATTTTTCGATATGACAATTTTGCATAATACAAAATGCAGTATCGATTACTAAATACATTTTTCGATGCTATAATCGTGCCCGTTACAAAATGCAATATCGATAACTAAATACATTTTCGATACGATAATCTTACTTTTACAAAATGCATTTTCGATTACTCAAGAAACTTTTCGATACTATAATCTTGCTATTTAAAAATGCAGTATCGGTTACTAAGACATTTGTCAATGCCATAATCGCCTGTTACAAAAATATTAGTATCGATTATCTAAAGCTAAGCTTGATATATGGAAATGAATCATGTCGATTTTTAAAACAAAATATCTTCGAATTGTTATTTGTTTTATGTTTTAATGAGAAATTGATGATATATTGAGAGATAGAGACGGGGATGTGTTAGGAATGATAGTAGTGGCTGATAGCAGAGACGGGGATGTGTTAGGTATGATAGTAGTGTCTGATAGCAGAGACGGGGGTGTGTTAGGTATGATAGTAGTGTCTGATAGCAGAGACGGGGGTGTGTTAGGTATGATAGTAGTGTCTGATAGCAGAGACGGGGATGTGTTAGGTATGATAGTAGTGTCTGATAGCAGAGACGGGGGTGTATTAGGAATGATAGTAGTGTCTGATAGCAGAGACGGGGATGTGTTAGGTATGATAGTAGTGTCTGATAGCAGAGACGGGGATGTGTTAGGTATGATAGTAGTGTCTGATAACAGAGACGGGGATGTGTTAGGAATGATAGTAGTGTCTGATAACAGAGACGGGGATGTGTTATGTATGATAGTAGTGTCTGATAGCATAGACAGGGATGTGTTAGGTATGATAGTAGTGTCTGATAGCAGAGACAGGGATGTGTTAGGTATGATAGTAGTGTCTGATAGCAGAGACAGGGATGTGTTAGGTATGATAGTAGTGTCTGATAGCAGAGACGGGGATGTGTTAGGTATGATAGTAGTGTCTGATAGCAGAGACGGGGATGTGTTAGGTATGATAGTAGTGTCTGAAAACAGAGACAGGGATGTGTTAGGAATGATAGTAGTGTCTGATAGCAGAGACAGGGATGTGTTAGGTATGATAGTAGTGTCTGATAGCAGAGACGGGTGTGTGTTAGGAATGATAGTAGTGTCTGATAGCAGAGACGGGGATGTGTTAGGTATGATAGTAGTGTCTGATAGCAGAGACGGGGATGTGTTAGGTATGATAGTAGTGTCTGATAACAGAGACGGGGATGTGTTAGGAATGATAGTAGTGTCTGATAACAGTTAATGGGGGTCTTAGTGGCGTAGAGGTTAGATGCTCGTTTCTCGTCCCAAAGTACTTGGTTCGCATCCGTATGGGACTATCGGGACATTTTTTCAAGAGATCCCTGAGTTCATTGTAGGTGAGATCGAGTTTCTAGTCCTATGGGAGACGGATGATAAAAATTAGGCACTGTGTTCAAGTTTAGCATGTAAAAGAACTTGGTAGTTCAAAATTGAGAAGAACAGGCTGGGAAACCGCTACCCGGGCAAAATTCATTAGAAAAATTAGAAATAACATTTCGGCAAAATATTTTCACCATCTTTTAATTTGCATCAGGGGCCTTAAGCCATGCTACGGATTTAGTTCTTTACCGCTGAGATCTTCATGTGTAAGAAATAAATCGGAACACATATGGTTACTCATCGAAATGCAATGATGATGGTCTTATCTATCAACCAATCAATCAATCAATCAATCAATCAATCAATCAATCAATCAATCAATCAATCAAAGTGAGTATTACTTCCTATTCTTCAGCTTTCCTAGTATTTGAAGCTGATTGATGCATTTATCATCCATCTTCATTTATCTATGTCTTTAATTTTCTCTTTCCGCTTGTTCACTCAATTGTACTATTTTTCCAGAGATCCCTGATCTTAATGTAGGTGAGATCGTATTCCTAGTCCTACCGGAGACGGATTATTAAACTGGAGACGGAAGTTGGTAACATATTGTAAGAAAATGGGTAGAGATCTGGAAAAAATGTATTGGATAGGAAGGATTGTAAAACCTTTGTTGCGAACTTATGTTTCCCTAGGAATGTAGAGCGAAGGAGATAGCATGATTGTAAAACCTTTGTGTAGAGCGAAGGAGATAGCATGATTGTAAAACCTTTGTGTAGAGCGAAGGAGATAGCATGATTGTAAAACCTTTGTGTAGAGCGAGGGAGATAGCATGATTGTAAAACCTTTGTGTAGAGCGAGGGAGATAGCATGATTGTAAAACCTTTGTGTAGAGCGAAGGAGATAGCATGATTGTAAAACCTTTGTGTAGAGCGAGGGAGATAGCATGATTGTAAAACCTTTGTGTAGAGCGAAGGAGATAGCATGATTGTAAAACCTTTGTGTAGAGCGAAGGACATAGCATGATTGTAAAACTGTTGTTGCGAACCTATGTCTCCCTAGGAGTTTAGAGCGAAGGAGATAGCAATATTCCAATGAGATTTCTAGTATTCTCAATCTATCCCTTCTTGTAGCATTGACTGCTATTCTTGAGTATTATTTTGAATATATATATATTAATGTGATACAATACTGACATACGGATGCGAGTCATGGACAGTAAGCAGACAGAAACATCTCTGGAGGCCACAGAGATGTTGTTTTACAGAAGAATGATGAGAATCCCATGGACTGCTAAAATGACTAATGTTGGGGTGTTGAATGAGATCAAGACACAGAAAAAATTTGATGACATGTGACGAGAAGGGGAGGTTTAGAACATATTTTAACAACAGGTAAAATCGAGGGTAGACGAGACAGAGGAAGACAGAGAGAGAAAAGTTTAGACAGCCTGATTTGATGGCACAGAAGAGCATTAACATCTGAGATGATAGCAAACACTAGCGGCAGAGGTTTGTGTAGATCTATGAAGATCATTAATGCCTTGGAATGCAAATGCTGCAGAAGAATACTTAGAATATCATGGACAGAGAAAAGAACAAATGCTACAGAAGAATACTTAGAATATCATGGAAAGAGAAAAGAACAAATGCTACAGAAGAATACTTAGAATATCATGGACAGAGAAAAGAACAAATGCTACAGAAGAATACTTAGAATATCATGGACAGAGAAAAGAACAAATGCTACAGAAGAATACTTAGAATATCATGGACAGAGAAAAGAACAAATGCTACAGAAGAATACTTAGAATATCATGGACAGAGAAGAAGACAAAGAACTAGAATATCATGGACAGAAAAAAATGCTACAATCAGAATATCATGGACAGAGAAAAGAACAAATGATTATGTTCCACAACAGCTTGCTATTAAAAAGAGTTGACTATTGATAATAAAAACCTGGCATATCCTTTACAGGACGCAGACATCAACCACAGTAAACGAGTCGTTGATTTTCTGGGCACCACTTATACGTTCAGTAGTTTGCCATTGCTTTCTGAACAGTGAGATTTATTTTTACCTTTTGTAAAATTTCCGGTGGAAACGAATTTGCTTCCAAACTTGCCCACCGTGGGTTTGAACCAGGTACGCTTGGGTTGGGATCAAGCTCACTACCGCTATAAAATCAAGAAAAATTTAATATTTCGGACACATGAGTGCCTAGAAAAGATAATTTTGGAGGGATAGTGCCTGGAAACACAATGAGAGGAAGACCTAGAAGACGATGGGTGCAAGATGTCCTTGACGATCTGAGAATAACTGCTGCTGACTCCGGTCAACTTACACAGAACAGAGTTTTTCAGAACTGCTGTCATGGGAGCCAAGTTCCGGAAGAGACAAGCTACTTGATGATGATGATGATCGCTTACACCGGCTGGCACGGCACCTGATGATGATACATACTGAAATCAGTGTAAACATAAACGCTTGTGTGCTGAAAATGATGCTCTAACAACTACACTGCCGCCGCGTCGTTCGTTACAACACATGTCCGTACTTACCTTCCAGCCATCTTGAATCATCTCATCAAAGAGATCTTCCAGAGAAAAAAACAAAAACAGAACAAGACTCAAAGAGAAGGAACATTTCAGAAAATGAAAATCAATTTACTTGGCACATCGTTGCCAATAGCAACACGCAAATACTTCTTTACTGTTTTATTAGAAGCCATACTGTTAGAATCATCATCATCATCTTCTTTTTCTTCATCGTCATGATTGTCATCGTCAATATCTTTATCCTGATCATTGTCGCCATCGTTATTATCTTTCTCATCAACATCTTTTTCATTATCGTCAACGTCATCATTCTTATCATCATCATCATTCTCTTCATCATCATCATTATCATCCTCATCATCATCCTCATCATCATCCTCATCATCACCCTTATCATCATCCCCATCATCATCATCATCAGTTCATCATCATCATTTCACCTCATCATCAGTTCATCATCATCATCTTCACCATCATTATATCGTAAATCCCATCATAATCATATCCCATCGATAATCCCTATCACATCCCTTTTTCATTTGTAAACCCCATCATCATCATAATCCCTTCATAATCCCTATCATCATCCTTATTCCCTTCATAATCCCTATCATCATCTCTTATTCCTTCATATCCTATCATCATCGTTATTCTCATTTAAACCCATCATCATCATAATCCCTCTACATAATCCCTATCATCATCCTTATTCCCATTGTAATTCCCATCATCATTATTATCATCATCATCCTCCAGTAGCTTTTCCTGAGCAGAACTGTGTCACATTAACAGTCTTTACCAATTGCTCTCTTCAATATGCATTTTTTTCTAACAAGTTCAAATCGTCTATAGCCCATATGTAACCACTTTTTTTTCCAGCAGTCTTTCTCTTTCCCACTTTGCCAAGATTTATTCATACGCACTTGTATTCTAAAGCCAAATGAAAAGACAATAAGTAAACCCTGCGTGGAGCGATAGAAATGTTATTCAAATGATCCATGATCACAGTGTAGGTGGATTAACTTCTAGTTCTATCGGAGACGGACGATAAAATGTAGATCCCGTGAGTCAAGCTAACCATGTAAAATAAAAATTTACAAATGAAAATCAATAATTGTAGGATGCAAAGCCGCTCATCTTCAAATAGCTTGTCCTGAGCAGAACTTTGCCATCTTAACACTCCTTCGGAATTTCTCTCTCTCATAGGCCAGATGTTCCGCCTCTGCAAAGTCGTTGAAATTAAAATCGTAGCATATCCTTTACAGGACGTAGCCATCAACCACAGTAAACGAGTCGTTGATTTTATAGGCACCACTTATACGTTCAATAGTTTGCCATGGCTTTCTGAACGGTGATGTCTATTTTTACCTTTCGTAAAAATCCCACGGAAACCTGTTGCTTCCAAATCTGCCCAACGTGGGATCTGAACCAGGAACGCTTGAGTTTGTGATCGAGCTCACTACCGCCTGAGCTACGGACGCTCACAAGCAAAACCGCTACTCGAGCAGAATTCAATAAAACATTAAAATAAAAATGTCTAAAACAATGTCACCCGCTTTAAAATTACATCGATGACACTCGCCGATGCTACGGAGTATTGTACTGCCGTGGAGATCTACCTGTATAAGAAAGAGATTGTAGGATACATATCTACTCACAGAAGTTAAACATTGATGGTCCTATCAATCACTCAGTAACCAAATTTGGTACAACGTTTATTTCTGCAGTCTTTCCTGGTAACAATAACAAGGCTGTTTCCACTTCAGTAGCTTAAACCTGTATTGAAAACATGTAACACGTACTGCGCTATAGCATTATCAACACATGATTAAACCTGCTTAATAATACTTCTTTTTCTTCTCTTAATTCCTCTTGAAGCATCAGACATCAACAATTTCTTCAACAAAGTCTGTTTGAGCAAATTCATCTAGTTCATTCTAGGTCTGTCAAAGTCTCGTCTTCGATCTTATCTTGTCTAAATTCATCTTCAGTCTCATTCTTAGTAGTCTCGTCCCAGGTCTTTCCTCTCTTCTCTATCTCTGTCTACAGTTCGTCTCCATGTCTCTCCAGGTCTTTCCCATCTCATCTCTATCTCTGTCTACAGTTCGTCTCCATGTCTCTCCAGGTCTTTCCGTCTCTCTCTATCTCTGTCTACAGTTCGTCTCCATGTCTCTCCAGGTCTTTCCGTCTCTCTCTATCTCTGTCTACAGTTCGTCTCCATGTCTCCAGGTCTTTCCCGTCTCATCTCTATCTCTGTCTACAGTTCGTCTCCATGTCTCTCCAGGTCTTTCTTTTCTCTGTCGCTCTCTTCTCTAGTTTCCTCTTGTCTACAGTTCGTCTCCATGTCTCTCCAGGTCGTTCGTTCCATTCTCCAGGTCTTTCCTTCTCTCTATCTCTGTCTACAGTTCGCTCCATGTCTCTCCAGGTCTTTCCTGCCTCATCTCTATCTCTGTCTACAGTTTGTCTCAATGTCTCTCCAGGTCTTTCCCGTCTCTTCTCTATCTCTGTCTACAGTTCGTCTCCATGTCTCTCCAGGTCTTTCCTGTCTCATCTCTATCTCTGTCTACAGTTCGTCTCCATGTCTCTCCAGGTCTTTCCCGTCTCTTCTCTATCTCTGTCTACAGTTCGTCTCCATTCTTCTCCAGGTCTTTCCTCTCTCTCTATCTCTGTCTCAGTTCGTCTCCATGTCTCAGGTCTTTCGTCTCTTCTCTGTCTACAATTCGTCTCCATGATCTCCAGGTCTTTCAGACTTTCTTCTCGTCTACAGTTCGTCTCCATGTCTCCCAAGGTCGTTCGTCTCATGTCTCTCAGGTCTTTCCCGTCTCATCTCTATCTCTGTCTACAGTTCGTCTCCATGTCTCTCCAGGTCTTTCTCGTCTCATCTCTATCTCTGTCTACAGTTCGTCTCCATGTCTCTCCAGGTCTTTCCCGTCTCATCTCTATCTCTGTCTACAGTTCGTCTCCATGTCTCTCCAGATCGTTCGTCCCCATGTCTCTCCAGGTCTTTCCCGTCTCTTCTCCTTCTCGTCTACAGTTCGTCTTTATGTCTCTCTAGGTCTATCCCGTCTCTTCTCTATCTCCCGTTTGTCTCCATTTCTCTCCAGGTCGTGGTTAACCTCTCTTGTCCCCCTCCTCCCCAGATTACTTTTCAAAATCACACGTCGGTGTCTGGTTTTCTGCATATAAACAATTCTGAATGAAAATAGTAGGATATCCTTTACAGAACGTAACCACCAACCACAGTAAACGAGTCGTTCATTTTCTAGGCATCACTTATACGTTCAGTAGTTTGCCATTGCTTTCTGAACGGTGAGGTTTATTTTCACCTTTCGTAAAAATCCCACAGATTTGTTTCCATAGTGCTACCGCGGAGTCAGGTAAGATTGGATTGTGATTGAGCTCAACACCGCGTTAAGCTACAGACGCCCACACTTCTAGCCTTTATATAGTATCGTTTAGTATTTCATTTAACAAAAAATAAATTGACTCGAAACTTCGCATAATTGACATTTTCGGATAATCTGTTACAGTTTGTTATTAAAAGAAACCGTTTCAATGGATTGCTTGGTGAGAAAATAAACATCGCTTAAATGAAAGTTTAGTGAGCATTTCTCCAACTTCAAAGACAATATTAACGAGTCATAAACCAATATTGACGTCCGCAATCAAGACGGATTGAGCGGGAGAGGTCCGCTTTGGAATGAACGCTTTGTTGCCTGGGCCGGATGTCGTCTGAGGTTTCAATTATAAACCGTTTAGATTCAAAAACGTTTAATGTAAATTTATTTTGTTATTAAGTCACCGTTAGTTATTTCAGAGTTCTGATAGTGGTTGTTCCTTGAGCGTAGAACCTAAAAATAGAATCATCAAGAGGAAGGGGCAGACCAAGAGAAAGATGGGTTGATGGAGTTACAGACATCTTAAAAATCCACAAATACTACAGTATATCAAGCGACCGAGCGTACACTATCTCGGAAACCGATCATCAGTTAAACCTGCTACGTCTAACGGCAAAAAAAGCAGAGAAGGACAAAACAAGAAGAAGATAGTGGTAAGGACTTTGTGATATGTATTCTCTAAACATTTTGTGGGCGTCTGTAGTTTAAACGATAGTGAGCACGATCACAACCAAAGTGTACCTGGTTCAAACTTTGCGGTGGTAAAGTTTGACAGGAAATTCGTTCTCTTGAATTGTTTACTCGCCTGTTTGCTATCGGGCTCACAATGGGAGCAAAGAAGAGTAACACTGTGACCTACAAGGCTTGTCGTAAGACACGACTAGAGTAGGGGCCTAGGGAAGCTCTCCTAGTAAATAAAAAACATTGCAGAAATCGGATGTGCATGTAGGCGCATAACTAACAAAATGGACAATTGCTCTTAGACTCGGATCACATACAAATCACAAAGCGTAGTTAATAAGAGGTCGATATGGAGCGTTCCAAGAAGAAGACGAAAAAGAAAGGAGTTTTACGAACGGTAAAAATAGACCACCTTTCCGAAAGCAATGATAAACACCTAAACGTATATGTGATGTCTAGAAAATCGACGACTCATTCACTGTGGTTGATGGTGACGTCTTGATGTTTTTCTTCGGGCGCCAGGTCGAAAAAGAGACACATGGGGCGAACCTCAATCTGCGCTTTGTACAAGGTGGAATTTAGTACCTCGGATATTTCATCGAACCATCGTTTACATGGTCGACCTCTGGGTCTGTTACTGTTGTATCTAAGTGCTAGTGATCAGGATTGTCACCAGGTCAAGGTGGCAACGTTCTGCTTTGACAAGCTATTTAATGATGATGATGGTACTAGTAATACTTCAATAACCCAAGACTCTTAACAGCGGTAACCTTTAATGCCCCCCTCCCAGAATCTAACCGCGGCAATCTTCAATGCCCCAGATTTTAACAGCGGCAATCTTCTATGCCCCAGAATCTAACCGTGCAACCTTCAATGCCCCATAATCTAACCGTGGCAACTTTCTATGCCCCAGAATCTAACCGGGTAACCTTTAACGCCCTCTCCTAGAATCTAAGCCCGCAACCTTCAATGCCCCAGAATCTAACTGCAACCTTTAAGCCCAGAATCTAAACTGCAACCTTCATGCCCTCAGAATCTAACAGTGTCAACCTTCAATGCCCCAACTACAGAATCTACTACCGTGGAACCTTCAATGCCTCCCAAGGGAATCTAACAGCGAGCCAACCTCATACGCCCAGAATCTAACTGCAGGGAACCTTATTGCCCCAGGAATACTCAATCGCAACCTATACATGCCCAGAATCTAACAGCGGCAACCTTCTATGCCCAGAATCTAACACGGCAACCTTCTATGCCCAAATCTAACGCGGCAACCTTTATGCCCAGAATCTAACAGCGGCAACCTTCTATGCCCCAGAATCTAACAGCGGCAACCTTCTACGCCTCTAACTCGCTGGAGGACCTTCAAGTCGAACTGATGCTGAAGGCAGAGCAATGTGTGTTTAATCAAGCGAGCCACAGGAACCATCATGCCTACTCCGATATCTGTTGGAGACTGAGCACCTTGTCTGCCTCAAGTGCAATGACGTCAGTTTAGTAACCAATAACCATCAACCATAACCTCTACACTCTAACAGTGGAAACCTTCTATGCCCAAATCTAATCACGGCAACCTTCTATGCCTCTAAAATCTAACCGCGGCAACCTTCTATGCCTCTAAAATCTAACCGCGGCAACCTTCTATGCCTCTAAAATCTAACCGCGGCAACCTTCTATGCCTCTAAAATCTAACCGCGGCAACCTTCTATGCCTCTACACTCTAACAGCGGCAGCCTTCAACGCCCCCCAGAGACTAAGACATCAAGAAAAATCATTCCACTTGACAACACTCCTGATTTGATTGTTCCAATCTACCAACTTCAATCAGTTTAGTTGTGTTATCATGTATCTTCAAAAAACATCCTTACTGAGCATAACTTATCAGTTCCGTTGCTTACGGTTTTCTTAGCCATGGCGTTAGGTGGTGGTCTACTTCTCTCTCTTCTCTCTCCTCCTTTCTCTCCGATCTCTTCTGTCTCTCTCTTTCTTCTGTCTCTCTCTCTTCTGTTCTCTCTCTTCTTCTCTCTTCTGTCTCTCTCTTCTTCTCTCTCTCTTCTGTCTCTCTTTTTGTCTCTCTCTCTTTCTGTCTCTCTCTCTTCTTCTTCTCTCTCTTCTGTCTCTTCCTCTCTCTTCTCTCTCTCTTCTCTCTTCTCTCTCTTCTGTCTCTCTCTCTCTCTGTCTCTCTCTCTTCTCTCTCTCTCTTTCTTCTCTCTCTCTTCTGTCTCTCTCTCTCTCTCTGTCTCTCTCTCTTCTGTCTCTCTCTCTTCTGTCTCTCTCTCTTCTGTCTCTCTCTCTCTTCTGTCTCTCTCTCTTCTGTCTCTCTCTCTCTTCTGTCTCTCTTCTCTCTTCTGTCTCCTCTCTCTTCTGTCTCTCTCTCTCTTCTGTCTCTCTCTCTTCTGTCTCTCTCTCTTCTGTCTCTCTCTCTCTCTTCTGTCTCTCTCTCTTCTGTCTCTCTCTCTTCTGTCTCTCTTTCTCTTCTGTCTCCTCTCTTCTGCTCTCTCTCTCTCTCTTCTGTCTCTCTCTCTTCTGTCTCTCTTTCTCTTCTGTCTCTCTCTCTCTTCTGTCTCTCTCTCTTCTGTCTCTCTCTCTTCTGTCTCTCTTTCTCTTCTGTCTCTCTCTCTCTCTTCTGTCTCTCTCTCTTCTGTCTCTCTCTCTTCTGTCTCTCTTTCTCTTCTGTCTCGCTCTCTTCTCTCTCTCTTCTGTCTCTTCATCCATTGATTTCTCTAGCTTTATCATGCGTTATATTCATTCTTTTCAAATAGCATTTCAAATAAATAATGGATCTCTGTTGTGTAGAGGTTAGATGCTCACATATCGTTACAAAGGCACTTGGTTCGCTCCATCGTGAAGCCATCATGATATTTTTTTCTAGAAATCACAGCTCTCAGTGAAGGTGAGATCGAGTTCCGAGTCTAATCGGAGACGGACGATAAAATGTAGGTCCCGTGTTCAAGTTGAGAACGTAAAAGGAGGTTAGAAACTTCTATAGACGACATAAAACAAACATAATAAAGCAGAAGACGATCGAATCAATAAAGAGATAAGACAAAAATGTAAAACAGCAAAAGAAGAGTGGCTAAATGAAAAATGCAAACAGATCGAAACAGAACACAAAGAAAACCCCAAATCAATATACGAAAACGTAGACAACTTACTTGGCAGACGTAAACGTACAACTACTGGATGTTTAAAATCAAAACAGGGAGATATCCTGATGGAAACAGACAAAAAAATAGAAAGATGGACAGAGTACATTAAGGACTTATACAGTGATAACAGACAAGAAATACACATTAATTACAACCATGAAGGACCACAAATACTTCCATCAGAAGTTATCAATGCCATAAGACACACGAAAAAGGGAAAAACCCCAGGACCAGACAACATAACAACAGAAGAAATAGAAGCAACAGGCGAATTGGGCATAGGCGTTTTAACAAAATTATTCAATGACATCTACAACACTGGATATGTACCCAAAGATTTACGACAATCCATTTTTATAGCACTACCAAAGAAAGCAGGAACGATAGAATGCGAAGAACACCGCACAATCAGCCTCATGAGTCACGTAACAAAACTACTTTTCAGCATTATTATGAGAAGGGTACGAAACAAAATAAGACCAGAAGTTAAGGAAGAACAATGTGGCTTTGTTGAACACAGAGGAACAAACAACGCAATATATACAATAAGAATAATAATGGAAAGATCAATAGAAATGAAGTTGGACTTATACCTATGTTTCATAGACTACGCGAAAGCTTTCGATAAAGTAAAACATGGAGAAATAATCAGCATGTTAGAAAATATAAATATTGATGGTAAAGATCTTAGACTGATCAAGAATTTGTACTGGCAACAAACCGCAGCCATTAGACTAGAGAGTAAGATTGGAATCTATCAGGCGATACAGTTAGGAGTACGACAAGGGTGCGTACTCTCACCAGACCTATTCAACTTATATAGTGAAAACATCATGAGATCTATAGAAGAAAAGACAGGAATAGCAGTCGGTGGACAAAATATAAACAACCTAAGGTACGCTGATGACACAATTCTCATGGCTACAAATGAACACGATCTGCAAGACTTGATAGACATACTAGTGAGAGAAAGTGAAAAGAAAGGATTAAGCATGAATATAAAGAAAACAGAGGTTATGGTTGTCTCCAAGAAACAAGAAACACCAACATGCAATATCAAAATAAATAACACAACACTGAAACAAGTCCATCGATTCAAGTATTTAGGAACATTCTTAACACCAGATGGAAGATGTACAACAGAGATTAGGAGTAGAATAGCTCAAACGAAAGCAGCTTTTATGAAAATGAAGAACACACTATGCGTGAACTCACTACCAATGACACTGCGAAAACGAGTACTCCAATGCTATATTGAACCAATTCTTATGTATGGCAGCGAATCATGGACACTGAACAAACAATCAATACGATCATTGGAAGCCACAGAGATGTGGTTTTACAGAAGAATGTTGAGAATTCCATGGACAGCAAAGAAAACAAACGTGGAGGTTTTAAATCAGGCCTGCACACAAAGAAACCTTATCAAAAGAATAAGAATCCGACAATCAAGGTTCTTCGGGCATATAATGCGAAGAGAAGGTTTAGAACATTTGGTGACTACAGGTAAAATTCAGGAAGGAGAGATCGTGGAAGACAGAGGGAGAAGATGTTGGATGGCCTGACATCATGGTTCGACAAAATATCGACGTCAGAACTGATTACATGCACCAAGCAAAGAGAGTTGTGGAGAGACATGATCGCCTACGCCGGCAGGCATGGCACTTGATTGATAGACGACATCCACTCATACCGAAACTTGCCCTTTTTGATCTTGGGAAGCATCGACTGAGAGTTAGATACAACAACGACCCCAGTAAATGGAGTCACAGAGAGCCAATGGACGGCAGCAGTAACGTCCTCAACCTCTATCCTCACACTGAAAGTAGTTGTCCTGTACGCTCGATCATAATGTGGGGAGAAAGACTGTGTTGTACAATGCTCTTTTTGTGTTCATGGTGATATGTTTGAATTTCAAAATTAGTGCCATTTGTTCTACGATTTGATTTATTGCATCTACGCAATAATCTTATCTTGCATATAAATAACAGATAGACAACAAAAGGCGCAGTTGAAACGGTTCGCACTATATCGCGCAGTATCAGTAAAATGCGCAAAACTGGGATTTCTGGTCATATAAAAATATAAAGGATTCGGTTATGTCCACTTTTGAAAAACGAACAGAAATTTCATTCATTCCAAAAATAGCTTCTCGTCTGCCAGAATTTAGTTATCTCGACTTTATTATCAAACAGTTAACCGAGCGGTTCTAAAACTGTGATCAGGGGGTACCATTATAAATGTCATCATTAGATAGCCTGTCCTGATCAGAATTTTCCCCCCTTAACAGTCCTTCACAATTTATGTCTCTCATAAGACAGATTAGCCTCTGTAGCCGGCATGCTCAAACCATCAGTTACATCCTGAATCCATCTTCTCCGGAGTCTTCCTTTTTGGCGAGATGCATGCTTCCATGATGGTTTTCTCCATCCTATCATGTCTTTTTATATTTCCAAAATTCTTCCACTTCCTTATTATAATTTCTTGCGTTATCTAGTTTTCTTTGATTCTGAGTTCTTTCTGGATAGATCTATTTGTTCTCTTCTCTGTCCATGATATACGAAGGACTCTTCGGTAATGAGTGTGCTTAATCAACGAGCCACAGGAACTCTTCGATATGCATACTCTTCGATATCTGTTGGGGAAGACTGAGAAGCTATGGGTCTGCCGGGAATGGAATGACGTCAGTTTAGTAACCAATACCCAGTAACTAATCAAGCACGGTTTTATTCCGACCTTCTCTCTGATGCTGATATTAGTGACACTTTCTCTTCATGTGTTGTTGACATTTCAAAGACATCAATTTTCACATGTAGTTATATTCTGTGACTGCGATTATATTCATTGGTAAAAAAAAACCGCCCATGTGTTTCTGAGACTCGCAAGGGGAACAATGAATAGCAACACTGCGACCTACAATGCGTGTCATACGAGACTACTGATGTAGGACCCTAGGGTAGCTACCCTAGTAAATAAAATTCGTCGAAAAAATTGAATGTGCAGGCCTACTTGTAAGAGCATAACTGGCAGAACGAACAATCGCTCTTAGGTTTGGATTACATACAAATCACAACGAGTGATTTAACTAGTGGAGCGTTCGAAGAAGAAGAAGGTTTAAAAAAAACACCCATCTCAGAATAAAAGATAATAAGAATAAAACACATTCGCAACCAATTCCGATAGCATCAGGTGTTGAACTTTTCCAAGAAAATTGATTAAATGTTTTGAGTAATTTCCGTAACATTTAGAAACCAAACAGAGTAACCAAGAAAATAAATTTATCGATAACTTGCTGTCAAAGACAATAAAAGGTAGTTAATTGTTGAAACAAATACAGGATTGGAACAATAATGGAATATATAAAGTAATAATGCGTGAAGGAAATGTTGAATCAATGAAGGAAGTATTGATTGGAAGAACAAGCTATGTTGTCAAAGAAATGGTACACAATATAGGAAGACATAAAGAAACACAAAGATAGTATTCATTGATTGTAACATCATCAATGCACTCGCCCATGTAGCGCCGGGGACTCGCAAGGGAAGCACTGAATAGCATTATTACGACTTATAAGGCATGTCGTAAGAGACAACTGATGTAGGATCTATGGAAGCTACCCTAGTAAATAAAAAAAATCACAGAAATTGGATGAGCTGACCTACTTGTAGGCGCATACTGGCACAACGTACAATCGCTCTTAGGCTCAAGTCACATACAAACCACATAGAGTGGTTAACAAGTGGTTGATATGGAGCGTTCGAAGAAGATCAATACACTTTGGTGAATAACCATATGTGTTCGATCTCTTTCTTACACATGAAGATTTCAACTGTAGTGCGTAAATTTCACAGCACCGCACCGGACAGGATCCTCGATGCAATTTTGAAGATTGTTTAAAATATTTGCAGGGATTTTATTTTAATATTTCTAATGAATTTTGCCAGGCAGCGACTTTCCAGCATGTTCTACTCAATTTTCATCTTCTAAGGGTTCTTTTACGTGATCAACTTTAAAACGGGACCTACATCATATCATCCGTCTCCGATAGAACTAGAGTCGGTTTCACCGACAATAAGATCAGGGATCTCTTGAAAAATATATGGAAAAAGTAAATCGTTCGCCTTTCGACAACTTATTTAGAAAACCAGTTTTGCTGAAAGATCGGAGCGGTGTGTAGAAACACGTTGCAATGAATTCCATTCTTCGCTTTTATACACTTTTTCTCAAATCCAGTTTTGACAAAGATACAGAGCCATATGGAATAACACGATGCAATTATGAAGTCAATTTTTCGAAGTTAAACTCTTTTTGTCAAAGCCATGACTGCCGAAAGAACGGAGCCATGTCTAAAAATCCGATGCAATGAAGACAATACTTCACCTGTAGGCCTTTTATTAATATTAAAAGTCATTTCTGAAAAGTGACGGAGCCATATGAAAACCTCGTAAATGCAGGCAATCATTCACCTTTAGAACTATTTCTCAAAGTAATTTCTGCCGGTGGAACGGAACAATGCAGGCAATCATTCACCTTTAGAACTATTTCTCAAAGTAATTTCTGCCGGTGGAACGGAGCAATGCAGGCAATCATTCACCTTTAGAACTATTTCTCAAAGTCATTTCTGCCGGTGGAACGGAGCAATGCAGGCAATCATTCACCTTTAGAACTATTTCTCAAAGTCATTTCTGCCGGTGGAACGGAGCAATGCAGGCAATCATTCACCTTTAGAACTATTTCTCAAAGTCATTTCTGCCGAAGAGACGGAGCAATGCAGTCAACACTTCGCTTGTAGATCCTCACTTTTCAAAGTCATTTCTGCCGAAGAGACGGAGCAATGCAGTCAACCATTCGCTTGTAGAACCTCACTTTTCAAAGTCATTTCTGCCGAAGAGACGGAGCAATGCAGTCAACCATTCGCTTGTAACTCACTTTTCAAAGTCATTTCTGCCGAAGGACGGAGCAATGCAGTCAACCATTCGCTTGAGATCCTCACTTTTCAAAGTCAGTTTTACCAAAGAACGGAGCCATGTGTAGAAACACATTGCAATGAATTCCATCCTTCGTCTGTAGACCATTTTTTAATCAAAGCCATAAACTGTCAAAGGAACGCCTCTTTACACCTTTTATTTCAGAGCCATTACTACCAAAGGTACGTCTTTACACCCTTTATTTAAAAAAAAAAATTTCGATCCAGAAGCACTTGAGCTCTTTGACTCGGTACCATGGACATCGTAACCCTTCGGTTCGGTGCCACGAACACCGTAAATCTGGAGAACCTGTGGCTTTTCTGCCAGCCCACGGAATTGAACAAGCACTCACAGGGGGCTTCTCACCCGTCGTCCAACGCGCTACGAACACACTGGACAGGCGGGCGCACCCTTTATTTCAAAGTCATTACTGTCAAAGACATGCCTTTACACTCTTTTTTTTTCAAAGCCATTATTGCCAAAGGGACGCCTTTACACCCTTTATTTCAAAGCCATTACTGCCAAAGGCACGCCTCTACACCCTGTTTTTCATAGCCATCTTTGCCGAAAGCGACGGAGCAATTTTGAAAAATCCACAGCAATAAACTCTATCCTTCCCCTTTAAAAAGTGCGTTAAAAATCAAGAATACGACAGAGAAGGGCATATCTGATAAACAAATAAAAAAACGACGGTGTTTTAAATAACAGAGAGTCCCTCTGGCATCTTGAACTTCAGCAAACTCTCTCACTGCTTTTAGCAAATTGAAAGATCATACAATACATTACTGGAAATAATTAAACTTGGTGAAAAATTAATACCATTTACAATAATGTCAAAGATACGTCTATTCAATCTAACTTCATTTCGTTATCGAACTAAGAAATCGAAATTATTTATTCGATACAATTTAAGAATAGTCGGGAATATCAAACGTTCATTAATTTCTGCAGTAATTTAATATTCCGTGATATTCAAGTGGGAATCTATGGCGTAGAGGTTAGGTACTCGCCTCACGTTCTCAAGATACTCGGTTAGCTATCTCGTGGTGTGATCAGGATATTTTTCTAGAGATTCCTGATCTCAGTCTAGGTGAAATCAAATTCAAAGCCCTATCGGAGACGGATGATAAAATGTAGGTCCCGTGTTCAAGTTGAGCACGTGAAAGGACCCTTGTCAGTTCAAAATCGAGAAGAGCAGGCTGGAAAACCGCTGCCAGGACAAAAATCATAATAGCAATTTTAAAAATAAAATTCCTGCAAAATATTTTCATCTTCTTTTAAACGACATTGAGAACACTCGCCGGTACTACGAAGTTCGTGTACTGCCGCTTAGATCTTCCCATATAAGAACGAGATCGGAGCACACATGGTTACTCACCGAAGTGCAACAATGATGGTCCTATCAATCAATCAATCATGCTATTCTGTTACGTATATTATGTTATGATCCATGTCATGGCACATTGGGTATTCCCATTCGTGCTCTGTCCTCCGCTGCAGCAGCCATCCCAAAGTCCATTTGCTCACATTATATTATGTGGTGCAAAGGTAACGGTTATCTCAAAGAAACAGGAAAAAACCACAATGCAATTTCAAAATAAATAACACAACACTGAAACAAGTCTATCGATTCAAGTATCTGAGAATATTCCTAACATCAGATTGAAGATGCACAACAGAGATTAGAAGTAGAATAGCTCAAACAAAAGCAGTTATTAAAAAATAAAATATATACCAACGACTCTGTTGGAAAGAGTACTCCAGTGTGCTATGTTAAACTTATGTATGCCAGCGAATCATGGACAATGAAATTTAATAAGATCGCTGGAAGCTACGGAAATGTGGGTTTACAGAAAAATGTTGACATTTCCATAAACAGCGAAAAAAATGAAAAGGTGAGGTTTTAAAAGAGGCCGGCATGCAAAGAAACTTCAAAAGAATAAGAATCAGGCAATCAAGGTTCGTTGTTGATATAATGCGAAGAGGGGGTTTGAAATATTTGATGACAACAGGTCAAATACATGGAAGGAGAGATCATGGAAGACAGATTGCGATTGATTGATTGATTGATAGGACCATCATCACTGCACTTCCGTGAGTAACCATGTGTGCTCCAATCTCTCTCTTACACCGGAAGATCTCAGTTGCAGTGCACAAACTCCGTAGCACACCGGCGAGGGTCCTCAATGTAATTTTGAAGATGGTGAAGATATTTTTGTAGGAATTTGATTGCTAATTTTTTCTAATGAATTTTACCCGAACAATGGCTTTCCAGTTTGCTCTTCTCGATTTTGAACTGCTAAGACTTCTTATGGATAATGAATAATGTTTGACCAGAATTAAGATATACTGACGATACAGTACTACAGGGTGTTCAAGATAATTGCAGCCCCATTGACAATTCGAAAGTTGCCAGATAACCTAACGCGTTGTGTTTATTTACTATTTAAACCGATTCTGACTAGCTCGTCCTACGTCACATTTGTTCATCGCCCCTTCCCGCACTACAATTACAACCATCACACAACCTTGACCTATACTACATCATAACTGAACCTTCTCATTTCCATACATATATGCCAGATTAGCTCCATTCATAGGCTTCTTTTAAGTTGAACACCCTGTATTATTTACATCACAAATTGGTATAGAGAACTTGATACGGTCACTTCAAAAAAACCAGCGAAGATCAAAAGCTTTATCTCAAAACGAAGATATTCACAACTGATAAAACATAATTGATGGCTACTATATGTGTCAATGGCCACAAAATAGAAAGAGTTGACAACGTTGTATACCTTGGGTCATTGCTGACAAATGACGGGAATGTTATAAAAGAAATTTAAAGAAGGCTGTGCATTGCTTTACAAAAACTCAAAGAACTAACTAACCTATGGAAGGGAACTGACATAAGAACAAAAATCACGTGTTTAAGAGTCTGCGTTTTTCTCTTGGAAACATATGGTTGACCGACATGTAACATTGACAAAGCAGCAGAGATGATCATTAATGTCTTTGAATGCAAATGCTACAAAGAATACTTAGAATATCAAGGATAGAGAAAAGAACAAATGCTTCTGTTCTGCAACAGTTTGATATTAAAGAGAGATGGCTATTAAAGAACATAAAATCAAGGAAAATTAAATATTTCGACACTCAAAGAACATGAGTGCCTAGAGAAAATAATTTTGGAGGGAATGGTGCCTGGAAGAAGAACAAGAGGAAGACCTAGAAGACGTCAAGATGTCACCGACGATCTGAGAATGACTGCTGCTGATGCCGGCAACTTGCACAGAACAGAAAGTTTTTCAGGACTGCTGTCATATGATCCAAGTTCCGGAAGCTGTCACATGATCCAAGTTCCGGAAGCTGTCACAGATCCAGTTTCGGAAGCGTCCATGATCAGGTTCAGGAAGCTGTCACATGATCAAGTTCCGAAGCTGTCACATGATCCAAGTTCCGGAAGCTGTCACATGATCCAAGTTCCGGAAGCTGTCACATGATCCAAGTTCCGGAAGCTGTCACATGATCCAAGTTCCGGAAGCTGTCACATGATCCAAGTTCCGGAAGCTGTCACATGATCCAAGTTCCGGAAGCTGTCACATGATCCAAGTTCCGGAAGGAACAAGCTACTTGATGATGATGAAGGCTTCTTTTACGAGCTGAAATTGAACACAGCACCTACGTTTTATCGTCCGTCCCCGATAGGTCTAGGAACTTGATCTCACACTGCGATTACAGATCGCTTGAAAAAAATCCAGATGTCTTCCCAGACGAGAGACGGGCACCTAACCTATACGCCACGGAGACGCCTCAGAGAGAAGAAATTTGATGGCCTGATATAGTGGTTCGAAAACAGATAGATTGAAGTTAGAACTAATTAACTGCAACAAAAAGGAGAAGAGAGAGAGAGAGGGAGAGCTGTGCATCTATATGTCTGTACGTCTCTGTGTCTGACTGTTTAATCTCACGTCTATTACCTTCCTCGTCTGTCTATCTATTTGTCCACATATTTAGTCTAAATATTTCTCTGCAAACATGGAGAAAAAAAGAAACCACCAGAAAAAACTACAGACCTTTGTACAGACGTCGAATGGGGGACTGAGATGTTATTATAAGATTTCAAACCATCAACTCAAATGATACTACAAATAAGAATAAGAGAATTGAAGTATTTTCGACATATAAAGAGACACGATGGGCTGGAGAAGACCAACATGGAATGAGGCATTCCGGCAAAGAGGAGAAGAGGAAGTCCACGAAGAAGATGGATCCTTGATGTAACTGATGGTTTGAGCGTGACGGTTGAAGAGGCGGGACATCTGGCTTTCGAAAAGGGAAATTCTAAGGACTGGCAAAACTCAGGACAAGCTATTTGATGATGATGGTGATAATTGTTATGAATTCAGAAGAAGAACTAAGCAGTACCTATCGTAGTGGAGGAAGAACTGAAAGAAGCATAGGTACCAGTGGAAGAAGAACTAAGCAGGTACCAGTGGAAGGAATAGGGAGAAGCTAAGCAGGTACCAGTGGAGAAGAACTAAACAGAAAGAACAGCAGGTACCAGTGGAGGAAGAACTAAGCAGGTACCAGGACTGCGTACAGGAAGAACTAAGCAGATACCAGTGGAAGAAGAACTAAGCAGTCCAGTGAGGAAGACACAGGTACGTGGAAGAAGAACTAAGCAGTGTACCATGTCCCGTGGAAAGAACTAAGCATAGTACAAGTGGAGGAAGAACTAAGCATGTACAAGTGAGAGAAAAAGAACCTTAAAAGCATGTACAGTGAGGAAGAATGCATACCAGGAGAAGAACTAAGCATGTACAAGTGAGAAAGAACTAAGCATGTACCAGTGAGAAAGAACTAAGCATGTACAAGTAACGAAGGAGAAAGAACTAAGCATGTACCATGAAGATAGCAGTACAAGGAGAAGAACTAAGCAGTACCAGTGAGAAGAATACATGTCTAGGAAAGAACTAAGCATGTACAAGTAGAGAAAAGAATCTAAGCATGTACCAGTGACTGAGAAGAACTAAGCAGGTACCAGTGGAGAAAGAACTAAGCAGGTACAAGTGGAGAAAGAACTAAGGAAGAAACGCTGGCGATGGATAGGACACCTATTGATAAGACCGGCTGGAAGCATTGAAATACAGCCTTCAGTTAGAGCCGCATAGTTATTAGATCATGATATTCAATTTAAAATAAGCTAGGTCACATATCTTTCATGAACTGCTTTGGAATGTCTTTCTCCAGTGCCAAATTTATAAGTACTGCATATTTGAAGCTTCTAACACAGAGAGCCACATTGAAAACGTATAACGAGTACATATCAAGGGACAGGCCACGCAAAAGATGGAGCGACGGCATTAAAAACAGTCTTAAGAAAATGAATAACTACACCCCATCCCCACCATCATCATGTGCTGTGCCGACTGGCGTAGGCGATAATGGATCTCTACAAATCTCTGGTGTTTGCTTTCATCTCAGATGATGACGCTCTTCCGTGCCATGAAGTCAGGCTATCCAACATTTTCTCTTTCCGTCTTCCTCTGTCTCATCTTCCCTCGATTTATCGGTTGTTACAATGTGTTCTAAACCTCCCTTCCTCTTTACATGTCCGACAAACAATAACTTTCTCTGTGTCTTGATATCATTCAACACCTCCACATTAGTCATCCCTCACCTCACCCCAACACTTCTATAAAGAAGTAAATGGTGGAAGAGAAAAATAAGATTTAAAACTTAGAAGAGAAAGAAATAGTGAACTCCACGTTAGTCACACACGATGTATGTTTAGCAGGTAAGCATGAGACGTTGTTGATATGACGTCACTGTGAACTTTGACTGCACTGTCCAAGAGTTTAAAAGTTACGTTACAGAAAGGGTTTAAGGGTTTTAAAGCCGAAGGATTGACTTCATTGCACCAGGTTTTACCCCATATGGCTCGGTCCCTCTCCGCAGAAACGGCACGCCACCTGCCGAGAGCATTGCACAAAGCACGAACTCCGTAGCTCCGGCAACAATCCTAGGGATCTCTGGAAAAACTGCACTCGTGAACAGAAGGCCGCGGTCAGGATTCGAACCCACGACCTTCGACTTGCAAGATAAAGGGCTTTTTTTTTTTTCGGATCCAGAAGCACTTGGCTTTTCAGCTCTTCGGTTCGGTGCCACGAACACCGTAAATATGGGGAATCTGTGGCTTTTCTGCCATCCCGAGGAATTGAACCCCCACACAAGGGATAGTCACCCGTAGTCCAACGCGCTACGAACACGCTGGGCAGACGGGCAGGCAAAGGGCTTAACCACTCAGCCCCAGAGACTCCCCTACGTTACAGAAAGTGTGCAATTAACATTTCCATGTAAAGTCGAGCAGTCTGGAAGCGGGTTTACGAAGAGACCGTTTTAGAAATGAAGGCATTAGGAGGAAAACGTGGGTACAACATCAGTACTGAACTTCATCAAGAAACAACAAACTAAATAGTTAGTCACATACACAGATTACTAACAGAAAGTGGACCTCAAAGAGCAATGTCACAGCGGATACCAAGCATAAGGTCGTCCACGCAAAAGGTGGACCACAGGAACATAAAAGGCAATGAAAACCAATTTTTATGAAGAGCACACAAAAGCCCATTCTAGAAATCTCTTATCCTGACACTTTGAGGTAAAACAGGATTAGAGAAAAGAAAGAAAGAATACTATCTATTCTTTAATCCTGTTTTACCTTTCGGTGTCAGGTAAACAAAATGGGACACCTGGAGCGAGCCTCCCTCTGCGCCTTGTATTAATAAGAATACTAGCTGAACTACACACACACACACACACACATAATGACACAGAGCCTGGTCTGAACCAGACTGTTAGTTGAACTGAAAACAGTAACAGACACACACATATAATGACACAGAGACTAGTCTGAACCAGACTGTTAGTTGAACTGAAAACAGTAACAGACACACACATATAATAACACTACTACCATATAACCATTACCTAGGTACGTATACGTTTGTGTTCACAAATCTGTAACACTTATTTCTGGAATGTTCTAGCATTGTAATGCCAGGCCAGAGATATTTTAAGATCTTACAAAGGCGATGCCAGGAGAACAATAATGGATGGGTTTCCCCGACACAGACATTTGTGGGGGAGTAAGCAGGACAATGTGAGCATACAGGTTTTCTTTCCACTAAATGTATGTACCTCACAGACAAACAGGTAGGCATACGGAATGACAGACATATAGGCAGACAAACACAGGTTTAGATATACAAAGAAACGAAAAACTTATTTCTTTTCTTCCATCATTTACTTCTTTAAAGAAGTGTTGAGAGGGGTATAGTGATCTTGTGTTGGCTTGTTCGAATGTACCTTGTACGCTGTTGTTCATTTTCTTAAGGCTGTTCTTGATGCCGTCGTTCCATCTTTTGCGTGACTGGCTCCTTGATATGTACTCGTTATACGTTTTCAATGCGACTCTCTGTGTTAGAAGCTTCAGATATGCAGTACTTATAAATTTGGCACTGGAGAAAGACATTCCAAAGCAGTTCATGAAAGATATGTGACCTAGCTTATTTTAAATTGAATATCATGATCTAATAACTATGCGGCTCTAGCTGACACATGACAGCAGCGGAGACAGAACATCCGTAACGAGTGATTGGTTAATTGATAGAACAATCATCTTTTGGGTGTCTTTGTGACGTAGAGGTAGGGTGATCGCCTCCCGTTGCAAAGGTACTCGGTTCACTTCCCGCGTGGAGCAATCGGATTTCCTCCAGAGACTTCTGATCTCAATGTATGTGAAATCGAGTACTTAGTCCTATCGGAGATGGAGTATAAAATGGAGGTTTCACTTTTATGTTGAGCAAGTAAAATAACAGTGGACAGGTAAAAATAGATAAGAATAAACTGAAAATCCGCTGTCCTGGGAAAATTGATACAAAATATATTAAAATAAATTCTACACATTTCATCATCAAAATAATATAGAACCTTCTCGGTTCTCGAGTTCGTGTACTACCGAATTCTTCTGTACAAGAAGAGATCGAATCACACATGATTGTATTACAAGTGCAATGATGATGATTCTTACATCAATCAATGAATTAAACCATCATCTTTGCACTTTGGTGAATAACAGTGTGTGCTTTCATCACTTTCTTACACAGAAAAATATCTACGACAGAGCACGAACTCAGTAATACCTGCGGGGTTTCTCAACGTAATTTTGAAGATGATGACAATCACTCTAGAGGATTTGTTATAAAATTGTAATAAATCTTGCATGAATAATAAATCTTGCATGATTAACAAATCTTGCATGAATAACAAATCTTGCATGAATAACAAATCTTGCATGAATAACAAATCTTGCATGGAATTTCAAATCTTGCATGAATTACTGAATCTTGCATGAATAACAATCTTGCATGATACAGATCTTGTCATGAATAAGTTCAAATCTTGCATGAATAACAAATCTTGCATGAATAACAAATCTTGCATGAATAACAAATCTTGCATGAATAACAAATCTTGCATGAATAACAGTATTTCAGCCCTACTCCTGTTGATTTTCAACATTCTAGGGCGCATTTACTTACTGACTTATTTCTCTCCGCTTCTCGTGGAACATAGGGCCTCAACCAGTTAGTAGCAGCTTTTCCCGGTCTCTGGATGTTTTCTTTTTTGTCTCCCAGGTTGAGCACCCTTCAGTTCCTCAAGAAGACTTCGTTTCCAGGTCTATTTAGAACGTCCTCTTTTCGTCTTCCTTGCGGGCTTCACTCAATTTCTTGTCTAGTGACTGTGTCTTCCGTAGGGTATGCACGACCCATCGCCATTTTCTCCTCTTAACCTGGGTCCTCATGGGTTCCCGTCCGGTTCTTATTCATAGGTCTGTGTTTGCAGCTCTGTCATACCATCTCTGTCAGGGCATAACACATAATAATGTAGTTTTCTGGAACCTAGATTCAAACATGGCACTGATAACGCGATCAGACACTGGTTCCCATTTCATCAAACTTTTGATCATGTACCTCCGTCATGGAGGCCTAGACCATCCGAGACTTAGTTAGTTTTTAAACAATTTGTTTTTGGTTGCCATAACTACGTTTCATCTGCCTCGATTCTACCGGTTGTCATAATGTGTTCTAAACCTCCCCCTCCACATGTGACTGGGGAGAGGGGAGGTGTTAGGGTGAGAAGGGGGTAGGTTCATTTACGTGCCCAAATTTAACTAGTGTTGAATCTATGTTTGTCAGGCTGTTATACCTTCTCAGTTTGAGAATATGTCGTAGACATTTGGTCCATTCTTTCAATTGTCTTCCTGTCCAGAAAGCGTCTTCTTCGAACGTTCCATATCGACCACTTGTTAAACCACTCTTTGTGATTTATATGCTATCTGAGCCTAAGAGTGATTGTACGTTGTGTCAGTTATGCGCATACAAGTAGGCCAGCACATCCGATTTCTAGGATGCTTTTTATTTCCTATGGTAGCTTCCCTAGGCTCCTACCTCAGTCAACTCTTACGTCACGCCTTGTAGGTCACAGTGGTACTATTCTTTGCTCTCCTTGATAGTCCCGGCGACACACAGGCGAACATTTGGAAAGAAAACCTCTATAGTGTTTTTCATCATCTTCAAAATTACATCTGGAACCCTCATGGTTGCTACTGAGTTCGTGAACTGTCGAGGAGATCTTCATGTGTAAGAAAGTGATGAAAGTACACACTGTTATTCACCAAAGTGCAAAGATGATGGTTTGATTGATTGATTGATTGATTGATAGGACCATCATCATTGCAGTTCGTCGAACAATCATGTGTGATTTGATCTCCATCTTTCACAGGCTCCTACCAGTCGCCTTTTACGACATGCTTTGTAGGTCACAGTGGTACTATTCTTTGTTTCCCATGAATGCCTCGGCACCACAGGGGCGACTCACGGGTCTATGTTTGCCACGCTGTCATACCACCTTAGTCTGAGAATCCGCCGACAACATTTTGTAAACATTTCAATTAATGACCATGTCACGAGAACAAAAACTTTGCTTTCTGGATTTTTCCAATAATTTGAAATTCTGAATCAGCCCTATGATACGGTAGTCCTTATGCATATCAAATTCTGAATCAGCCTATGATACGTAGTCCTATGCATATCAAATTCTGAATCAGCCCTATGATACGGTAGTCCTTATGCATATCAAATCTGAATCAGCCCTATGATACGGGAGTCCTTATCATATCAAATCGTGACATTTCTATGGTTTTATTTTGTAACATAATTGAGTTTTCTGATTTTTGTGTTAGTTCCCATTACTTTCATTTTTGTGATTTTCAGTTCTAACATCCATGTGTTTTTTTGTTTTCCTCTTATTTTCTTGTCTTGTGAGTTCCAGGATAAGCCATTGCTTGCTATATTGTTTGTTAGTTTCCTTAACTCATCCAATACCATGAATGGTTATAGAGTTTAGACTGGAATAGTTTTCAACATCGTTAAATAGTTTGTCCTGAGCTGAACTTTGCTGCCTTAAGAATTTATTTCTCTCATAGGCCAGCTATTATTGTTATAATGTTATCGTTTACACCAGGTACCCTCGCCAGCGCTACGGAGTCCGTGTACTGGCGCTGAGATTTTCTTGTGTAAGAATGTGATAAAAGCAGACATGGTTACTCACCGAAGTGCAATGATGAAGGTTCAATTTTTTTTTTTCGATCCAGAAGCACTTGAGCTTTCAGCTCTTCGGCTCGGTGCCATGGACATCGTAACCTTTCGGTTCGTTGCCACGAACACCGTGAATCTGGATAACCTGTGGCTTTTCTGCCAGCCCGTAGAATTGAACCTCACTCACATGGAGCTTGTCACCCATCGTCCAACGCGCTACGAACACGGTGGGCAGGCGGGCAATGATGGTTCAATCAATCAATTATTTTTCACGTTTATCTTTTTCCTTTCTTTTTTTTTATTATTAACTTCTTCATTCTGTCTTTCAAGCTGTCTGAATTCTTTACCATGGCCGTCTATAAGACCCCACACCCGAGTCGCCACATACCCTCCAGAAAAATGATGTGTGTATAAAACAGTCACCCGTGCGTTGTCGGGACTGTCAAGGGGAGCAAAGAATAGTAACACTGCGACCTACAAGGCATGTCGTAAGAGGCAACTGAGGTAGGAGCCTAGGAAGCTGCCGTAGTAAATCGGTTGTGCTGACCTACTTGTAGGTACATAACTGGCACAATGTACAATCGTTCTTAGGCTCAGATCACATACAAATCACAAGAGTGTTTAACAAGTGATCGATATGGAGCGTTAGAAGAAGAGCGTTCGAAGAAAAAGAAGTGCAATGATGATTGTTAAATCATTCCATCAATCAATCACTCAATCAATTTGTCAATCTTCACATTTCATCTTATTCCTTTATTAACTTCTTCATTCTGTCATTCCGACTTTCTCAATTCTTTACCACGAGCGTCTATAAGTTAATACAACCCACCACCTCCCCATCTCAACCCCTCCAGGAAAATAACTTTTGGATCAAACAGTTGTGTCTTCTTAATTTCCGTGTAGTAAACCACCCACGAAAAATGTCTTTTATTCATTTCGCTTCCCCCCTGGAAAAAATTTATGTGGACGCCTATGCACTTTACCTATTCATCCCTACTAGCTCTGAATGTATCCAGAGAAGCCAAACATCACCTATTCGAAACTATTTGTCCTATTTGGCAACAAGTAATTTCATTTTGGCTGCTCGTCTACCCTGGCTCAATGGCCTCTGATCATTTGTTACTTGCTAATCAATCACTGACGGGCCCCTACCCGTTCTACGTCTGGGACCCCTTACCCACTCTAGCTAACAGATCCCTTACAGGTTCCTGATTCTCTGACACTCGAATTTGAAGTGGCGAGACGCTAAGACGGTCTGTAAAGTGTCACAGATAGAAGGAAGACTCGCAGACATGTGTATATGTTTATATTTAGGTACTGAGATTTGGTTGTTCCCACTTCTATTACCTGGCACAACAGGGACTCCAGGAATGCCAGGATTAGAAAATTATTCCAGTTTTGTGTTTATTGTTGCATGTGGTCTAGCAGAAATGTAAACAAGTAACATTTTGTACAATATTTCTGTTTCGAGTATCCTGTTTGTTATTTTAGTAGTAGTACTAGTGGTGGTGGTAGTAGCAGTAGTAACAGTAGTAGTAGCATTAGTTGTAGTAACATTAGTAGTTGTAGTAGTAGTGGTAGCAGTAGTAGCAATAGTTGTAGTAGTAGTATTAGTAGAAGTAGTAGTAGTAGTAGTATTAGTAGTAGTAGTGCTAGTAGCAGTAGTAGCAATACACGTAGTATTATTAGTAGTGGTGGTGGTAGTGGTAGTAGTAATAGTTGTTATAGTGGTTGTAGTGGTAGTAGTTGTGTAGTAGTAATGGCAGTAGTGGTAGTAGTGGTAGTAGTAGCAGTAGTAGTAGCAATAAGATTAGTAGTAGTAGTAGTGGCAGTAGTAGTAATGATAGGGGCAGTAGTTGCAGTATTAGTAGTGATAGTACTAGTTGTAGTAGTAGCAGTAGTAGTAGCAATAAGATTAGTAGTAGTAGTAGTAGCAGTAGTAGTAATGATAGGGGCAGTAGTTGCAGTATTAGTAGTGGCAGTAGTAGTAGCAATAAGATTAGTAGTAGTGGCAGTAGTAGTAATGATAGGGGCAGTAGTTGCATTATTAGTAGTGGTAGTACTAGTTGTAGTAGTAGCAGTAATAGTAGTAGTGGTAGTAGTGCAGTAGTGTTAGTAGTAGCATTTGTAGAAGTAATTGTCATCATCATCATCACCAAATAGCTTGTCCTAAGCAGAACTTAACAGTCCATCGGAATTTCTCTCTCTCTTATAATCCAGATGTCCTGCCTCTGCGGTGCATTCATGTTGAAACCATCATCATTCACATCCGGCATCCATCTTCACCTTTGCCTTCCTCTTCTCCTCTTTGCCAGGATGCCGCCTTCCATGATAGTCTTCTCCCCTTCGTGTTTCTTTATATGTCCAAATTATCTCAATTTTCTCATTCTTATTTGTAGCATCAGCCAGTTTTCTTTGATTCTGATTTCTTTCTGGATAGATCTATTTGTTCTCTTCTCTGTCCATGATATACGGAGTACTCTTCTGTAACACTTATATTCAAAAGCTCACAAATGGGGTCAAAGGCGCATGGGGGCAACGCAGAGCCAGGATTACTGAGCTGACACTAATCAAGATCCTACCTCACCTCCTCGTGATGACCCTGGTAACAGACATTGGTTCCGGTCTGACTAAGAGTGTAGGGATCGAGGATATATATTTGCATAACGTGAATGGATTAAATCGAGGCTCACATGCAGGAGACAAGTGCTCAATTCACTGTAAGGCCAAAGATTTTTTTTCTGTTGTGGGCATAAATGACAAATTATAACCTAATAAGCTTCGCGACGGCTGCACGAGCCATGTGGCCATTAAATTCCTCAGACTTATGTCCCATCTGTCCTACACTGCCCTAAAAAGCAGTACTACAAATAGTAACGATAGCTTTTATTTTGTATTGCACAAAGTACAAACGGCAAAAAGTAGTAGTCTGTGAGAAAGCACAAAGAATATAAAGAGCAAAGAATGCAGGTGAAGGAGACGATGAACAGGTGCTTAAAGAAAACAGACAAACCATTTTTTCAAGCTTGTTCAAACAAAATATTAAGTGTACTGAGTTCGGAACTTCACGTGAAGAAATAAATTTGCGAAGTTGATGAATGGTGATGGCAGTCTATTAGACTTATGCAGCTGAAAGTTTACCGGGCCATAGTGCTTCGTCTTCTTCTTCTGTGATCAACGTCTGCTATGCAACTACTCCGGTATGTGTGTTATAAACAGGGCGGTGCGCTTGAGGTCTTCACCGGTCCCAAACAGTTTGATTTGAAGGGTTATTTCTTCTCTCCAGATTTCCATTCTCACACTGCTCAGGCTGGGGCAGTCTTGCAGGATGGGTTCTAGATTAGAACAGAGGCAACATCCCTCTTTGCAGGCGTACAGATTCTCAACAACCAGCAGGTGTCAGCAAAAAAAGATTGATGTACTTAGCGACTCAAGATACGTTCTCCATGCCATCTCATGTCCCAAACAAGACAAGCTCATCCAGGATATAAAGCAAAACATCATCTTGCTGTCAAAGAAATTAGAATTAGTCTTACATTGGATACCAGCACACAGTGGTATACTAGCACACAGTGGTATACCAGCACACAGTGGTATACCAGCACACAGTGGTATACCAGCACACAGTGGTATACCAGCACACAGTGGTATACCAGCACACAGTGGTATACCACAGTGGATACCAGCACACAGTGGTATACCAACACACAGTGGTATACCAGCACACAGTGGTATACCACAGTGGATACCAACACACAGTGGTATACCAACACACAGTGGTATACCAGCACACAGTGGTATACCAGCACACAGTGGTATACCACAGTGGATACCAACACACAGTGGTATACCAACACACAGTGGTATATCACTAAATGAAACGGCTGGAGGGAGTCTAACACAACAACACCCCACAAAGCTTTACAGGAGGAAAAACTCATGAAGAAATTCAAGCCATAGTACTAACCAAGCTGCTGTACGCCAGAGAGACATGGACATTATATAGCAGACACGTAAGAAATCTAAACAGCTTCCACACAAGTTGTCTATTCCAGATACCCAAGTTCTCATATGGGCAAAGTTCCCAAGCGTCAACACGTTGTTGCAGAAGGCCCAAGTGAGATGGGTCGGTCAGGTTGCTTGGATAGTGATAAACGCATCCCAAAAAGTTGATGTACGGCGAGCTTGTAGTTGGCAGACGTAGGCCTCTGTAGCTTAAGCGGTAGTGAGCTCGATAACAACCCAAGCGTACTTGGTTCAAACTCCGCGACGGGCAATTTTGGAAGCAAATTAGTTCCCTTTGGTTTTTATAAACATTAAAAATAGATCTCACCGTACAGAAAGCAATGTCAAACTACTGTACGTATAAGTGGTACCTAGGAAATCGACGACTCGTTTGCTGTTCTTGATGGCTACGTCGTGTAAGGGATACTCCACGATTTCATATATATATATAATCTTTTCACACCGTAATACGTTACATATGGCATGCAAGTATTTTCTCCATACCGCTCTGTCCTGACAAATCGCTCTATTTTTTCGATGGAATTGAATCGGAATTTGAAAGTTTGAAAATGGAAGCTCAGACAACTAGATAACTAGATAACTGGACAACTAGACAACTAGACAACTATATAACTAGACAACTAGATAACTAGACAACTAGACATCTAGACAACTAGATAACTAGACAACTAGATAACTAGATAACTAGACAACTAGACAACTAGATAACTAGACAACTAGATAACCAGACAACTAGACAACTAGACAACTAGACAACTAGACAACTAGACAACTAGATAACTAGACAACTAGATAACTAGACAACTAGACAACTAGACAACTAGATAACTAGACAACTAGATAACCAGACAACTAGACAACTAGACAACTAGACAATTAGATAACTAGACAACTAGACAACTAGACAACTAGACAACTAGATAACTAGACAACTATATAACTAGATAACTAGACAACTAGATAACTAGACAACTATATAACTAGACAACTAGAAAACTAGACAACTAGATAACTAGATAACTAGACAACTAGACAACTAGATAACTAGACAACTAGATAACTAGACAACTAGATAACTAGATAACTAGACAACTAGATAACTAGACAACTATATAACTAGATAACTAGATAACTAGACAACTAGACAACTAGATAACTAGACAACTAGACAACTAGACAACTAGATAACTAGACAACTAGATAACTAGATAACTAGACAACTAGATAACTAGACAACTAGATAACTAGATAACTGGATAACTAGACAACTAGACAACAAGATAATATGACAATTTGAGAACTGGTCAGATTGAAGGCCTGACAATTTGAGAATTGGTCAATTTGGAGACTTGACAATTTACGAATTGATCAACGTAGAGACTTGACAATTTGAAAAGTGGTCAAATTGGAGACTTGACATTTTGAGAATTGATCATGTTCGAGACTTGACAATTTGAGAATTAATCAGATTATAGACTTGATAATTTCCTCTTCTTTCTTCTTTTCGTTCGTTCTTCGCGGCCAATTTTATCATTCTTACTGTGATATATAATTGATCGTTGACAAGAACGTTTTTACGTTGTGCCAAATTATGCGCCTATGGTGAATAGGTCAGCACATCCGATTTAGTGCCAGCATTTTATTTACTATGGTAGCTTGTCCTCGTATTACTCTTTTACGATCATCTTTTGCCGTATATTTGGGATTTATGTTCTACGCCAAAGAGCTGTGCAGCATTTCTGACTATGTTCCGGATTAGAACATTTCTAACTTTTTGTGGCACATAGTTGTCCTGAAACGGCATCTTACTCGTGCAACACGCAGTGAAAAGTGTTGGCCTTCACCATTGTCCGAAGTTGGATAGCCTGTCGAATCTGTACAATGTCAGCCTTACTTTTCTGACCACGTTGAATTTTTCTGGGATAGGAGCATTCTCAGCCTTTTCGATGTGCGTGTCGGCACTTGCCAATTTGCAGTTTCTACTCTGCATTTTTCATGTCCCCTGGAAACACTGGACTTGGACTGTGCACAAATAACGTAGAGGGTCGTTTCATTAGGCGCTATCAGCTAAACTTAGATTTTTGCGCTCGCCAAGCAACACCCGCCCCTGGTTTCTCATGAGATGTTAGTTGTACGAAGAGCAGAACCGTGCCCGGTTATTTCAGGGAAGGCAGCTCCATTAGGCGCTAAAACGCAACTTTAGGATTTTCACTCGGCCAACTTTACCCATTAGACATATCTGCGCTTGGCCTCTTGGCCTCCTTTAACTGCAATCTTCCATTGTGTCGTCACTTCACTTTACGTCTTTTCCAACGATCCTTGCCGAGAGCTGGCAAAGTCGTTGCTACCATTACTTCGAGGAGACGTGAGTATTTTCCTCCTGACGACTCGTACCGTGTCTGTTTTATACGATTCGTTTTTTAATTGATTTAGCTTTTCCCGTCGTCCGGGAGAGATACGCAGAGACAGTCACTCGGTTATTCTTCTCGTCTATCTTGCGAGTAGATCTCGTATAACATAACTGCTTGTATCACTACTTATATCAGAGTATCTCTCCCTCGATCCCTACCCACTTGGCCAGACAAGATCTTCTGTCTGTTTCCAGGGTCACCCTGTGGAGGAGGGGTAGAATCTTGATTAGTGCCAGCTCAATAATCCACTAGTGTCCCTAGAATTGCTCCTTTGACCCCACTTGACAATTTGAGAATTGATCAGATTGGAGACTTGACAATTTGAAAATTGGTTAGATTAGAGATTTCACAATTTGAGAATTTGTCAAATTAGAGACTTGACAATTTGAGAATTGGTCAAATTAAAAGCTTGACAATTTGAAAATTGGTCAGAGACTTGATAATTTGAGAATAAGTCGAATTAGAGACTCGACAAATGTAGAATTGGTCAAGTTGAATACTTGACAATTTGAGAACTAGTCACCTTGGAGACTTGAGAATTTGACAACTGGTCAGATTGAAGACTGGAAAGTTAAAGAAAAATGAAAACTAGAACATTAATTGTGAGATCTGTGGTAGCGCAGTTGTTAGTTCTCTTGCTGTGTAGACACGTTGTCTAGGGTTCATATTACTCAATGGGAGTTGAATTTCTTTTGGCCTAACAGCTTTCAGATCGATTCATCGCTAAGAGAATAGCAAACACAGACTGGGAAGTAAAGACGGCCTGCGTGATGTTGGCCATTGATTGATTGATTGATTGATTGATTTGATCAGCATCTTTGCACTTTGATATCTAACCATCCAACGTGGATGAAGGGGCTCCACAGAATGCTAGAAGTATGAAGAAGAGACCAGTTTAGAAATGAAGATAGCAGAAAAAAGTAGGTAAAACGTCAGTACTGGACTTCATCAAGAAACAACAAATTAAATGGTTCGGCCACCCCATACGTAGATTACAAACAGATAGAGCGCCTCAAAGAGTAATGTTACTCCGATACGTTGGATGCAAAGCAAAAGGTCTATCTATTTGTCTATTATCTTTCCCCAGGCGGATGGTGGAATTGGTTGTCCACTCCTACTGTTAAGTGTAGGGGTGGAGCTTTCATTGCGATCCACGGACAGATGAGTCGCACTTGTTGTGTTATATCCGAGTTTATTTAGTGTGGTCTTGATATTGTCTATCCATATTTTTCTTGGTCGTCTTTACGCTCTAGTACCTGATCTCTTTTTATTGTATGATGTTATTTGTGGTTGGTTTCTATTCCATTCAATAGGTCGTCCATGCAAACGGTGGACCTCATAAATATTAGAGGCGGTGAAAAACACTGTTTATGAAACAAAAAGTTAATTGCATATCCTTTACAGAACTTTGCGAATCAACCCCAGCTTTTTAACGCTGTGTGTGATTTTTCTAGGCATTATTACATTCAGTTGTTTGTCATTGCTTTCTGAACAGGCGATGTCCTTTTGTAAAAATCCACGCGAAACAATTTGCAACCAAGCTGTCCGCAGCGTGATTCGAACTCAGAACGTCGGGGTTAATAGACCGAGTCGCTATCCCCTAGGCCACAGAGCTGTTTATGAAGCGGACATAAAAACCCAGTCTAGAAATCTCTTCTTATTCTGACGCTGTGAGACAAAACAGGATTAGAGAAACAAACAAAGAAGATATATACCCTTGTGGGCTGCGATTTAATGATGTAACCAACAGTGCACGAGCTCCGTAGCACTCCGTACCACAGAGAGTGATTTAATCGTCAATGTATAAACAGTAAACCATAATGATATAATGGCTAGTGCAAGAATTCCGTAGCACTGTAGTCAGTCTGATGTGTAATTTCAATTGTGGTAGAAAATGTTAATAAAAGACAATTTTATAAGTAATTATTCCGGCACAGTCTTGTTGTAAGATAAATATCCGTTTGTATCTTCAACGAGGTTTTTTACGTACTCAACTTGAAAAAAAAGTAGTATACTTGTTTTCGTCCTTCTTCGACAGAAGTAGGAACTGGATCTCATCTACATTTATATCAGAGATCACTGGACAAATTTAATTATCGCTTCACGCCGGGTGCGAACCGAGTACCTTTCAAACGAGAGGGCAGCCCCTTGCCGTAACGCCTCAATACCTCATGGTATGATTGTCGGTTTTTGAACTTTGAAGCATGTATAACTTAACTTATTCGCTCGTCTGAGCCAATATACAGGCTCACAGTATTTTTAGTATGACCAAGGCCAGTCTACTGGCAAATTTAGTATACATAATCATCATCAAGTAGCTTGCCCCTTCCGGAACTTGACTCCATGAAGAAGTCTTGAAAAACTCTCTGTTCTGTCAGGTTACGGCGTCAGCAGCAGTCATTCTAGATCGTCAATGACATCTTGCATGCATCGTCTTCTAGGTCTTCCTCTCATTCTTCTTCCAGGCACCATTCACTCCAAAATTATCTTCTCTAGGCACTCATATCATTTGCTGTGTCTGAAATATTTAATTTTCTTTGATTTTATGCTCTTTAATAACCAACTCTCTTTAATATCAAACTGTTGCAGAACAGAAACGTTTGTTCTTTTCTCTGTCCATGGTATTCTAATTTCATCTGTACATTTGTATTCAAAGAATTAATGATCTTCTTCGCCACTTTGTCAATGTTCCATGTCTCACAACTAGTTGCCAAAGAAAACGTAGGCTCTGAAACACTTGATTTGTATATACTGTAAGTTAATGCTCCCAGAGGTAAAATAAATTCGCCCGAAGGTAAAAATAAATTCGCCTGAAGGTAAATATAACACTAATATGAGCGTAAATTATAGGAGGTAAAAATATAACCGAGGCAAATATGAGACAGTCAAAATATATGAGACCGGAGGTAAAATTATGAGCCGGAGGTAAAATAATGAGCCGGAGGTAAAAATATGAGCCGGAGATAAAATAGTTGAGCGGAGGTAAAAAAATGACAAGGTAATATATAGACCGGTAATCTATGAGCGAAGTGTAAAATTATGAGACAGGTAAATTATGAGACCTGAGGTAATGTATGAACGAGGTAAAATGTATGAACGAGGTAAATTATGGCGAAGTGTATAGAGACGAGGTAATTATGACCGAGTAAAGTATGGACGAGTAAATGAACGAGGTAAGTTGAACGGTAAAGTGAACCGAGTCAATGATGGCGAGAGTCAAAGTTAGAGACGGAGGTCAAATTAACCAGTAAATATAGAGACGAGAGTAAGATGTATGAGACAGGTCAATATGGACGAGTCAATATAGAGGAGTAAATTATAGACCAGGTAAAGTATACCGAGTAAAATATGAGACAGAGTAATAATGAGACCGAGGTAAAATGTAGAGTACCGAGAAGAAAATACTAGGCCCGGAGGTAAATTAGAGACCGAGGTAAACTATAGCGAGGTAAATGAAGACGAGGTAAAATATGAGCCGAGGTAAAATGATGGACGAGAGTAAGTTGAAGAGTAATTAGACCAGGTAAGTTACGTAAAATGAAGAGAGTTAATTATGACCTGAGGTAAAGTCGTATGAAGAGTAAATTGACCGAGGTAAAATTATGAGAAAGTAAAGAGTTAACGGTAATATGACGGAGTCAATTATGAGACCGGAGGTCAAAATAAGACGGAGTAAATTTACCGAGGTAAAATATGAACGAGAGTAAAATAGAGATCCAGTAAATATGGCGAAGTAAAGTATAAGACGTTTTGACCAGTAAAGTATGGACGGTAAATAAGAGCGGAGGTAAAATTAGGACCAGTAATGATGGCGGTAAAGTAGCGTAAATAAGACCGAAATGTATAGACCGAGGTAAAATGTATGAGACCAGGAAAATGTAGAGACCGGAGTAAATAACTAGGATCCTCTATGGCGAAGTCGTTAAGACGTTTAGTGAGAAAAGCCCAGTAATAAGTTACCGGAAATGAAAGAGTTAACTAGGATCCTATGGCGAAGTCGTTAAGACGTTTACCTAAGTTACGAAATGAAAGAGTTAACTAGGATCCTCTATGGCGAAGTCGTTAAGACGTTTACCTAAGTTACGAAATGAAAGAGTTAACTAGGATCCTCTATGGCGAAGTCGTTAAGACGTTTACCTAAGTTACGAAATGAAAGAGTTAACTAGGATCCTCTATGGCGAAGTCGTTAAGACGTTTGCCTAAGTTACGAAATGAAAGAGTTAACTAGGATCCTCTATGGCGAAGTCGTTAAGACGTTTACCTAAGTTACGAAATGAAAGAGTTAACTAGGATCCTCTATGGCGAAGTCGTTAAGACGTTTACCTAAGTTACGAAATGAAAGAGTTAACTAGGATCCTCTATGGCGAAGTCGTTAAGACGTTTGCCTAAGTTACGAAATGAAAGAGTTAACTAGGATCCTCTATGGCGAAGTCGTTAAGACGTTTCCTAAGTTAGAAATGAAAGAGTTAACTAGGATCCTCATGGCGAAGTCGTTAAGACGTTTACCTAAGTTACGAAATGAAAGAGTTAACTAGGATCCTCTATGGCGAAGTCGTTAAGACGTTTACCTAAGTTACGAAATGAAAGAGTTAACTAGGATCCTCTATGGCGAAGTCGTTAAGACGTTTACCTAAGTTACGAAATGAAAGAGTTAACTAGGATCCTCTATGGCGAAGTCGTTAAGACGTTTACCTAAGTTACGAAATGAAAGAGTTAACTAGGATCCTCTATGGCGAAGTCGTTAAGACGTTTACCTAAGTTACGAAATGAAAGAGTTAACTAGGATCCTCTATGGCGAAGTCGTTAAGACGTTTACCTAAGTTACGAAATGAAAGAGTTAACTAGGATCCTCTATGGCGAAGTCGTTAAGACGTTTACCTAAGTTACGAAATGAAAGAGTTAACTAGGATCCTCTATGGCGAAGTCGTTAAGACGTTTACCTAAGTTACGAAATGAAAGAGTTAACTAGGATCCTCTATGGCGAAGTCGTTAAGACGTTTACCTAAGTTACGAAATGAAAGAGTTAACTAGGATCTCTATGGCGAAGTCGTTAAGACGTTTACCTAAGTTACGAAATGAAAGAGTTAACTAGGATCCTCTATGGCGAAGTCGTTAAGACGTTTACCTAAGTTACGAAATGAAAGAGTTAACTAGGATCCTCTATGGCGAAGTCGTTAAGACGTTTACCTAAGTTACGAAATGAAAGAGTTAACTAGGATCCTCTATGGCGAAGTCGTTAAGACGTTTACCTAAGTTACGAAATGAAAGAGTTAACTAGGATCCTCTATGGCGAAGTCGTTAAGACGTTTACCTAAGTTACGAAATGAAAGAGTTAACTAGGATCCTCTATGGCGAAGTCGTTAAGACGTTTACCTAAGTTACGAAATGAAAGAGTTAACTAGGATCCTCTATGGCGAAGTCGTTAAGACGTTTACCTAAGTTACGAAATGAAAGAGTTAACTAGGATCCTCTATGGCGAATGTCGTTAGAGACGTTTACCTAAGTTACAGAAATGAAAGAGTTAACTAGGATCCTCTATGGCGAAGTCGTTAAGACGTTTACCTAAGTTACGAAATGAAAGAGTTAACTAGGATCCTCTATGGCGAAGTCGTTAAGACGTTTGCCTAAGTTACGAAATGAAAGAGTTAACTAGGATCCTCTATGGCGAAGTCGTTAAGACGTTTACCTAAGTTACGAAATGAAAGAGTTAACTAGGATCCTCTATGGCGAAGTCGTTAAGACGTTTGCCTAAGTTACGAAATGAAAGAGTTAACTAGGATCCTCTATGGCGAAGTCGTTAAGACGTTTGCCTAAGTTACGAAATGAAAGAGTTAACTAGGATCCTCTATGGCGAAGTCGTTAAGACGTTTGCCTAAGTTACGAAATGAAAGAGTTAACTAGGATCCTCTATGGCGAAGTCGTTAAGACGTTTACCTAAGTTACGAAATGAAAGAGTTAACTAGGATCCTCTATGGCGAAGTCGTTAAGACGTTTACCTAAGTTAGGAAATGAAAGAGTTAACTAGGATCCTCTATGGCGAAGTCGTTAAGACGTTTACCTAAGTTACGAAATGAAAGAGTTAACTAGGATCCTCTATGGCGAAGTCGTTAAGACGTTTACCTAAGTTACGAAATGAAAGAGTTAACTAGGATCCTCTATGGCGAAGTCGTTAAGACGTTTACCTAAGTTACGAAATGAAAGAGTTAACTAGGATCCTCTATGGCGAAGTCGTTAAGACGTTTACCTAAGTTACGAAATGAAAGAGTTAACTAGGATCCTCTATGGCGAAGTCGTTAAGACGTTTACCTAAGTTACGAAATGAAAGAGTTAACTAGGATCCTCTATGGCGAAGTCGTTAAGACGTTTACCTAAGTTACGAAATGAAAGAGTTAACTAGGATCCTCTATGGCGAAGTCGTTAAGACGTTTACCTAAGTTACGAAATGAAAGAGTTAACTAGGATCCTCTATGGCGAAGTCGTTAAGACGTTTACCTAAGTTACGAAATGAAAGAGTTAACTAGGATCCTCTATGGCGAAGTCGTTAAGACGTTTACCTAAGTTACGAAATGAAAGAGTTAACTAGGATCCTCTATGGCGAAGTCGTTAAGACGTTTACCTAAGTTACGAAATGAAAGAGTTAACTAGGATCCTCTATGGCGAAGTCGTTAAGACGTTTGCCTAAGTTACGAAATGAAAGAGTTAACTAGGATCCTCTATGGCGAAGTCGTTAAGACGTTTGCCTAAGTTACGAAATGAAAGAGTTAACTAGGATCCTCTATGGCGAAGTCGTTAAGACGTTTACCTAAGTTACGAAATGAAAGAGTTAACTAGGATCCTCTATGGCGAAGTCGTTAAGACGTTTACCTAAGTTACGAAATGAAAGAGTTAACTAGGATCCTCTATGGCGAAGTCGTTAAGACGTTTACCTAAGTTACGAAATGAAAGAGTTAACTAGGATCCTCTATGGCGAAGTCGTTAAGACGTTTGCCTAAGTTACGAAATGAAAGAGTTAACTAGGATCCTCTATGGCGAAGTCGTTAAGACGTTTACCAAGTTACGAAATGAAAGAGTTAACTAGGATCCTCTATGGCGAAGTCGTTAAGACGTTTACCTAAGTTACGAAATGAAAGAGTTAACTAGGATCTCTATGGGAAGTCGTTAAGACGTTTACCTAAGTCTACGAAATGAAAGAGTTAACTAGGATCCTCTATGGCGAAGTCGTTAAGACGTTTACCTCGTTACGAAAGTTGTTCGAAGCGAGTATAAACTAGATCCCTAGCGAAGCGATAGACGTTTACAATTCACTGAAATGAAGAGTTAACTAGGATCCTACTATGGTCGTAAGTGTTAAGACGTTTACCTGTAAATACTCAAATTGAAATGTTTGTTGAAGATAAGTTTAACTAGGATCCCTATCTGGCTGAAGTCGTTAGACTTTCCTAGTAGAAATGAAAAGTTAGTCAGGATCCTGCTATGAGCGAAGTCTATAAGACGCTTTACCTAAGTTAGCGAAAGCTGAAAATCAAGATTTATGAGTCAAGTCGTAAGACGTTTACTGAAGTTAGAAATGAAGTTACTGAGATTTAGTCAAATGTGAAACTTTTACTGTAAGTGAATTCAGCTCAATGTGAAACTTTCCTGTTAGAAATGAAAGGTTAACTTGATTACCTTATGGGAATTCAGCTAAATGTAGATTACCTTGTTACTGAGAATGAAAGAGTTAACTAGGATCACTCAATTGCAGAACTCTGTTAGATGAGATATTCAGCCAAAATGAAATTGTTACTGTACTAGGATCCTCATATGCGTGTAAGACGTTTCCTAATGTAGAAATCTAGATTAACTAGTATCCTCAATGGCGAATCGTTAAACGTTATAAGTTCAGCTAAATGAAAGATGTTAACTAGGATCCTCATGCGAAGTCGTAAACGTGTTACTAAGTTACTGAAATGAAGACGTTACTAGGATCTCACTGGCGAGTCGTTAAGACGTTACCAAGTTACGAAATGAAAGAGTTAACTAGGATCTCATGGCGAAGTCGTATGAAGACGTTTAACCAAGTTACGAAAGAAAGAGTAACTGATCCTCATGGCGAAGTCGTTAGACGTTACCTAGTCGAATGAAAGAGTTAACTAGGATCCTATGCGAAGCGATAAGACGTTACCTAACGTACTGAAATGAAAGAGTAACTAGAGTCCCTCGACTGTGTGAAGTCTAAAAGACGTTTACCAAGTTACGAAATGAAAGAGTTAACTAGGATCCTATAGCTGAAGTCGTTAAGACGTTTACCTAAGTTACGAAATGAAAGAGTTAACTAGGATCCTCATGGGCAGAAGTCGTTAAGACGTTTACCTAAGTTACGAAATGAAAGAGTTAACTAGGATCCTCTATGGCGAAGTCGTTAAGACGTTTACCTGTTACGAAATGAAAGAGTTAACTAGGATCCTCTATGGCGAAGTCGTTAAAACGTTTACCTAAGTTAGGAAATGAAAGAGTTAACTAGGATCCTCTATGGCGAAGTCGTTAAGACGTTTACCTAAGTTACGAAATGAAAGAGTTAACTAGGATCCTCTATGGCGAAGTCGTTAAGACGTTTACCTAAGTTAGGAAATGAAAGAGTTAACTAGGATCCTCTATGGCGAAGTCGTTAAGACGTTTACCTAAGTTACGAAATGAAAGAGTTAACTAGGATCCTCTATGGCGAAGTCGTTAAGACGTTTACCTAAGTTACGAAATGAAAGAGTTAACTAGGATCCTCTATGGCGAAGTCGTTAAGACGTTTACCTAAGTTACGAAATGAAAGAGTTAACTAGGATCCTCTATGGCGAAGTCGTTAAGACGTTTACCTAAGTTACGAAATGAAAGAGTTAACTAGGATCCTCTATGGCGAAGTCGTTAAGACGTTTACCTAAGTTACGAAATGAAAGAGTTAACTAGGATCCTCTATGGCGAAGTCGTTAAGACGTTTACCTAAGTTACGAAATGAAAGAGTTAACTAGGATCCTCTATGGCGAAGTCGTTAAGACGTTTACCTAAGTTGCGAAATGAAAGAGTTAACTAGGATCCTCTATGGCGAAGTCGTTAAGACGTTTACCTAAGTTACGAAATGAAAGAGTTAACTAGGATCCTCTATGGCGAAGTCGTTAAGACGTTTGCCTAAGTTACGAAATGAAAGAGTTAACTAGGATCCTCTATGGCGAAGTCGTTAAGACGTTTACCTAGTTAGAAATGAAAGAGTTAACTAGGATCTCTATGGCGAAGTCGTTAAGACGTTTACCTAAGTTACGAAATGAAAGAGTTAACTAGGATCCTCTATGGCGAAGTCGTTAAGACGTTTACCTAAGTTACGAAATGAAAGAGTTAACTAGGATCCTCTATGGCGAAGTCGTTAAGACGTTTACCTAAGTTACGAAATGAAAGAGTTAACTAGGATCCTCTATGGCGAAGTCGTTAAGACGTTTGCCTAAGTTACGAAATGAAAGAGTTAACTAGGATCCTCTATGGCGAAGTCGTTAAGACGTTTACCTAAGTTACGAAATGAAAGAGTTAACTAGGATCTCTATGGCGAAGTCGTTAAGACGTTTACCTAAGTTACGAAATGAAAGAGTTAACTAGGATCCTCTATGGCGAAGTCGTTAAGACGTTTACCTAAGTTACGAAATGAAAGAGTTAACTAGGATCCTCTATGGCGAAGTCGTTAAGACGTTTACCTAAGTTAGGAAATGAAAGAGTTAACTAGGATCCTCTTCGGCGAAGTCGTTAAGACGTTTACCTAAGTTACGAAATGAAAGAGTTAACTAGGATCCTCTATGGCGAAGTCGTTAAGACGTTTACCTAAGTTAGGAAATGAAAGAGTTAACTAGATCTCTATGGCGAAGTCGTTAAGACGTTTACCTAAGTTACGAAATGAAAGAGTTAACTAGGATCCTCTATGGAGAAGTCGTTAAGACGTTTACCTAAGTTACGAAATGAAAGAGTTAACTAGGATCCTCTATGGCGAAGTCGTTAAGACGTTTACCTAAGTTACGAAATGAAAGAGTTAACTAGATCCTCTATGGAAGTCGTTAAACGTTTACCTAAGTTACGAAATGAAAGAGTTAACTAGGATCCTCTATGGCGAAGTCGTTAAGACGTTTACCTAAGTTACGAAATGAAAGAGTTAACTAGGATCCTCTATGGCGAAGTCGTTAAGACGTTTACCTAAGTTACGAAATGAAAGAGTTAACTAGGATCCTCTATGGCGAAGTCGTTAAGACGTTTACCTAAGTTAGGAAATGAAAGAGTTAACTAGGATCCTCTATGGCGAAGTCGTTAAGACGTTTACCTAAGTTACGAAATGAAAGAGTTAACTAGGATCCTCTATGGCGAAGTCGTTAAGACGTTTACCTAAGTTAGGAAATGAAAGAGTTAACTAGGATCCTCTATGGCGAAGTCGTTAAGACGTTTACCTAAGTTACGAAATGAAAGAGTTAACTAGGATCCTCTATGGCGAAGTCGTTAAGACGTTTACCTAAGTTAGGAAATGAAAGAGTTAACTAGGATCCTCTATGGCGAAGTCGTTAAGACGTTTACCTAAGTTACGAAATGAAAGAGTTAACTAGGATCCTCTATGGCGAAGTCGTTAAGACGTTTACCTGTTACGAAATGAAAGAGTTAACTAGGATCCTCTATGGCGAAGTCGCAGACGTTTACCTAAGTTACGAAATGAAAGAGTTAACTAGGATCCTCTATGGCGAAGTCGTTAAGACGTTTACCTAAGTTACGAAATGAAAGAGTTAACTAGGATCCTCTATGGCGAAGTCGTTAAGACGTTTACCTAAGTTACGAAATGAAAGAGTTAACTAGGATCCTCTATGGCGAAGTCGTTAAGACGTTTACCTAAGTTACGAAATGAAAGAGTTAACTAGGATCCTCTATGGCGAAGTCGTTAAGACGTTTACCTAAGTTACGAAATGAAAGAGTTAACTAGGATCCTCTATGGCGAAGTCGTTAAGACGTTTCCTAAGTAGCGAAATGAAAGAGTTAACTAGGATCCTCTATCGAAGTCGTTAAGACGTTTACCTAGTTACGAAATAAAGAGTTAATGGATCCTATGGCGAAGTCGTTAAGACGTTTACCTAAGTTACAAATGAAAAGTTAACTAGGATCTTATGGCGAAGTCGTAAGACTTTACCTAGTTAGTGAAATGAAAAGTTACACTAGATCCTCATATGGGATCGTTAAGACGTTTACATTAAGCCAAATGAAAGAGTTAACTAGATCCCTATGGCGAATCGTTAAGACTTTGCTTCTACTAGTTAGGGATGAATATGCAGTAATTCTGAGTCCTCAGATTAGGCTGCAAGACGCGTGTTACGAGCTAAGAGTAAAGAATAGTAAACTAGGACCTCAGGCATGGATAGCGTAAGAGGACCTGTAGACTTAAATACTCGCAGATTTTGTATATGCTCGAGGAGAGATAGCTCATTAGAGAAGTACTCAATTTCTAAAGGATCTCATTCACTGGCATCGAATATTTGTCAGTGATCTTGCCCATGTAGGTAACTCAGTTCTTGTCTATAGAGCGATAAAACATAAGTTCCTGTTCAAGTTGAGCATGTAAAAGAACCCTTGCAGTTTGAAATCAAGATTTTGAGTCATTATGCTCCGCGAGGAGCGTTGAAGAATAAGCTGAAGTTCAGAAAAGGCTAAGCTCAGAGTTTTCAGCTCAAATGTGAAACTGTCGTCTAATCGTATAAGAACTATTCAGCTCAAATGTGAAATCTTTGTTACTGTATAGGATATTCAGCTCAAATGTGAAACTTTGTTACTTATAGGATATTCAGCTCAAATGTGAAATCTTTGTTACTGTATAGGATATTCAGCTCAAATGTGAAACCTTTGTTACTGTATAGGATATTCAGCTCAAATGTGAAACCTTTGTTACTGTATAGGATATTCAGCTCAAATGTGAAATCTCTGTTACTGTATAGGATATTCAGCTCAAATGTGAAATCTTGTACTGTACTACGTAAATAAAGATGTATAATATCAGCTAATGTAAATGTTGAAAGATTTTCTTTGTTACTGTATAGGATATTCAGCTCCAATGTGAAATCTCTGTTACTGTATGGCTCGGAAACGTGGTGAGTCACCAATTTAAATACAAATAAGATTCAGACCTTTATCAACGGATGTCTTCGACGGATACTCAGACTGAGATGGTATGATAGAGTTGCAAACACAGACCTGTGGAATAGAACCGGACAGGAACCCATGATGACCCAGTTCAAGAGGAGAAAATGGCGATTGGTCGGGTATATCCTAGGGAATACACAATCGAGTGTCACTCGACAAGCACTTGAGTGGAACCCGCAAGGAAAACGAAAAAGATCACGCCCTAAACAGACCTGGAGACGAAATCTTCTTGAGGAACTGCAGAGTCCTCGACTATATTGGGAGACCATTAAAAAAAGCCAGACCGAGAAAAGCGGCGCAGAAGTGTTGAGGCCCTATGCTCCACCAGGAGCCTGGAGAAATGAGCTGAAGTTCATAAAGGCTGAAAGAAATCGACTTTCTGAAAGGACATGCTGCATTGATCAGAATAAATTGCCATTTCCTATAGCATTTTTTTCCCCTTCTTGTTCCCAGAATAGATTGCTAATTGTTTCCTTTTTCTCTATATAAACACACACATACAGCTCGTAGAAACATTTAATTATGTGTGTGTGTGTGTTTCTTTATTTAAACCAATGGTTCTCAACTCTTTGAACTTGATATCACTCTTCGTCTTTTTAAAAATTATTTTTCATTATTTTCTTCTTTGTTTTCCTCTTCTTCATCTTATTCTTCATCACTTATTTTTCTTCATCTTCATCTTCTTATCTTATTCTTCATCACGTATTTTTCTTCATCTTCATCTTCTTTATCACTTATTTTTCTTCTCCTTTAATTTTTATTTTCCCTTCTTCTTCTTCTCTTCTTTCTTCTTCATCTTCTTTTTATTCTCCTTTATTTTCTTCTTTTTCTTCTCCTTTTCTTGATCTTCTTGATCTTCTGCTTCTACTTCATCATCTTTTTCAACTTTTTTTCCTTTTTTTCTACTGCTTCTTCATCATCTTTTGATATTCTTCTTATTTTCTTTTTCTTCTTCATTTTCTTTTCCTTGTTTTTCTTTTTTTTTCTTCTTCTAATTTATTTTTTCTTCTTCTTCTTCATTTTCTTCATCTTTCTCATTTTCTTATTTGTATTTTCTTCTTCGTTTTCTTCGTTTTCTTCTTCTTGTTCTTCATATTGCTATTTTTTCTCAAATGACTTATTAAAAAAAATTATTCGAGGGTCTTTTCGTGTCTTTCTTCGTTCTTTCCTGATGTTCTACAAGTTTACTACAATAGAACATCAGTAAAGAAGGCGAGAGAAAGATCACGAAAAAATGGTTAGATGGCATAGAGGAATTCTGTCAAAAAGCAAAACAAACTATCACATACGCCACCAGAACAGCGCAAGACAAAAACGGAAATCAAGACACTGGGCAACAACCCGATAGCAGTGTGATGACAGAGAGAAAAGAAAAAGTAGGCCTTCATTAATGCTGCCTCACGCATCCCGGATTGAGAACCGCTGCTTTACACTAAGCAAATATTTGTCATAGTCAATGAATCACGTGGAGTGAGTGAAAGAAAACTGCTAGATCAATAACTCCTACATTTATTTGACTGTCGAATTAAACAAGGGGCGAAGAATTCAAATATACTTCGCTTGTATGCCTTAGGCGGAAACAAACTTATAACAGTAAAGATCAATGGAAAATTACTAAGTGTTGGCATTTGTGTAATCGATGTCAAGGTTGTTTAATTTATTCAAAGTATTGACTAACTTTTCCCTAAGACTTACACCTTTATTAACTATGAATTCCTTGCCTCTGTTAATGTCACGTTCAAGTCTTCTATCAAATCTTATATTAGTATTCTCCGCGGTCTTCCTCTTTCCCGCCAGCTTGTTCTCAATGAAACAAGATACTCAAAAATGTTCTATCATTTCATTTACATTTAGTTATTGGTTATTGGTTATTGGTTATTGGTTACTGGTTATTGATTAGATCGGTTATGAGGAAGTCAAAACAACCATCGGTTCGCACTATAGAAGCAAATGGGCAAAGACCACCTCAGCACCAGCCAGTGACGGATACTATGGTCTTTCTCGACGTGAACAAGTTGCCATACTGCGCCTCCGTACCGACACAAGCTCAGAGCCCACATGTTCCATAAATTCAAAATTGGCACAACTAGCCTGTGTCCTGCAAATGGCAGACATGACGGCAGAACATGTCTTGCAAGACTGTCAATGGTTAGCAGGTATAAGGAAAGAGTACTGGCCACAACACACAGAGCTTCGAGAAAAGCTGTACGGAGGAACGGAGTCCCTTAAAACAACAGTAAAATTCATGATAAAGTTGGTCCATCAGTCTAGACTGGGAACGCAAGAGAGAGATTATTGGTTATTGGTTATTGATTATTGATTATTGGTTATTGGTTATTGATTATTGATTATTGGTTATTGGTTATTGGTTATTGGATATTGGCTATTGGATATTGGTTATTGGTTATTGGTTATTGATTATTGACTATTGGTTATTGGTTATTGTTTGGTTATGGTTATTGGTTATATTTGGTTGTATTGATATTGTTATTGGCTATTGGTTATTGATTATTGGCTATTGGTTATTGGTTATTGGTTATTGGTTATTGGTTATTGATTATTGGCTATTGGTTATTGGTTATTGATTATTGATTATTGATCACTGCTCCGACGTTATAGCACTCCGGGCAGACCTATTGGTGCTCAGTGTCCCTCAACAGTTGTCGAAAAACATGCATACTGATGGTTCCTACGTGTGGGCGGTTAAACACACTCCTCACTCTTCTCATCAGACATTAAGTTCTACTTCTACAACGGGTAACTCCAAACTCTTGAAATCTCTGAATCGATTCAACATCTATTTTAGTGTCTTCATCCAACAGGCAGCCGTGAAGAGACCGAAGAATATCCCATCATCATCTTCAACTCCCCAACAATCGATGCTGTTGATGTAAGCATGTCCGCTCTCACATTGTCGCAAACACCCGCATGCCCAGGACAGTAGATCCACGTAAGCCTCTGGAGGTTCAAAACTTCAAGAGACGACATCACTCATACCGCAACCCTCCTGTTGGACCTTCCGAAGCATCACCTGAGAGTCAGACACAAAAACCGTCACAGTAAACAAAGTCTAAGAGAGCAAATGGAGGGCAGTAGTAACGGCCTCAACCTCCATCCTCATACTAGAAGTAGTTGTCCTGTCGGGTTGGTTCTGTGATTGAGAGCTTTGTTCCATTATTTCCTGCTATTGTCATAACCTCAATCTTATAAAAGTTAAATTTTATACTAATATTTGTACATGTGCTATTTAGTTTGTTGATGCGATTCTTTTATCGTAGTAACATTTTCTTGGTTATCTACACAAATCAGTTCATTTAGAATGTCCTGCACGCTGGAATTCTTTTGCGCTGACTTCGTATCTTCGCTTGAATTTGATCTATTGTGCATATATTAACAATAAATTAGAAGAGCGTCTGGTCGAATAGATTAAAGCGCGGTCTCCCATTCGGAAGACCCGGGTTCAATCCTTGGAGTTGTTCCTATTGTGGGTATAAATATAAAAAAAATAATAACTGGAAAAGTTTCGCGAGGACTACACTAGCATGCGACCATTAAATGCAAGTTTGGCGAGGACTACACTAGCATGCGACCATTAAATGCTAGTCTCATGCAGGACTACACTAGTATGGCTACCATAAATGCAAGTCTTGGCAGGACTTACACTGGCATGCGACCATTAAATGAAGTTTGAGCGGGACTCCTGCTGCGACCATTAAATGCAAGTTTGGCGAGGACTACACTAGCATGCGACCATTAAATGCAAGTTTGGCGAGGACTACACTAGCATGCGACCATTAAATGCAAGTTTGGCGAGGACTACACTAGCATGCGACCATTAAATGCAAGTTTGGCGAGGACTACACTAGCATGCGACCATTAAATGCAAGTTTGGCGAGGACTACACTAGCATGCGACCATTAAATGCAAGTTTGGCGAGGACTACACTAGCATGCGACCATTAAATGCAAGTTTGGCGAGGACTACACTAGCATGCGACCATTAAATGCAAGTTTGGCGAGGACTACACTAGCATGCGACCATTAAATGCAAGTTTGGCGAGGACTACACTAGCATGCGACCATTAAATGCAAGTTTGGCGAGGACTACACTAGCATGCGACCATTAAATGCAAGTTTGGCGAGGACTACACTAGCATGCGACCATTAAATGCAAGTTTGGCGAGGACTACACTAGCATGCGACCATTAAATGCAAGTTTGGCGAGGACTACACTAGCATGCGACCATTAAATGCTTCAGTCTTATGTCCTACTTGTCCTATACAGTTATAAAGGGCGGTAACACAGGCAGTTTTTTTTTTGGCCGATCCAGAAGCACTTGAGCTTTCAGCTCTTCTGTTCGGTGTCATGGACATCGTAACTCTTCGGTTCGGTGCCACAAACACCGTGAATCTGAGGAACCTGTGGCTTTTCTGCCAGCCCGCGGAATTGAACCCGCTTTCACAAAGGGCTAGTCACTCGCAGTCCAACGCGCTACGAACACGCTGGGCAGGCGGGCGACACAGGCAGTAAAGACATTAGAAAAAAACATTGGATGTTAATAAATGTGATGATCCTATTACATACAGTCTTGTCGTAATACTAATATAGTGTTAACATTATTTGGGAAATAATAAATTAGACATCCATGTCAATGGCACCACAATCAACCAAGTGCAAGAATTCAAATACTTAGGAAGCATATTCACAGAAGACGGAAGTCTAGACAGAGAGATGGAGGCTAGAGTGCAAAATGCAAATGCTGTAACCTACCAGCTAGCCTCATTGTTACGGCACCCAAAAATCTAACTGACAGCTAAGCAACAAACGATCAACAGCATTTTCATACCTACTTTGTGTTACCAGAGCCAAACATGGACAATGTGCAATGCGCAGTCGCAAATAATAACTAAATCTGAAGTTCGCTTCTTCAAAAAGTTACCAACAACATCAGAAAAAATAGAATCACCAGCATCAGCATAAGAAAGAAAGTTGGGGCAGAACCTTGTTTGAAATACATTTAGAAACAAAGAATGAAGTGGTTTGACCACTTAATAAGAAATCATCCAAACTACACAGTATATAGTCTTCTACAACTAAACATCAGGAATGAAGGCGAGTGGAAGAAGAAGAAGAAGGTTACTTGTTACCCTGTTGTTTGTCTCCACTGAGCAATAGCTGTTAAAATAAAGTCTGTTTCATGGATACTTTGATACTTTGTTCCGTCTGTGTGTTGCCGGAGCTAACAAATGAAGTAAAGAGTAGTAACACTACGACCTGCAAGGCGTGTCTTTAAAGGCGACTGAGGTAGGGGCCTAGGAAAGCTATCTTAGTAAATAAAAAGCGTCGCAGAAATCAGATGTGCTGGCCTACTAGTAGGAGCATAACTGACACAACGTACAAACGCTCTTAGGTTCAGATCACATAATTCTTCTTCTTCTTCAAACTCTCCACATCGACCACTTGTCAACCACACTGTTTGATTTGTATGTGATTTGAGCCTAAGAGCGATTGTACGTTGTGCCACTTATGCGCCTACAAGTAAGCCAGCACATCCGATTTCTGCGATGCTTTTTTATTTACTAGGTACATCCTAGGGCCTACATGAATCGCCTCTTACGACAAGCATTGTAGGTTGCAGTGGTACTATTCTTTGCTTCCTTGCCTTGCCTCGGCACAACACGAACAAATCATATAAAATCACACAGAGTGGTTAACAAGTGGTCGATATGGAACATTCGAAGAAGAAGAACTTTATTCCACCCGTGTCTTGCCGGGGCTCGCATAGGGAGCAACGAATAGTAACACTCGATCCGCAAGGCATGTCATAAGAGGCGACTGGGGTAAGGGACAAGGGAAGCTACCCTCGTAAATAAAAAAGTAGAGCAGAAATCGGATATGCTTGCCTAAAAGTAGGCGCATAACTGGCACAACGTACAATCGCTCTTAGGCTTAGATCACATTCAAATCATAAAGAGTGGTTTCTCTCTCTCTCGCGATCGTTCTTTCTGGCCATTTTGATCATTCTTATTGTGATGTATAAACAGCCTTTGCCAATAACGTTTTTTACGTCACATCTTCAGTACCATTTGGAACTCTGGTGCATGTCCTTCGGCGATGTGTCCGATTTCAACCAGTGTTTACTGGGTTCGCTTTCCATTAGACTTTGGCTATCCCCAGCCGACCTGCAAGGCAGCAGGTAGCTATTTCTTTAGGGTAGCGGCCCTTTGACGACCTACCCTCTCGGGTTGTTGAGCGTCATCTGTCCAGGTTATGTCTTTTTTTTTGACTACTTGGTTTGCCTACCATCCAGCTTTGTGTACGATTAACTCCGTTAACCTTGATTGTCCCAATCTAATCACAAGGCAGTAGTAGTTCCCCTGCGAGCTGAAACGCCATGATTCCAGTTTTTTTTTTTTTTTTCTGCACATATGGGTGGACCGCTCACCCCTACGCCTGCCACGCAATCTCGTCGCTCTACCATCAGCGCTTCACGTCTGCTCCACCGGTGGCCCACCCGTGCATCGTCCGCATGCGTGTCGCTTGCTTTGGTGCCTGCTCACCGTGTCCATTGGCTTTCATCGTGCTCAATTTACTATGGACATGACACTTGAAGGTTTCATGGGCCCCTCACCTCGCAAGGGCTCCGAGTTTCGTCCCATGTGGGCCTACGTGTCTTCTATGAATGCACACCTCATCCCTTTATGTTTGTTTGTTCGGGCTCCCACCTCAGGGCTCCGCGTCTCGTCCATGTTTGCCCACGTGCAACTCAACTCGGGATCCCCACCTACGGACAGCAAGTTTTCCCCGCGTGGGCCCACGCTCTTCTCTGAGTGCACCCTCAACCCTTGATGTTTATCCGTTCAGCATTTCCCATCGAGCATTAATAGTGACTCTGGGATTCCACTCGTCTGTGTTGCAAACGGATTTCATCCAACGTGGCTACGTCTGAATCACTACTTATACCAGAGTAGCTCTCCCTCGATCCCTATCCGCTTAGCCAGACAGGAACCAATGTCTGTTTCCTGGTTCCACGTGGAGACATTGAGAAGGATGTTGATTAGTGCCAGCTCACTAATCCTTGCGCGACGTTGTCCCTATGCGCCATTAACCTCAAAGAGTGATTGAACAAGTGGTCAATATGGAGCGTTCGAAGAAGGAGAAGAAGTTGTTTGTTGACAAAGTTCAGTACTGATGTTGTAGAAACTTTTTTCCTGATATATTCATCTCTAAACATGAGAGTAGTTATCAATAAAAAAAAAAGTTAATTAATTATATCGAAGACTTTGAATGACTTGCGACGCCATTATCGATGGGCGTTGCCCTTGTGTTTACATATTATTTCTGAGTAGAAATCCCATATTTGCGTCGGGTCAATATTTCTAAGTACTTGACGGGTTACACAAAAATGTGGATCAAAGAGCTATCAGTTGTGTCCATACGAAACAAAGTGATTTTAAGTCCATGTATACACTTGAAATATCTGGGTGCCATTATCACATCAGATGGAAGAAATTCAGAAATAAAAAGCAGAATCATCATCATCAAGTAGCTTGTCCCTTCCAGATCTTGGCTCCTGTTGAATGACAGCAGTCCTGAAAAATTCTCTATTCTGTGCAAGTTGACCGGTGTCAGCAGCAGTCATTCTCAGATCGTCAATGACATCTTGCACCCATCATCTTCTAGTTCTTCCTCTCATTCTTCTTCCAGACACCATTTCCTCCAAAATGACCATCTCTAGGAACTAATGTCATTTGATGTTATGTCCAAAATATTCCATTTTCCGTGATTTTATCATCTTTAATAGCCAACTCTCTTTAATATCAAGCTGTTGTAGAGCAGAGCGTTTGTTCTTTCTCTGTCCATGATATTCTAAGTAGCAGAATAGCTCGGCGGACGAAATCAGCCTTTCTGAAGATGAATAACATACTAAATAATACATTCTTGTCAGTTACGTTGAGAAAACAAGTAATCCAATGCTATATAGAGCCAATACTTTTATATGGCAGTAAGTCATGGACAATTAGCAGACACATGGTAAGAACATTGGAAGTCACAGAAATGTGGTTTCTCAGAAGATATTGAAAGTGCCATTGACAGCTAGAAAGACCAATGAAGAGATCTTGTCCGAGACAGATTCATATCGAAATCTAATCAATCGAATAAGAAACAGACAATCAAGGTTTTTCGGACATATAATTAGTTCACTGCTAACAACAAATGGAAATGGGATGAAGGAAATTAAAAGAAGAACAAACATGGCTTTACAAAAATTAAACAACCAGAAACAGTATGAAACGGAACTGATAAGAAAACAAAGATCAGAATACTAAGAGCATGCATTTCCTATTGCAACTTATGGTTGAAGTATGGACATTTAATAAAGCAGTGGAAAAACATATATGTGCTTTTGAATATAAGTGTTGCAGAAGAGTTCTCCGTATATCTTGGACAGAGAAGCGAACAAATAAATTTATCCAGAAAGAACTCACAATCAAAGAAAACTGGCTGATGCTACAAATAAGAAAGAGAAAATTGAGGTATTTTGGACATATAAAAGAGCTGGAGAAGACCATCATGGAAGGAGGCATACCGGCAAAGAGAAGAAGAGGACGACTACGGAGAAGATGGATTCAGGGTATAACTGATGGTTTGAACATGACAGCTACAGATGCAGGAAATTTGGCCTATGAGAGAAAGAAATTCCGGAGGACTGTTGGGGTGACAAAGTTCTGCTCAAGACTAGCTACTTGATGATGAGTTTAGAACAGTTGGTTACAGGAAACAAAATACAGGGGGAGAGAGATAGAGGAGACAAAGGATAAAAATTCCGGGACGGAGTTGAAGGATTGCACGAGAGACATACAGATGTGGAGAGACATGATTGCCTACATCAACCGATACTACACTTGATTGATGGATTGATTGATTGATTGATTGATTGATACACTTGAACATTTTAACTTTTATCAAATCCGATCTTTGATGAAATAAAATAAATAAATATACATGGCTAAATGTTTACTGATGAAACAATAGTAGAAGAATATAATTGTTCTGCTTCTACTACGTACATTTTCATTTATTAACTCATTCACTTCTCTGAGCCAATAAACTGGCTCTCTGTATATTTAAAGATGACGCTAAGCCTCTATACTGGCTAATTTAGTATACATTGACAAGTGCGTCCTAGAGACCCGTAGTATTGTCGTTGTTAGTGAACTAGCTTCTTAGCCTGATGATCCAGGTTTAATTCCACAATGGGTGAGGAAGTTTTTCGTAACTGTAACGGCTCTCAGGTCAACCCAGCCTCAATTGAGTACCAGGAAAAGGTCTGGGAAGTAAAGGCAGCAGGCGTGATGTTGACCACATCACCCATCGTGTGTCGACAGTCAATGAAAAATACGAACCTAACAACGTATTACCCTATACATCACGCGGTATAAAAACGGTTCTAAACCAAGTGTGTCCAGAGGTAGCAAAAATAGTACGGAATGAAAGGATTAATCTGAATTTTAACTCATTCGTACTATCTCCCGCAAGATATGTCAATATTATATTTTAAAACCATCCAACTGCCGTACACTTCGTCAAGCTAAATTAGTGCTAAATTTACATCAAAACATTCTTATTCTTCTTCTTCCTCTTCGAATGATCCATATCGACCACTTATTAACCACTCTGTATGATTTGTATGTGATCTGAGACTAAGAGCGATTGTGCGTTATGCCAGTTATGCGCCTACACGTTGCCTAGAACATCCGGTTTCTGCGTGCTATTTATTTAGTAGGGGATATCTCCTAGACCCATACCTCAGTCGCCTCTTACGACATGCCTTGTAAGCCGCAGTGGTACTATACTTTGCTCTCCTGATAGCCCCGGCAACACACAGTCGAGCCACATTACTGAAACATCAAGAAACAACAAAATAAATGATTTATCTGTAAACATATCTGAACCATCTGAGTTTGATAACATTTCATAGCAGCAGAAAGTGTTTCCTTCCGACCTGCCATCAAATTTATTCTATTCCTAACAAATTCATTTGTTTTGTTTTATTTATCAAATATCCCCAACATTCTTATATAACATTTATATTCAAAAAACCTGAGGTCTTCTCTTCATATCTTTTATTTACTGGCCAGCTCTCACATCTGCATAAAAAAATCGATAGATCGAGATATTTATATGCGTTAACCTTCCTGGAGAAAAACTGATGTTGTTTTAATAAACCACATCTAACCTTGACGTTGCTGATATAGTTATATTTAATGTAGAAATACTTGATATATTTACTATAGAGAATGTTATTAAATAAGTCTGTACTCTAGACAAGCTGAAGGATTTATGAAGAATGGATGCGTATCTTCTTCTTTTGTCGTCTCACTGCTACCGGGTTGTTGCCCAGTGTCGTGGTTTTCTGTAATTGTTTTGCGCTGTTCTGGTGAATTGGGTTATTTTTGTTATTTTTGTTCTTTGACAGGATTCTGCTATGACAGCTAACCATCTTTTCCGTGGTCTTCCTCTCGCCTTGTTTCCTGCTGTTCCTTTTTAGAAGATTATGTATATTGTGAAGTTTTATAGTATTATTATTAAGTAACCAAACCACTTCATTCTTTGTTTCTCAATGTAATTCAAGCAAGGTTCTGTGCCAACTTTCATTCTTATGCTGATGTTGGTGACTCTGTCTTTTCTGATGTTGTTGGTAACGTTTCGCAGGTTGCAAATTTGCCTATATCAGAGAATATGATTGATTACACAGGATCGTCTGTACACTTGGACGCTACGGTAGGGACTGCGTCTAGGCGTCGTTAATGCGGAGATTCTTGCACTCGTGGATCAGCACTCCAATTTAGGTGATATCATTATTTTCAACGATGGCTCTCTCAAAACCAGATAATCGTGGGCGTATTCGGTACAACAAAACGGTAACACACTTCATGAGGACTGGAGCGCTTTCGAGACAACAACATCGAGCATGACTATGGAGATTGCCGCTGCATCAAGTTTTCTCACAAAGCTGTCTGAGCAACAGGTAACCCATACGCTTATCATATCAGACTCGATGAATATGCTTCAAATGTTTGAGGCTGGAAGTCTGCGCGGGGAATGGGTGGATAGCATTTGGTGATCAGGTCTCAAGAAAATGACTTTGCTGTACACACCTGTACATACTGGAGTGTAGGGTAACCAACGTGCTGACTTTCTGACAAACAATGCCCTGACTCAAGCAGGCAGAAGTATGGACAGAGTCGATGTCATCAATGCGGTAAGCTCTCATTTATGTGATGTGGGCGATTCTCAGACACTGGAACGAGTTCCAGAATTAGAAGTTAAGTTTGGACATGCCAGACAGTGTCGGCTTCGTGGTAGAGAGAGAAGGTATACTAATCAACTTCTCATGGGTACGGTGAGAACATGGACCTTGGGATGGCTGCTGCAGCTAAGGACAGAGCACGCATATGAATGCCCAAATTGCTAGGATATCGATCGCATAACATAACTTTATACCAATGATCGTTTTCGTCTTTACAGACGGTCAATTGGTAAGTAGGTCCTGTCTATTTATGCCTAGCCTGGGCAGCGGGTATGGGGCGTGTGTCTTGCCCATTTTACCACAAACCCCCATATAACAAAATAACACACACATCACACAAAAATCAAGCACAATTCGAACACACAAAAATCACGCACAATTCAAACACACAAAAATCACGCACAATTCAAACACACAAAAATCACGCACAATTCAAACACACAAAAATCACGCACAATTCAAACACACAAAAATCACCCATATTTCAAACACACAAAATCACCCACATTTCAAACACATACAAATAACACACAAAACATGCATACAAATAACATACAAATCACACAAAACCACATACTCACCACAAAACAGACACACATTCATCACACACAAAAACAGACACACACTCATCACACACAAAAAGACCACATTCATCACACACAAAATAGACACACACTCATACACACAAAACAGACACACACTCATCACACACAAATCAGACACACACTCATCACACACAAACGACACACACTATCACACACAAACAGACACACACTCATCACACACAAAACAGCACACAAATCAGACACACACAAAACACTCACAAAAATCCTCCTACAAAATGCCAAATCAAGGGTAATCGAACATATACCATTAGTCGTATAATCTGCGGAACTACCATTACTACCCCAACACCTCTACCCTTCTTCTCAATCTAACAAACACATTAATCCAGCAGAAAACAAACATAAAACACCACTTCTCACATTATCTAAATCACTGAAAGAAAGTATATATATATAAAAATGTCAACAAATCCATAACTAATTATTATTGTAGAAAGAGAGAGAGAAAATATAAACATGTTCTGAAATCAATAATACAAATCATGAATAGAAATTCGGAAAGCTATCAGAGTAATCAATAACAGATCAAAGACACGGCGTATTTCGTGTTTCTCGCTTGAGTATCTCTTGAGTTCATTTCTCTGTTGTTGCGTTCGTGTGTTGATGGGGATTGTAACGGGAAGCAACGAACTCGTAACACTGCGACCTACAAGGAATGTCGTTAGAGGCGACTGAGGTAGGGATCTAGGGAAGCTATCCTAGTAAATAAAAAGCGTCGTAGAAATTGGATGTGCTGGCCTACTTGAAGGCGCATAATTGACACAACGTACGATCGCTCTTAGGTTACTATCGTATACACAGTGATTTCTTAGGCTCAGAAATCTTAGGATTTTTAGGCTTAAACATCGTTTAGGCTCAGATCACATACACATTACAAAGAGTGGTTTAACAAGTTGTCGATATACAGCGTTTGAAGAAGAAGTATGATGATGTGTATTTTAGTTTTTAAAATTATTTTATTTATTCCGTTTACTTAGCGAAGAGATTTAGACTTTTTGTTTGTACACGTGGACATATGTATATCTGTGCAGAAGGTCCAAGTGATATGGACCGGTCACGTTGCTAGGATACCTGATAAATGCATCGCAAAACAGCTTGAAGGGGAGAGATGTTCAGCTGGTAGACAGAAACAACACTTTAAAGACACTCTTAAATTGTCTCTAAAATGCTTCAATGTAGACACCACGTGCTGAGAATCCCTGGCGCATGATCTCCAAATTTGGCGCTGTGACAACACAAGAGGAACTCGCATAGCTAAGAATCGGCGTGCCGTTGAGGCACAGAGAAAACGAGTCGCGCAAAAAGACGAACACATAACACCCACATGTCTAACCTTGATCATGTATGCCCCACATGTGGTAGGGGATTGTGTTTTAGGACTGGACTCGACAGTCACCTCCACACACACCAGAGAGGTGTCGCATTACACTTCTGAGGCTGTTGTCATTATCATTAATGTGCAAGAAAGAAGGGTACAACAGGTATACGAGTGCTCATCAATCAAAATAGGACTGGTACGGTCAGTCGCTGGACGCTGTTGAGATGATTGCGAAGAGATCGAGCGACCTCAAGGAATGTCGAGAGGCACTGAAGAGGGATTCAAGACTGAAACTGAAAGCGTCATATCATTGCGATGGCTGGCTTTTGCGCATAATTGACACGAGATCTCTAGATTACATCGATAGCACATGATCTTCTAGCTCAGAAACTTAATTTTAAACTCAATCATACGTTTGAGCTATCATGACACAACAGGTGTACTCAATTGTCACTAACAGCGTTAAGAAGAAACTCATATGCAGTATTTTATTTGATAGAATTATTTATTTATTCCGTTTTTAGAAGAATTTAGTTTTTCTGTTTTCTAGTTCTTGATAACAGGTCTATAAGCATCGAAAACAGCTTGAGGTGTTTTCACTGTAGCTATAACTACACTTTAGCCTTCTTAATTGTTCAAATCTTCAATTACACAGTCTTTGCTCATATCCCATTTCCTCAAGAGAACCGCATAGCAACCTCCTGAGACGAATTTTCCGCAGACTGATACATACCATGTCTCGACTACCTCAATGTTGGTTGATTTTCGACTACTCGCATCTAACGGTTGATGCTGATCTATCATTAACATGGGTACAACAGATCATCGCTCACTAAACACAGAACTGGTACTCAGTCATGACGTTTGATGTATTGCACAAATGGTGCACTGACATCTGATCACTAGAACAACGAAATGAAACTTCATCTTGCGATGACGTTTGATAACGATCTACACAACATGAGGACCATCTATCACTAGAACACAAATTGAAACTCCCATCTATACGTTTGATGCTATCTGACACAACATGGGTGACTCATCTGTCACTAGAACACAAATTGAAACTCCCATCTATACGTTTGATGCTATCTGACACAACATGGGTGACTCATCTGTCACTAGAACACAAATTGAAACTCCCATCTATACGTTTGATGCTATATATCTCTCTTTTGATCGTTATTCACGGCTAATTTTATCATTCTTATTGTGATGTATAATTGGTCCACTGGCAAGAACGGGTGATCTACGTCGGGTCTATTGTGCGCCCATGGTGACTAGACCCGCCCGTCCGGTTTCAGCCAGCTTTTGATTTACTAGGGTGAACTTTCCTAGGGTACGATCCTTTCTGCCGACTATGTCGGCCCGGATCTTAGCCTTTTCGATCAGCTTTTCCGTATATTTGGGCTTTGTGATCTACGCCAAGACAGTGAGTTACGCTGTTATGCCCTTTCTGACTATGAGGTCGTTCCGGATTAGAAACATTTCTCAGGGCTTATAAGTTTGTCCTCGGACGGCGTCTTACTCGTATAAAATGCCGTGTAAAGTATCGGCCTTCGCCAATGTTCGGACCCGGACAGCCTGTCAGATCTTTACATTGTCGACTTTACTTTACCGTTAATTTTTGAGTTTGATCCAGAGTAGGAACATTCTCAGCATTTTCTAGACGCGTGTTGGTACGTGGCAATTTGCAGTTAGTCTCCGAAGGCACCGGCGTGGGGTCAGGCACAAACAATGTAGAAGGTCGTTTCAATCGGCGCTAGCAACGCAACTGAGGATTTTGCGCTCGCCACCATCACCCGCCCCAGTTCTTCCGGGGATGTTAGTTGTGACTTCAATAGTACCTTGCCCGGTTGCCCCAAGGCTGGCAGTTCCGTTAGGCATCACCCACCTCAGTTCTTCCGGGGATGTTAATTGTTATCGCAACAGTACCTTGCACGGTTTTTCAGGGAGAGTAGTTTCGTTATGCACTAAAACGCAACTTGTTGTTTTGCGCTCGGCAAACCAAGCCCAGTACATATATCTGCACCAGGCCACCGATGCGGAGTCAGCTGCAATCTTCCCTCGTACCGACACAAGGGTAGACTTTTATTTGTTACGGATCTGACTTTGTTCTTGCCCACGAGCTGACAATGTTTGCCCCCTCCTCAGGGCTTCGAGTTTCGCCCTACGTGGGCACACGTTTCGTCACTGGATGCACCTCTCATCCTTTCATGTTTACCAGTCTCCCCATCGGCAAAGAAACAGGTAATTTGTGGCGGGACTTTTGACTTACATGTCGAGCTCGTGTATGGAGTCTCATGCTCCTGAGATTACGTTTTGCGTTCGGCCTTACACCGGGGAGTGGGGCTTATGTCAGAGACGTTTCACTGCTGTTTTTTTTTTGTTCGGGAACTTGGGCAATATTTTGTTAAACATCGGCCGGAGATTTGTTCATTTGGTTCTATGGATCTGCATTTCTTTTTTTTCGTACTGCACTGCTAACACTACCAGTAGTTCTCCCCGATCCCTACCCCCAATTAGCTAGACCGGTACCAAAGTCTGTTTCCAGGGTCACCGTGTGGAGGTTGGGGGCAGGGTCTTGGTTAACGCGCCCCTTCGCTAACCCTGGCTCATGTTACCGCCGTGACCATGAGCCTTTGACCCTGACGTTATCTAACACAACATGGGCGACTGATCTGTCACTAGAACACAAATTGAAACTCCCATCTCTACGTTTGATGCTATCTAACACAACATGGGTGACTCATCTGTCACTAGAACGAAAATTGAAACTCCCATCTCTACGTTTGATGCTAACACAACATGGATGACTCATCTGCCACTAGAAAGCAAATTGAAACTCCCATCTCTACGTTTGATGCTAACACAACATGGATGACTCATCTGTCACTAGAACGCAAATTGAAACTCCCATCTCTACGTTTGATGCTATCTAACACAACATGGGTGACTCATCTGTCACTAGAACACAAATTGAAACTCCCATCTCTACGTTTGATGCTATCTAACACAACATGGGTGACTCATCTGTCACTAGAACGAAAATTGAAACTCCCATCTCTACGTTTGATGCTAACACAACATGGATGACTCATCTGCCACTAGAAAGCAAATTGAAACTCCCATCTCTACGTTTGATGCTAACACAACATGGATGACTCATCTGTCACTAGAACGCAAATTGAAACTCCCATCTCTACGTTTGATGCTATCTAACACAACATGGGTGACTCATCTGTCACTAGAACACAAATTGAAACTCCCATCTCTACGTTTGATGCTATCTAACACAACATGGGTGACTCATCTGTCACTAGAATACAAATTGAAACTCCCATCTCTACGTTTGATGCTATCTAACACAACATGGATGACTCATCTGTCACTAGAACGCAAATTGAAACTCCCATCTCTACGTTTGATGCTAACACAACATGGATGACTCATCTGCCACTAGAAAGCAAATTGAAACTCCCATCTCTACGTTTGATGCTATCTAACACAACATGGATGACTCATCTGTCACTAGAACGCAAATTGAAACTCCCATCTCTACGTTTGATGCTAACACAACATGGATGACTCATCTGCCACTAGAAAGCAAATTGAAACTCCCATCTCTACGTTTGATGCTAACACAACATGGATGACTCATCTGTCACTAGAACGCAAATTGAAACTCCCATCTCTACGTTTGATGCTATCTAACACAACATGGGTGACTCATCTGTCACTAGAACACAAATTGAAACTCCCATCTCTACGTTTGATGCTACAAATAAGAATGTGAAAACTAAAGTATTTTGGACATATAATGCGACACGAAGTACTGGAGAAGACCATCATGGAAGGAAGCATCCCGACAAATAGGAAAAGAGGAAGATCACGGAGAAGATGGATTCAGGATGTAAATGATGGTTTGAGCATAACGGCTGCAGAGGCCCATGAGAGAGTGAAATTCTGAAGGACTGTTATGGTGGCATAGAACAAGCTATATGACGATGATGACCCCTACGCTCAACGACAAGAGTGGACAAGCTATATGACGATGACGACCCCTACGCTCAACGACAAGAGTGGACAAGCTATATGACGATGACGACCCCTACGCTCAACGACAAGAGTGGACAAGCTATATGACGATGATGACCCCTACGCTCAACGACAAGAGTGGACAAGCTATATGACGATGATGACCCCTACGCTCAACGACAAGAGTGGACAAGCTATATGACGATGACGACCCCTACGCTCAACGACAAGAGTGGACAAGCTATATGACGATGACGACCCCTACGCTCAACGACAAGAGTGGACAAGCTATATGACGATGATGACCCCTACGCTCAACGACAAGAGTGGACAAGCTATATGACGATGATGACCCCTACGCTCAACGACAAGAGTGGACAAGCTATATGACGATGATGACCCCTACGCTCAACGACAAGAGTGGACAAGCTATATGACGATGACGACCCCTACGCTCAACGACAAGAGTGGACAAGCTATGACCGATGAGCTTGACCCTACGCTCAACGACAACAGTGGACGACACTATCACTAGAAACAAATTGAATCCATCCTACGAGCTCTAACGACAAATGAAAGCTATCTGACTGATGATGAAATTCTCCTACGCTCAACGACAAGATGTGACAAGTTATATGACATATACTACGCCAACGACAAGATGGAAAGCTATATGGAGATGACCTCGTCAACGACAAAGGAAGATCGGAAAGTGGATTCAGGATGATGATGGTTGACCCTACGCTCAGACGACAAGAGTGGAAGTATATGACGATGACGCTTACGTGACAAGAGGACAAGCTATATGACGATGATGACCCTACGCTCAGCGACAAGAGTGGACAAGCTATATGACGATGATGACCCCTACGCTCAGCGACAAGAGTGGACAAGCTATATGACGATGATGACCCCTACGCTCAACGACAAGAGTGGACAAGCTATATGACGATGATGACCCCTACGCTCAACGACAAGAGTGGACAACCAATTCGATATCATACCATCTGTGAAAGACAATAAACAAATAATATAATGTATGTGTTTTGTGATAGATGGAAGGTAGAGTATCTCTGTGTGTGTGTGCAAAGATGAATAGGCTGAGACGATGATGGTGGGAGTTGTAGCGATTTGTGTTGTGTGTTTGTGTGTGTTTCATGTGTTTGTGAGTGAGTATGTGATAAAATAAAAGTAAGAGAGAGAAAATAGGTTAGAGTGTGTGTGTGTCTCCATGAGGCTATTACCTTGTAGTAGTGGGTGGGGGTGTAGAGAGGGAGTGGGGGAAGGGACCGTACGTGCCTCTGGGACCAGGAAATCTAGAATTTCAGAAACATGGTTACCCAAGACAAACAGGTCAACCTTCTGACCATCCAGATTGAAGTTTGTGCGAACCGCTAATTCCATTAAAAATAAAGAGCACAGTTACAGAAACTAACAACAAGCATTTCGAATGAAATTCACAGCTCACAGCTTCGCTCTAAGCACACAATTTAAAAATAATTCTAAAAGGAATTTTGTTTTATTGATTTCTACGTCTTCTCTTAACTCCCCTTGAAGCATAACATTATCAACAAATGTCTTCCAACCAGATCTATCTTAAGGAAGACGGTTTAGTTTATTCCAGGTATTTCCCACCTTTGCTCTGTAGACAGTTTGACTTCTAGTCGTGCCATACCTCTACTATCTACCGTATTCTAGTCTTCAGAGGCAACATGTTGGTGTCTGGTTTCGTATTCCCAACCACGGTGTATGTCCCACTGTGTATGTCCCACTGTGTATGTCCCACTGTGTATGTCCCCACCTTGTATTCCCATTGTATTCCCTTGTATGTCCACTTATGTCCCTGTTATGCCACTTTATTCACTCGATAGTCCTGTTATGTCCACTGTGTATGTCCCAGTGTATGTCCTTATGTCCCCTGTCCCACTGTAGTCCCTAGCTGGAGCCACGATGTTCATTGTGTTGTCTACTGTGTTGTCCACTGTTATTCCCATGTGTATCCATGCTATGTCATGTTATGTCCCATTCTTGTCTGTATATGTCCCACTGTCAGTCCCTGTGTATGTCCCACTGTGTATGTCTCAACCCTTCCATCTCCTACATTTATTTTCTCGTTGATATTGTTGACCATGTGCGCCTGTTTCTCTCAAACTTTTATTTAGCGATAGTTCTAAGATATTTATAGATTTGACATTGAATCGGACAAATATTGTCCCAAGTCATGTCCTTATACCCTCTCTATCTAACATGCAACGTCCTAGCGCTTGGGGCAGCAAGAAATGCATCATTCTTTTCTATTCTTGGCCGTACTTATATATTGTGTTCCAGCTTTTGTTTCATTTCCTTCAATTCTTGTTCTACTATTCTCCTCCAGGTTGTGTGACTCTTCCAAGTTTTCGTTTACCCTCTGGTGTCCACCTCTAGGCTTATTTCGTGACAGAGTTAGTCTCCATGGGTATTTTCTACCCATCTCTTTTGTATGATAATGCTCATATTCTCTTGTTGACATTGAGCAAGCAGTTCTTGGTTAGTGATAATTCTTAGCTAGAACACGCTTATAATATTTTCATGCATTTTTATGTTATGTTATGTATGTATGTTATGTTTAGTTTTTTATGTTATGTCATTGTTATGTTATGTTATGTTATGTTATGTTATGTTATGTTATGAAGCCTTACTAATCCCGAGGTCTGGATTAAAGCGGCGAAAAATTATATTCAGCATTTACGTTGATTGGTATGAGAATAATCATTGCAATTCGGTGAGTAACCATGTGTGCCCCAGTCTATTTCTTGCACATGAAGATCTCATGGGCAGCGCACGAACTCCGTAGCACTGGCGAGGGTTTCTGATGTAATTTAGAAGATGGTGAAAATATTTTGAAGAAATTTATTTTGAATTTTTATTTCATTTGTAGAACCTTTCTTCTTGATTTTCAATCATGGTTATTTTCCCGGTTATCGGTTTTTCAACCTTCTCTTCTTGATTTTCAACTGCATGGGTTATTTTTCACCTCTTGGCATGTTATTTCGGTTATGGTTTCAACCTTCTCTTCTTGATTTTCAACTGCATGGGTTATTTTTCCCGGTTATCGGTTTCAACCTTCTCTGATTTCAACGCATTTATTTCTTCGTTTTCAACTTCCTTTGATTTTCAACTGCATGGGTTATTTTTCGTTATCGGTTTCAACTTCTCTTGATTCAACGATGGTTATTCGTACAACGAACACGGAACTACGTTTTATCATCCGTCTCTGATAGGACTAGGAACTCGATCTCACCTACACTGAGATCAGAGAGTTGCGGAAAATATCACGATCGCTCCACGAGGGAGCGAACTGTGTACCTTTGAAACTAAAGACGAACAACTAACCTCTACGCCCCAGACACCCCTCCACTCCCGTTCAGCAGCATTTACGTGAGAAATCTGAGTATTGAATATCTTCAATTTCAAGTGTTCTTAAATGATTTCACATAAATACAATTTCAATTACTCAATTTCATTAAGACATTTTTTTGCCATTTTTGTTCTTTCCCTCTCTCAATCTCTTTCAATGAATGAGAAGAAGAATGAAAGAAAGAACTGGAGAAGAAGAGAGAGAGAGAGAGAAGAAATGAAAGTGGACTCGCGAATAGAACAGTCTATCAAGAATGTATTAACTTTTTTTTAAAAATCGTGTCGCTATGTGTCGCTGTGTGTATATGTGTGTGTGTGTGAGTCTCTTTTTATGTCTCTCTGTGTATGTGTGTATATGTCTGGAGTGGGATGTCTTTAATCTTCTTTGGTTTATTTCCTAGCTCGCATCAGCATTTTCTTTTTCCCTTCTTTTCCTTTTTTTTATCCTTCTGTATTTCTTTGTTTTATCAATTCTGTCCTTCTCCATTTCTTGATGTCTTTGCTTTCTTTCTTGTCTTCATATCTTATCAAATGTGAAGCCAGTGCTCTTCTATGACTCGGAAACATGGAGGACGACAAAAGAAACCACCAAAAAAACAAAAACTACAGACATTCATAAATGGATGTTTACGTATAATAGAGGAACTGATGTGTTATGATAAGATTAGGAATGAGGAACTCAGAGACAGAAATAATCAGATACCAGTGTAGAAAGAGCTCAGGTTTAGACGCTGGCGATGAATAGGACACACATTGAGAATACCGACTTGAGGCATTGCAAGACAGGCACTGTTTTTAGAACCCGCAGGGATAGAGGAGTAGGGGAAGGTCTAGACACACCTGGAGAATAGAGCTGAGACTTATATTAAAAGGATAGGTAAAACATGGACATTGGAAGGGATGGCAAGAGAGAGGAAGAGCTGGAAGAAGTTTGTTGAAGACCTATGCTCTGTTGGGAGTTGAAATGTGAAGAAGAAGTTCTCTATTTCTCTGTTCTCTGTGTTATCTCCGTATCTAGTTCTTGATTTCTCTCTTTCTCTGTTCTCTGTGTTATCTCCATATCTAGTTCTTGATTTCTCTATTTCTCTGTTCTCTGTGTTATCTCCGTATCTAGTTCTTGATTTCTCTCTTTCTCTGTTCTCTGTGTTATCTCCATATCTAGTTCTTGATTTCTATTTCTGTTCTCTGTGTTATCTCCGTATCTAGTTCTTGATTTCTCTCTTTCTCTGTTCTCTGTGTTATCTCCATATCTAGTTCTTGATTTCTCTCTTTCTCTGTTCTCTGTGTTATCTCCGTATCTAGTTCTTGATTTCTCTCTTTCTCTGTTCTCTGTGTTATCTTCATATCTAGTTCTTGATTTCTCTCTTTCTCTGTTCTCTGTGTTATCTCCGTATCTAGTTCTTGATTTCTCTCTTTCTCTGTTCTCTGTGTTATCTCCATATCTAGTTCTTGATTTCTCTCTTTCTCTGTTCTCTTGTTATTCCGTATCTATTCTTGATTTCTTTTCTGTTCTCTGTGTTATCTCCGTATCTAGTTCTTGATTTCTCTCTTTCTCTGTTCTCTGTGTTATCTCCATATCTAGTTCTTGATTTCTCTCTTTCTCTGTTTCTGGTTTCTCCATATCTAGTTCTTGATTTCTCCTTCTCGTTCTCTGTTTATCTCCGTATCTAGTTCTTGATTTCTCTCTTCTCTGTTCTCTGTGTTATCTCCGTATCTAGTTCTTGATTTCTTTGTTTCGTCTATTCGTTCTTTGACTAATTCGGTCATTCTCTAATCTTGTAGATGTCTTTTCTTTTTTTAATTACATGTTCTTTCTCTTCTTCTTCTTCTTCTTCTTCTGTTGTGGTCTCACCTTCTTCATCTCCATCTTCATCTTTCGTTTCTAACTGTATTCATATAATTATGAGCGTATTTCATCCACTGAATATATCTTATGTCCTTCAAGAACTTAATGTCACTCCCAGCTTCTTGTTCTAGCCATTTCTCAAGTATGACATTTTTCTTCACTTCTCTCATCCTATCATTTCTCTCTCTCTTCTCTCTCTCTCTCTCTCTCTCTCTCTCTCACTCTCTCCATCTCTCGTGACTTCGAAGGGTCTGTGTGTCTCAGTGTTCAAACTGTTTACCTTGAGTTTCAATGTCGTGGTTCGAATCCTGACCACATGTTTGTTAACAAAAGCAAAATTTTCGGGATATTTCTAGGATTGTTGCCGGAGCTACGAAGTTTGTGTTTTGTGATATCCTGTTGTCGAGAAATGAGAGAGTGAGAGATAGAAAGAAAAAGAGAGAGATAGAAAGAAAATGATAGAAAAAGAGAGAGAAAGAAGAGAGAGAGGTAGAGAGAAGAAGAGAGAAGAAAGAGAGAGAGAAAGAAGAGAGAGAGAAGAGAGAGAGGAGAAGAAGAGAGAAGAGAGAGAAGGAGAAGAAAGAAAGAGGAGAGAGAAGAGGAGAGAGAGAAGAGAGAGAGGAGAGAAATTATGACAGCGATAATGTCGAATTTTTGTTTCATTTCTCAGCACATTTCATTTTGATTTATTGTCTAATCTGATTTCTCCAAACTTTCAGCATTTGTTTAGTTTGATTTCTCAAAATTTCAGCAATTTGTCTTACTCTGATTTCTCCAAACTTTCAGCAATTTGTCTTAGTCTGATTTCTCCAAACTTTCAGCAGTTTGTCTTAGTCTGATTTCTCCAACTTTCAGCAATTTGTCTTAATCTGATTTCTCCAAACTTTTAGCAGTTTGTCTTAGCCTGATTTCTCCAACTTTCAGCAGTTTGTCTTAGTCTGATTTCTCCAAACTTTCAGCAATTTGTCTTAGTCTGATTTCTCCAACTTTCAGCAATTTGTCTTAATCTGATTTCTCCAAACTTTCAGCAGTTTGTCTTAGTTTGATTTCTCCAAAATTTCAGCAATTTGTCTTACTCTGATTTCTTCAACTTTCAGCAATTAGTCTTAGTCTGATTTCTCCAAACTTTCAGCAGTTTGTCTTAGTCTGATTTTCCAATTTCAGCAATTTGTCTTAGTTGATTTCTCCAAACTTTCAGCAGTTTGTCTTAGTTGATTTCTCCAAACTTTCAGCAGTTTGTCTTAGTCTGATTTCTCCAACTTTCAGCAGTTTGTCTTAGTCTGATTTCTCCAACTTTCAGCAGTTTGTCTTAGTCTGATTTCTCCAAACTTTCAGCAGTTTGTCTTAGTCTGATTTCTCCCAACTTTCAGCAGTTTGTCTTAGTCTGATTTCTCCAAACTTTCAGCAGTTTGTCTTAGTCTGATTTCTCCAACTTTCAGCAGTTTGTCTTAGTCTGATTTCTCCAACTTTCAGCAGTTTGTCTTAGTCTGATTTCTCCAAACTTTCAGCAGTTTGTCTTAGTCTGATTTCTCCAACTTTCAGCAGTTTGTCTTAGTCTGATTTCTCCAACTTTCAGCAGTTTGTCTTAGTCTGATTTCTCCCAACTTTCAGCAGTTTGTCTTAGTCTGATTTCTCCAAACTTTCAGCAGTTTGTCTTAGTCTGATTTCTCCAAACTTTCAGCAATTTGTCTTAGTTTGATTTCTCCAACTTTCCTCAATTTGTCTTAGTCTGATTTCTCCAACTTTCAGCAGTTTGTCTTAGTCTAATTTCTCCAACTTTCAGCAATTTGTCTTAGTCTGATTTCTCCAACTTTCAGCAGTTTGTCTTAGTCTGATTTGTACAATTGTCAGAGCATGTCTTCTACTTGATCTGCCCTAGTCTACTCCCAGTTACGTGTATCTAGGTCAATTACCTTCATGTCAGACTTCCTTAAATCTATGTAACGAAGCATAGCCAACTCTAGATAACAAAGCCAGACAACTGACCGGAGATTTCCTGACCTAGATCAGAAAAGTGGGCTAGAAATTACAGATGTTTGTTAGAACACTGCTCGCTTTTTTGCAATTTTGCTTAATTCTGTGAGACTATGGTTATTTATTAGTGAAAAATATTCATAATATTAATATTCCTTATTGTTAAACTTAACTTGTTGCATAATATAACTCGAGTTAGCATTTTGTATTGATTTTAAAATGAATTCGTCTATATACATCAATACTGAAAAGCGAGGTCACGTGGTGTAGTTGTGGTCTGATTTCCCATAATTCTTACCTGAGTTCGAAGGCCCATAAGTTTATAGTTGGCTCTGAACGTGTGTTCGAAGGCCTATAAGTTTATAGTTGGCTCTGAACGTGTGTTCGAAGGCCTATAAGTTTATAGTTGGCTCTGAACGTGTGTTCGAAGGCCTATAAGTTTATAGTTAGCTCTGAACGAAATAAACTTTGGGAGTCTCTGTGGAGTAGAAGTTAGGTGCTCGCCTCTCATGTCAAAGGTACTCGTTTACTACATCTTAGAGCCTTCAGTGTATTCTTCTAGAGATCTATGATCACAGTGTAAGTAAGATCGAGTTCATAGTCCTATCGGAGACGGACAATAAAACGTATGTGGCGTGTTCAATTTGAGCTCGGAAATGAAACATTGGCAGTTCAAGATCGAGAAGAGCAGTCTGAATGCGCTGCCGGGCAAAATTTGATCAGAAAACTATTTAAAATAATATTTCTACAAAATAGCTTTATGGTCTTTAAAATTACATCGGGGACCCTCGCCAGTGCTACGGAGTTCGTGCACTGCAGCTTAGATCTTTATGTGTAAGAAAGAGTTTGGGAGCACACATGGTTGTTCACTGAAGTGCAATGAGGATGGTCCTATCAATTAATCAATCAATGAAAAAAAGCGTCGCTCAACAGCTCTTTTGTCAAAAACCAGTTGTCCAGAATATAATATTGTGTGGTATTTATAATAGTAACGTTGGATGCAGGAGGGGCAGAGAAAGAGAGACGTGTGTTTAACCAGCGAGTCACATGAACTATCAGTATAGATACATTTCGACATCTGTTGGGGGTGACTGAGCACCTATGGGTCTACCGAAGTGCTGTGACGTCAGTTTAGTAACCAATGCCCGATATTTTGAGTATGTCACTTATAGTAACAACTGTTATAAGAAGAAGAAGATGGAGATATGTTTGGTGTACTCTGTGAACAAATGATCAAAGAATACTAAAACAGGCAGTGAAGTGGGAGACAAAGGGTTTAAGAAAGATTTGACGCCCTGGGGAGACCATTGAACAAAATTTGCTGAAAAAAGAGACAAGAAGTATTGGTCTCAATTCAGTGGAAGAGATTGAGCGAGTTGTCAAGGACAGAGCGGTATGGAAAAACTACTTGCAGGCCCAATGTACGAGATGAATATATATTAAAATATTTTGGGATCCGGTCGTCAACCATCCGGGTCGGGTGACCCATCCACCTTATACGGGATTGGCGGATAAGGATACCAATGGGATGAATCCCATAATATTCCAATATTCCATTGCTTGCTACTTTGTCCCCCCATAAAATCTTGAGTATACGCCGCAAGAATCGTATGTGGATTGCATTCATTACTTTCTACCGCAACGTGTCTTATACATAACGTTGTATAGATAATATGCGTTTAAGTACAAAGATACGTATGTGTAGTATGTGATACCATACATACGTGTCCTTGTCATCAAATGCCAATTTATTACGTATCAGCGCAGCCTCCCTCGGTTTCCTCAAAATCTGATCTGATCTGATCTGACTGGATTTGTAGGGTTCCGCACATCGTATAGGTAATAGGAAAATCTAGACACTTACCTTTATATTTGTTCCATGTCATTCTGGGGTGAAGGTCAATGAGAGAGCGGAGTAATGCTGCGATCAAGAATGGGTCTTCTATGGACAAAAGCGACATCATCAACGTTCTAAGAGAAAACATACGCTCTGAAGATTTCAAGGAAGAAGATATTCTCTATCTCAGTTACGCAAGCTATGCAAACCGATTAGTGCGGACAGACGGAAACACCACGAAAGACACCCCAAGTAAATACATCAAATCACACATAAAGGAAATTGTTAGTCTAAGCACACTGAAATACATCTTGGGGGAGAGTGGAGCAATTATGGATATGTCCGATGTGCGATGAAGATGATTCTCAAAGGAGCAATAAAAGATCTGCAAGACTGTCAACCGTTAGCAGGTATTAGGAAAGAGTCATCGCCCAAACACACAGAGCTTCGCGAAAAGCTGTACGGAGGAACGGAGTCCCTTAAAACCACAGTCAAATTCATGATAAAAATTGGTTCATCAGTCTAGGCCGGGAACAAAGAGGAGATAAAAACAGAAAAGGAACTTTGGGAGAGAACAAGACAGATTCCAGTGAACCAAGAGGTTAAGAAAGATGCTGGCGCTGGATAGGACACACTTTGCGAAAACCTGAGGAAATATAACATGAAGGGTCCTTTCCTGGAACCCGCAGGGACAGCGAAAGAAAGGGAGATCTAGAAATACATGGAGACGAGATTTGAGGCACAGATCAACAATATAAAGAAGAGCTAGAGGAGCTGCAGGAGATAGCTAGAGATAGAAGACTTGGCATGCATTGGCTGAGGGCATTGCACCAATCTGGTTAAAAGGCAGAGGAGAGAGAGAAGGAGGAGAAAGAGAGAAGAGAGATAGACAGAAGGGAATAGATGGGAGGAATATGAAGTGATAAAGGAATGATCTGGAAGCAACGGACAAATTCTTGCCCCCGACAAAACACACACACACACACACGAACACAGAAGAAGTAATTAAAGAATTTTTTTTTAAAACCACACACACACACACACACACACACACACACAACAATAAAGTTGAAGAAATTAAAATATTTTCTTTAGATGTTCGGAAATGAGACACGCTCTCTTGAAGGAAAGTAGATTGTAGGAAGATGAAAAGAGATTGATTGATTGATTGATAGGACTATCATCATTGCTTTTCGATGAGTAACCATGTGTACTTCGATCTCTTTCTTATACAGGAAGATTTCAGTGGCAGCGGTAGAGCACCGGTGAGGGTACCGATGTAACTTAGAAGATGTTGAAGATATTTTGTAGAAATTTGATTTTACTCTTCTCTAATGAGTTTTCCCCGGAAGCGGCTACTCTTCTCTAATGAGTTTTACCACGGAAGCGGCTACTCTTCTCTAATGAGTTTTACCACGGAAGCGGCTACTCTTCTCTAATGAGTTTTACCCCGGAAGCGGCTACTCTTCTCTAATGAGTTTTACCCCGGAAGCGGCTACTCTTCTCTAATGAGTTTTACCCCGGAAGCGGCTACTCTTCTCTAATGAGTTTTACCCGGAAGCGGCTACTCTTCTCTAATGAGTTTTACCCCGGAAGCGGCTACTCTTCTCTAATGAGTTTTACCCGAAGCGGCTGCTCTTCTCGATTTTGAACTGCCAAAGGTTCTTTTACGTGCTCAACTGAACACGGGACTTACGTTTTATCGTCCATCTCCTATATGACTAGGAACTCGATTTCACCTACACTGAGATCAGGGTTCTCTGGAAAAATATCAAAATGAGTCTAGGAGGGAGCGAACCTGATACCTTTCACACGAGAGACGAGAACGTAGCTTCTACGCTACAGAGATCCCTGGCTATAGAGAGAATAGTAAGAAAGGTATGACGAGAGAATGTTATAGAAAATTAGATAAAGGTAAAAAGGCTGGTAGTAAGAGAGAGAGAGAGAGACAGAGAGCGAGAGATAGCGAGAGAAAGAGTGAGAGAGCGAGAGAGTGGAGAGAGATAGAGAGAGCAAGAGAAATAGACACATATTGAGGTTGAGAGAGAGAGAGACTGAGAGAGAGAGAAATGTTGAGATTGAGATATATAAAATGTCAGAAGTCCATTACCATTGGAATGATTGAACAGATTAAAATCCACGAGTCTGCACATTGACAGTCCCTAGAGATCATCCGTCTCAGCATCTGTTTCTGAAAGACACTTAGAGCCTATGGGGAGCACCCGTAGTACAGAAATGTCGATTCTTATCCGTTTTTTATTTGTCGATTTTTAAATTTCGAATCTTATGGTTTTCTAATTGTTGATATTTGCCAGGGTAGAAGCATACAATAATAATGAATTAGAAGCATTATCGAAACTCAACGAAAGACAGAAAAACTAGAAAAACGTCATGGAGATTGACACCAGATGGCAAACAACAACGTGGAAGACTCAAAACTATAGGACAACTTCACTGGGATTGGCACTAGACTAAGACCCAAAATGACATGGACTAGAATAGTAGAACTGGAAGAAATGAATCACAGATGGAGGAGCACAATTAGTTATCAGAGTTATATGAGGACTATCATCGAAGCACTCCGGACATGTTCATAAGTGCTCTGATCTCCGCCTCAACAAATCCAGGAGCGTCCAGCGGCCCAACACGCAAGTTCGATGTTGATTACTCAGTCTTTCTTGCATATCTGGTATGTCGTTCATTTCGGGATGTACCAGTATCGACACCCATCTCTCTCAATCTGGTCAGCGAGTGGATTCACAATCCTGAAATGAAAATCGTGGCATATCCTTAGTCATCAACCACATTAAACGAATCATGCTTTTCTGAACCACTTAAACGCTGAGTAGTTTGCCATTGCTTTCTGAATGGTGAGGTCAATTATTACTGTACGTATAATCCAGGGGAACAAATGTGCTTCCAAACTGTCCACTGTAGAGTTTGAACCAGGTAGTCTTGTGTTGAGAACGAGATCACTAATCGCTTAGCCACAAACACTCACTTTTCATCTATAAGCGATGTATTGTCAAGAAAGACTCAAGCGATCGAGTTTAAAAAATATCATCATCTAGTAGCTTGTCCCTTCCGGAACTTGGCTCCTATGACAGCAGTCCTGAAAAGCTCTATTCTGTGCAAGTTGACCGTCGTCAGCAGCAGTCATTCTCAGATCGTCAATGATATCTTGCACTTTAAGTCTTCATTCTTCTTCCAGGCACCATTCCCTTCAAAATTATCTTCTCTAGGCACTCTTGTCGTTTGATGTGTACAAAATATTTAGTTTTCCTTGATTGCATGCTATTTAATAACCAACTCTCTTTCATATCAAGCTGTTGCAGAACAGAAGCATTTGTTCTTTTCTATGTCCATGATACCAAAGAAATATATACTCTCTAATTTACTCAGGTTTTCAATACATTTGTTGGTACATTGTGATAGAACTGGTATATGTTTTTTTTTAAAAATTATCTCATATAACAGATTTCATGAATCGACGTATTCCTCTTCGTCTTTTCTCTCTCTCCGTCTCTCTCTCTCTCCTCTATCTCTCTCTCTCTATCTATCTATCTATCTATCTCTATCTCTATCTCTATCTCTCTCTCTCTCTCTCTCTCTCTATATATATATATGTATATCTATCTATCTCTATCTCTCTCTATCTCTCTCTCTATCTATCTATCTCCCTCTCTCTATATATATCTATATATCTCTCTCTCTCTGCGCTGCCAATAACATATTGAGTTTTATTAAAGCATTAACGATTTTTGTTCTTTCTTGAGAATATATCCGGTCCGATCCATGTGCCGAATTGTTATTTTTTCGTTCATATCCTTCGGTTTCCTTCCGACAATCTGTTTCTGATTGAAAACTTTCCACCCCAACTGTAAAAAAAAAAAAAAAATACTGAACCGATAAGTGGAAAATCTGGCAAAAATAAATGATATATTTATGAAATAAGCTTTCTGGATGTGGCCACTTCGATCGTGAAGCTCAATATCTACTCCCACATATTTTGTTTTTCTGACGGCAGAGACATGACGAGAAGTGTGTACCGTGAGATGCAGGAAAAATATGTTTTTAGCATAAAACTCCAACTCACAAACTCAAACGTAAACATAAAAATATCTGTTTATATATGGCTACGTTTCCGGGATATGTTTAAATAGAAATATATGGATTGGATTATATTTCTGGGATATGTTAGAGAGTAATATATGGATTGGATTATATTTCTGGGATATGTTAGAGTGTAATATATGGATTGGATTCTTTCTGAGAATATTACTATTTGAAATTTTATACAATATCTGTTTGCTTTTTCTTATTTTCTGCTTGATTTGGTTTTTTTCCTTTCTCCTTCTACTTTTTATTTCTTTTTAAATATTGTTTTTTCTTTTTGTCTTCTGTTCTCCTTTTTTTTCCTTTTTCTTTTCTTTCTCTGACCTCATCTTTTTTTCTTCTCTTTATTTTTCTCCTCTTTCTTTTCTCCTTCTTTTCCCTCTTTCTATTTCTCCTTCTTTCTTTTCTTCTCTTTCTTTTCTCCTCTTTCTTTTTCTTCTTCCTTCTTTTCTCCTCTTTCTTTTCTCCTCTCTTTCTCCTCTTCTTTCTCTCTCTTTCTTTCTTTTCTCCTCTTTCTTTTCTCCTCTTTCTCTTCTTTCTCTTCTTTCTCCTCTTTCTTTTCCTCTCTTTTCCTTTTCTCCTTCTTTTTCTCCTTCTTTTTCTCCTCTCTTTTCCCTCCTTCTTTTTCTAGCGAAACACGTACAAACAAAGTACTATAGTTTTACAAAATACAGAAATAGTGACGATAAACAGCAACGTTTCGACCAAAAGACCTTTATCAAGCAAACGACACAACAGGAGTGACGAATTATAGAGAACACTTACAAATGGACGATAACGGAAACATGCAAATGTATCTAATGAACTGGGAATAAAAACGAATAACGAAATGAGTGCAACACAAAACTAGAAGTGGAAAAGAAGAGAAACAATATACAATCAATTGAAAATATAAATTATATATATGAAGCAAATACACATATAGATTACAAGACATGAGATGAGAAAGTACTAAGAAGCATAGGAATGTAATGCGTTGAGTCCAAGAGGCCGCAAGGTACCATATAACGAAATAAAACGGTTCTCCAGAGCAAATCGACTACGATCATCAGAGGAACATGATCGGATGGCTGTGAGCTGGACATCGCAAGCTCCTGAATGACCAGTATCATTGAAATGGGTAGCTACAGGGGTCACAGAGCATTGGCGTATATCGCGCAAGTGTTGGGCAAATCGGTCACTGAGTCTCCTGCCGGTTTCCCCAATATGGGCCTTGTTGCACCGCTTGCAGATAATGGCATAGATAATATTACGGGACTCGCACGTGAAACTGTCTTCAATAACGAACGTGGCTTTTGGAAAAGACACAGTGCATGTCTGTATTACATAAGCACACGTGTTGCAGCGTCGACGGCCACACTGGATGGTGCCAAAATGACTCTGGATATTAAGCTTGAAACAGCAGAGCACCGGCGAGGTCTCGATGTAATTTAGAAGATTATGTAGATATTTTGTAGGAACTTCTGAAAAATTCTTTTTTTTAAATGAAGTTTGCCCGCGCAGCGGCTTTCCAGCCTGCTCTTCTCGATTTTGAACTGCCAAGAGTTCTTTTACGTGCTCAAATTAAACACGGGGCATACAAGTACGGCTCATACGTTTAATCGTCCGTCTACTAAAGGACTCTTTGTAAAGCAACAAGTCCTTATATAGTCACCAGTTGGGAAAAGAAAACGTGGAAGACCTAAGACCACTCTTCGAAGAACAATCCTACAAGAAAGTAAACTATTGGGATGTAAAACCATACGAGAGCTCCAACTGTTAGCAACGAACCGCATTACATGGAGATCTAAAACCTCTGTCTTATGTGACAAAACACGTAATCACAAAGTACTGTAGTTTTACAAATTACAAAAACAATGACAAAATACAGCAACGTTTCGACCAACAAGGCCTTTATCAAGCAAACGAACAAACAGGAGTGACAAATTATAACTAACTAAAGGACTAGGACCTAAACTGAAATATCGATGGCTCCACAAGGGAGCGAACCATCTTCAATTTATGCAACTACCACTTTTATTAGAACTGCCACAACTACCACTACTGCAATTTGAATACTAACTCGTCTACGACAACAGCAACCACAAACCATTTCTCCTACTACAGCTACTAATACCACTGACACACTAACAACCATCACGACTCCTTCAGCAGCGTTCTACACTTCTACAACCGTAACTCAATTATTCTATTAAGGCTAATTTTTTTCTAGAAATGCTGGAACGAAAATAGTGGCGACTCATGCCAATAGACGTTTGGTCCGCACGGATCTATATATCTGTCACGTGCTTCGAATATAAATTTGTCAGATTCCACTATCTGGTCTAGTAATGTGGGTCTCAGTTGGTTTGATTGATTGATTGATTGATTGGACCATCATCATTACACTTCGGTTAGTAACCATGTGTGCTCCATCTTCTTCTTCGAAAGCTCAATGTTAACCACTTGTTAAATCGCTCTTCGTGATTTGTATGTGAACTGAGCCTAAGAGACATTGTAGGTTGTGCCAGTTATGCACCTACAAGGCATGTCGTAAGAGACAACTGATGTTGGATCTAGGGAAGCTACCCTAGTAAATAAAAATCGTCGCAGAAATCGCATGGGCTTGCCTACTTGTAGTCGCATAATTGGCATAACGTGCAATCGCTCTTAGGTTCAAATCACATACAAATAATAAAGAGTTGTTACCAAATAATCGACGTGGAGCGTTCTAAGCTGACGAAGACTTGTCAAATAAAGTCAATTATTTGTTAAAATGTGAACAATTTCAATGCAAATAAAGTCGATTATTTGTTAAATGTGAACAATTTCAATGCAAATAAAGTCAATTACTTGTTAAAATGTGAACAATTTCAATGCAAATAAAGTCAATTATTTGTTAAAATGTGAACAATATCAATGCAAATAAATCAATTATCTTGATTAAAATGTGAACAATATTGCAAATAAACCAATTATTGAAAAAGTGAACAATATCAATGAAATAAAGTCAATTACTTGTTAAAATGTGAAAATATCAATGCAAATAAAAAAATTTGAAATAAGTAGAGAAATATTGAAATAAGTAGAAGAGAAATATAATGAAATAAGTCGAAGAGAAATATTGAAATAAGTCGAGAGAAATTGAAATAAGTAGAAGAGAAATATTGAAATAAGTAAGAGAAATATTGAAATAAGTAGAATAGGAGAAATATTGAAATAAGTCGAAGAGAAATATTGAAATAAGTAGAAGAGAAATATTGAAATAAGTGAGAGAAATATTGAAATAAGTAGAAGAGAAATATTGAAATAAGTCGAAGAGAAATATTGAAATAAGTAGAAGAGAAATATTGAAATAAGTAGAAGAGAAATATTGAAATAAGTAGAAGAGAAATATTGAAATAAGTAGAAGAGAAATATTGAAATAAGTAGAAGAGAAATATTGAAATAAGTCGAAGAGAAATATTGAAATAAGTAGAAGAGAAATATTGAAATAAGTAGAAGAGAAATATTGAAATAAGTAGAAGAGAAATATTGAAATAAGTCGAAGAGAAATATTGAAATAAGTAGAAGAGAAATATTGAAATAAGTAGAAGAGAAATATTGAAATAAGTAGAAGAGAAATATTGAAATAAGTAGAAGAGAAATATTGAAATAAGTAGAAGAGAAATATTGAAATAAGTAGAAGAGAAATATTGAAATAAGTAGAAGAGAAATATTGAAATAAGTAGAAGAGAAATATTGAAATAAGTAGAAGAGAAATATTGAAATAAGTCGAAGAGAAATATTGAAATAAGTAGAAGAGAAATATTGAAATAAGTAGAAGAGAAATATTGAAATAAGTAGAAGAGAAATATTGAAATAAGTAGAAGAGAAATATTGAAATAAGTAGAAGAGAAATATTGAAATAAGTAGAGAGAATATTAAAAAGTAGAAGAAATATTGAAATAAGTAGAAGAGAAATATTGAAATAAGTAGAAGAGAAATATTGAAATAAGTAGAAGAGAAATATTGAAATAAGTAGAAGAGAAATATTGAAATAAGTAGAAGAGAAATATTGAAATAAGTAGAAGAGAAATATTGAAATAAGTAGAAGAGAAATATTGAAATAAGTAGAAGAGAAATATTGAAATAAGTAGAAGAGAAATATTGAAATAAGTAGAAGAGAAATATTGAAATAAGTCGAAGAGAAATATTGAAATAAGTAGAAGAGAAATATTGAAATAAGTAGAAGAGAAATATTGAAATAAGTAGAAGAGAAATATTGAAATAAGTAGAAGAGAAATATTGAAATAAGTAGAAGAGAAATATTGAAATAAGTAGAAGAGAAATATTGAAATAAGTAGAAGAGAAATATTGAAATAAGTAGAAGAGAAATATTGAAATAAGTAGAAGAGAAATATTGAAATAAGTGAAGAAAAATATTGAAATAAGTAAGAGAAATATTGAAATAAGTAGAGAGAAATATTGAAATAAGTAGAAGAGAATATTGAAATAAGTAGAAGAGAAATATTGAAATAAGTAGAAGAGAAATATTGAAATAAGTAGAAGAGAAATATTGAAATAAGTAGAAGAGAAATATTGAAATAAGTAGAAGAGAAATATTGAAATAAGTAGAAGAGAAATATTGAAATAAGTAGAAGAGAAATATTGAAATAAGTAGAAGAGAAATATTGAAATAAGTAGAAGAGAAATATTGAAATAAGTAGAAGAGAAATATTGAAATAAGTAGAAGAGAAATATTGAAATAAGTAGAAGAGAAATATTGAAATAAGTAGAAGAGAAATATTGAAATAAGTAGAAGAGAAATATTGAAATAAGTAGAAGAGAAATATTGAAATAAGTAGAAGAGAAATATTGAAATAAGTAGAAGAGAAATATTGAAATAAGTAGAAGAGAAATATTGAAATAAGTAGAAGAGAAATATTGAAATAAGTTGAAGAGAAATATTGAAATAAGTAGAAGAGAAATATTGAAATAAGTAGAAGAGAAATATTGAAATAAGTAGAAGAGAAATATTGAAATAAGTAGAAGAGAAATATTGAAATAAGTAGAAGAGAAATATTGAAATAAGTAGAAGAGAAATATTGAAATAAGTAGAAGAGAAATATTGAAATAAGTAGAAGAGAAATATTGAAATAAGTAGAAGAGAAATATTGAAATAAGTAGAAGAGAAATATTGAAATAAGTAGAAGAGAAATATTGAAATAAGTAGAAGAGAAATATTGAAATAAGTAGAAGAGAAATATTGAAATAAGTAGAAGAGAAATATTGAAATAAGTCGAAGAGAAATATTGAAATAAGTAGAAGAGAAATATTGAAATAAGTCGAAGAGAAATATTGAAATAAGTAGAAGAGAAATATTGAAATAAGTAGAAGAGAAATATTGAAATAAGTAGAAGAGAAATATTGAAATAAGTAGAAGAGAAATATTGAAATAAGTCGAAGAGAAATATTGAAATAAGTAGAAGAGAAATATTGAAATAAGTAGAAGAGAAATATTGAAATAAGTAGAAGAGAAATATTGAAATAAGTAGAAGAGAAATATTGAAATAAGTAGAAGAGAAATATTGAAATAAGTAGAAGAGAAATATTGAAATAAGTAGAAGAGAAATATTGAAATAAGTAGAAGAGAAATATTGAATAAGTAAGAAATATTGAAATAAGTAGAAGAGAAATATTGAAATAAGTAGAAGTATTGAAATAAAGAAAATATTGAAATAAGTCGAAGAGAAATATTGAAATAAGTAGAAGAGAAATATTGAAATAAGTCGAAGAGAAATATTGAAATAAGTAGAAGAGAAATATTGAAATAAGTAGAAGAGAAATATTGAAATAAGTAGAAGAGAAATATTGAAATAAGTAGAAGAGAAATATTGAAATAAGTAGAAGAGAAATATTGAAATAAGTAGAAGAGAAATATTGAAATAAGTAGAAGAGAAATATTGAAATAAGTAGAAGAGAAATATTGAAATAAGTAGAAGAGAAATATTGAAATAAGTAGAAGAGAAATATTGAAATAAGTCGAAGAGAAATATTGAAATAAGTAGAAGAGAAATATTGAAATAAGTCGAAGAGAAATATTGAAATAAGTCAAAGAGAAATATTGAAATAAGTAGAAGAGAAATATTGAAATAAGTCGAAGAGAAATATTGAAATAAGTAGAAGAGAAATATTGAAATAAGTAGAAGAGAAATATTGAAATAAGTAGAAGAGAAATATTGAAATAAGTCGAAGAGAAATATTGAAATAAGTCGAAGAGAAATATTGAAAAAGTAAGAGAAATATTGAAATAAGTCAAGAGAAATATTGAAATAAGTAGAGAAAATATTGAAATAAGTCAAGAGAAATATTGAAATAAGTCAGAGAAATATTGAAATAAGTCGAAGAGAATATTAAATAAGTAGAAGAGAAATATTGAAATAAGTCGAAGAGAAATATTGAAATAAGTAAAAGAGAAATATTGAAATAAGTGAAAGAAATATTGAAATAAGTAGAAGAGAAATATTGAAATAAGTAGAAGAGAAATATTGAAATAAGTAGAAGAGAAATATTGAAATAAGTCAGAAAATATTGAAATAAGTAAAGAGATATTGAAATAAGTCAAGAGAAATATTGAAATAAGTCGAAGAAATATTGAAATAAGTCAAAGAGAAATATTGAAATAGTAGAAGAGAAATATTGAAATAAGTAGAAAGAAATATTGAAATAAGTAGAAGAGAAATATTGAAATAAGTAGAAGAGAAATATTGAAATAAGTAGAAGAGAAATATTGAAATAAGTAGAAGAGAAATATTGAAATAAGTAGAAGAGAAATATTGAAATAAGTAGAAGAGAAATATTGAAATAAGTAGAAGAGAAATATTGAAATAAGTAGAAGAGAAATATTGAAATAAGTAGAAGAGAAATATTGAAATAAGTCAAAAATATTGAAATAAGTTAAGAGAAATATTGAAATAAGTAGAAGAGAAATATTGAATAAGTCAAGAGAAATATTGAAATAAGTAAAGAGAAATATTGAAATAAGTCAAGAGAAATATTAAATAGTCAAGAGAAATATTGAAATAAGTCAGAGAAATATTGAAATAAGTAGAAGAAATATTGAAATAAGTCGAAGAGAAATATTGAAATAAGTAGAAGAGAAATATTGAAATAAGTAGAAGAGAAATATTGAAATAAGTCGAAGAGAAATATTGAAATAAGTCGAAGAGAAATATTGAAATAAGTCGAAGAGAAATATTGAAATAAGTCGAAGAGAAATATTGAAATAAGTCGAAGAGAAATATTGAAATAAGTCGAAGAGAAATATTGAAATAAGTCGAAGAGAAATATTGAAATAAGTCGAAGAGAAATATTGAAATAAGTCAAAGAGAAATATTGAAATAAGTCGAAGAGAAATATTGAAATAAGTCGAAGAGAAATATTGAAATAAGTCAAAGAGAAATATTGAAATAAGTCGAAGAGAAATATTGAAATAAGTAGAAGAGAAATATTGAAATAAGTAGAAGAGAAATATTGAAATAAGTCGAAGAGAAATATTGAAATAAGTCGAAGAGAAATATTGAAATAAGTAGAGAAATATTGAAATAGTCGAAGAGAAATATTGTCTATACAATAAAAACTGGTTCTTCTTCGAACGCTTCACATTGACTACTTGTTTAACCACTCTTTTGTAACTTGTATGTGATCTGAGCCTAAGAACGATTATACTTCGTGCCAGTTATGCACCTACAAGTAGGCCAGCACATCCGATTTCTGCAACGCTTTCTATTTACTAGGATAGTGTCGCTATGCCCCTACCCCAGTCGCCTCTTACGCCATGCATTGTAAGTCGCAGTGTCACTATTCTTTGCTTTCTTTGAGGGCCCCGGCATTACACGGGCGATAAGGCCCCCCACCTCCAGACTTGTGATATGAGTGGATTTACGCTGATATCCAGGAACTAGATTCCCAGTTATTATCAAAAGCCCCAATGCCTTGTGGAGCTTTGGGAGAGGCAAAGGCTATGTGAGTAAGCCCAAGCAGAAAATCCAGAATGGAGCCCCTAAGGCAGACATGCCTCATGTGATGCCCAACCGGCAACCAAACTGATATCAGACTCCTCTGAACTCTATCAGCTAAGTCAAAATGGGGTAGCTGACGTTTGGGCACCTCAGCTACTCCATAAAAATGTCCCAGTCATGCGTCAAGGAGAGGTCACTTCGTGGTGGACAGTGTTAATCAAAGCAACATCTGGTCTAGTACTGTCGGTCTCAGTGGGTTTTCATTGATTGATTGATTGACTGATTGATTGATTGAACCATCATCATTGCAATTCGGTGAATAACCAGGTTTGCTGCTTCGATCTCTTTCTTACACTTCATTTCACATTTCTAAGTCCTAGTGTGCAGGAGGTAGAAGGGCAAATTTATTTCTAGACATGTGAAACTTTGAGTATTGGATTGAAGCCACACCCCCTCTTGTGTCCAAGACGACAGTCGAACGCTTATGCCTAACGCTATTCCGTCTCGCACAATGTCCGTTACGTAAGCCAAATATAATGATATGTTCTGTTATGTAGAGAACTTTGAGGAAATCTTTTCCCTCATTATCATCATCAAAAAGCTTGTACTGAGCAGAAATTTACAACACCAAACAGTTCTCTGGAATTTCTCTATCTCATAGGTCAGATGTCCCGCTTCTGCAGCCCTCATGTTCATACCATCAGTTACATCGTGAATCCATCTTCTCCGTGGTCTTCCTCTTCTTTTCTTAGCTGTTGTGATCTTCTTCTGTAAGTAAGAGTTCAGAGTACACATGGTTAGCTATCAAAGTGCAATAATGATGTTCCTATCAATCAATCAATCAATCAGTCAATTCTTGTCTCCTTGCACTAAAACAATAAAAAACCAAACAAGAACCAAATAGAGACATCACAAACATCGGACAAATAATTCTAGATGTCACTCTACTTTCTTTGGCCACTGAAAGCTTAATTGGCACGTCCTATCCTGGCCAAAAGTTCTCGCTGTGTAAACCAAGTGGTAGAATTTCAGTATTTATTTTGGATTTTAATGTTTCTCAAATCAATTGAAAATTGTTGTGTAAGGCTAAGGAGAGGACTCATCTATGGCAGCATCGACGGTAATTGGTTCCCGAGATGAGAAAGAAGAGATTAGATCGGCTTAACCTACGTCTGAACCACCTTAACGGTTCAAGTGTCTGTATTTCTTGAAATTAAACTTTGTCAATATGTATTTTTTGCACTAAAATGTCTTGTTCGTTATATAGCCTTTTTTATTTTTGTAATTTTATATTACAATTTCATTTTTTAAATCAATGTTGAATTTAATGATTCGATACGGAGATTTTTTTGGTGTCCTCTGGACGGAATTATTATTTTAGTTCCAACTTCTTCTTCGAACGTTCCATATCGACCATTTGTTTAACCACTCTTTGTTATTTGTATGTGATCCGAGCCTAAGAGAGGTTGTACGTTGTGCCAGTTATACGCCTACAAGTAGGCGAGCAAATCCGATTTCGCGACGTTTTTTATTTACTACAGAAGCTTCCTTAGGCGCCTACCTCAGTCGCCTCTTAGGACATGCCTTATAGGTCGCAGTGGTACTATTCTTTGCTCCCCTTGCGAGGTCCAACAATGTACGGGTATTTAGTTGCAACACAACTGCACTGGTAGTTTATCAAAACTAAAATATTGTTTCTAAATATGATTTACAATATGACTTATTATATATCAACTTGAAGAGAAATGAATGTAGTTTCATAAATTATTGATCGATATAGTGGAAGATTTCAGTAAAACTATGTGGCAATGACGAAACATGTAATAACAAAGTACTGTAGTTTTACACAATACAAATACAATAACAATATACAGCAACGTTTCAATAAAACGATACAACAGGAGTGACGAATATCACATCACATTACATATAGACTAAGACAGAAACATTCCAACAGATTTTCATTTTAGGACCGTTAGGATGTTTCTGTTGTCTATATGTATTGTACTATGAAATTCATCACTCCTGTTGTATCGTTTGCTTGATTAAGACCTTTTGGTCGAAACGTTACTGTGTATTGTTATTGCTTTTGTATTTTGTAAAACTGCACTACTTTGTTATTGCGTGTTTTGCCACAAATTATTGACTGTAATAACAGATATAATACAGTAGTAACTATAGAGGAAACATATTGACTGTAATAACAGATATAATGCAGTAGTAACTATAGAGGAAACATATTGACTGTAATAACAGATATAATGCAGTAGTAACTATAGAGGAAACATATTGACTGTAATAGCAGATATAATGCAGTAGTAACTATAGAGGAAACATATTGACTGTAATAGCAGATATAATGCAGTAGTAACTATAGAGGAAACATATTGACTGTAATAGCAGATATAATGCAGTAGTAACTATAGAGGAAACATATTGACTGTAATAACAGATATAATGCAGTAGTAACTATAGAGGAAACATATTGACTGTAATAACAGATATAATGCAGTAGTAACTATAGAGGAAACATATTGACTGTAATAACAGATATAATGCAGTAGTAACTATAGAGGAAACATATTGACTGTAATAACAGATATAATGCAGTAGTAACTATAGAGGAAACATATTGACTGTAATAACAGATATAATGCAGTAGTAACTATAGAGGAAACATATTGACTGTAATAACAGATATAATGCAGTAGTAACTATAGAGGAAACATATTGACTGTAATAGCAGATATAATGCAGTAGTAACTATAGAGGAAACATATTGACTGTAATAACAGATATAATGCAGTAGTAACTATAGAGGAAACATATTGACTGTAATAACAGATATAATGCAGTAGTAACTATAGAGGAAACATATTGACTGTAATAACAGATATAATGCAGTAGTAACTATAGAGGAAACATATTGACTGTAATAGCAGATATAATGCAGTAGTAACTATAGAGGAAACATATTGACTGTAATAGCAGATATAATGCAGTAGTAACTATAGAGGAAACATATTGACTGTAATAACAGATATAATGCAGTAGTAACTATAGAGGAAACATATTGACTGTAATAACAGATATAATGCAGTAGTAACTATAGAGGAAACATATTGACTGTAATAGCAGATATAATGCAGTAGTAACTATAGAGGAAACATATTGACTGTAATAGCAGATATAATGCAGTAGTAACTATAGAGGAAAATATGACTGTAATAACAGATATAATGCAGTAGTAACTATAGAGGAAACATATTGACTGTAATTAGAGATATAATGCAGTAGTAATTTAGAGAAACAATGTGACTGTAATAGCAGATATAATGAGTATTAATATGAAACATATTGACTGTAATAGCAGATATATGCAGTAAATTATAAGGAAAATATTGACTGTATAACAGAGATAATGTAGTAGTAACTATCAGAAACATATTGACTGTCAATCAGAATATGTAACAGTAACTATAGAGAATATATTGACTGTACCTAAAGAATAATGCAGTAGTAACTATAGAGTAATGCATTGACTGTAATAACAGATATAATGCAGTATAACTTTAGAAATCATATTGACTGTAATACAGATACATCAGTAGTAACTATAGAGGACATATTGACTGTAATAAGCAGTATATCTTAGTAACATAGAGAAGACATATGACGTAATAGTAGATATAACAGATGTAGTTATCAAAACTAAAATATTGTTCTAATAGATTAGAATAATGACAGTAGTAATCTATGAGGAAATAATGATTAAAAAGATATATGAGAAGATTTATAAACAGTGGCAAACAATGACTGTAATAGAGATATAATGTAGTAACTAATAGAGAAAACATATTGACTGTAATAGCAGATATAATGCATAGTAATTCAGAGGAAACATTATGACATATATAAGATATGAAATAAATACTATAGAGGAATATATTGTGTATAATGATATAGCGTAAGTAATCTATGAGAAAATCATATCTGTAATGTAGATATAATGCATTTTGTAAACGTTAGAGGAAACATATTGACTGTAATAACAGATATAATGCATAGAAACTTTATGAGTGAAAATATTTGACTGTAATAGCAGATATAATGCAGTAGTAACTATAGAGGAAACATATTAGCATTCATTTAAAAAAAATAAAGGGTTCTATAAGGTCTTTCAAATTGAACACGGGAGATATGTTTTATCATCCGTCTCCAATATGACTAGAAACTTGATCTCACCTACACCGGGGATCTCTGGAAAAAATATCGAGATGGCTCAACGAGGGGGCGAACTGGTAACCTTTGGCACAAGTGGCGAGCACCTAACCTCTACACTACAGAGACCCTTAGGGTGGTGTGGTGTGTTGCTGTCGGGGAACAAGTTTGACACTGGTAACAAAGTGTTGATAGAAAAATACTTTTTATCATTTGTCTTTTTACTTCCATCTTGATCTTTATGAATAGATAATCTATGAAGTAAAAAAAAATATTTTAGAAACACGAACTCCTATGTAATCCCAACAAGATTGAGGGTCTCTGTGACTAAGTGGTTAAGTCATTTGCTTTGCGAGTCGAAGGATGTGGGTTCGAATCCGGACCGCGCCGTTTTGTTCACGAGTGCAGTTTTTCCAGAGAACAATAGGAATGTTGCTAGAGCTACGGAGTTCGTGCTTTGTGCAATACTATCGGCAGGTGGCGTGCCATTTCTGCGGAGAGGACGGAGCCATATGGGGTAACACCCGGTGCAATGAAGTCAATCCTTCGACTTAAAAACCCTTTAAAGAGACGCTCCAAAAGGAAACAAACAATTAATATAACTTAAAAGTGTGAGTTTTTTATTTGTGAAAATGAAAAACAAATTACCGTCAACTTTGTAATATTATTTTGTTTAATGTGTAGGAGAGATTTATTGTTTTGTCTTTGAAGTATGTTTCCATGGTTACTTGATCTTCAGTTATGAGTAGTTTCCCTTACGTTTGTCGGAGTTCATTCCCCTTCAAATGTAATGCGGTATATTTGATTAAAATCGAAGATGTGCATCCGATGCAGTGCAGTAATACAAGAGCAATATGTGATTCATTACATATTACTAAAGTAGGTTACAGCGGTTTTCAAAATAAATATCACGGATTCACAGTGGTATTTTTAGTCTTCTTTACTTCGAATACTCAATATCGACCACTTGTTAAATCACTCTCTTGATCTGTATGTGATCTGAGCATAATAGCGATTTACGTTGTGTCCGTTATGCGCCTACGAGTAGGCCAGCACATCCGACTTCTACGACGCTTTTTATTTACTAGGAGATCAATAAGTGATGTTATTAGAGCAACTTCAACGCTTCTTCTTCTTCGAAGCCCAGGAATTATGAATTTTCACTCTTTTTTTTTCTCCTATTTTTCTTATAGTGCAATGGGGAAGCACCCATCTTTCTTTAAAACCCAGAAACCTCCAACAGCTCTAGGCTATGTTTAGTGCTGCTGAGACTCCTACCCAGGTAGGGTACGAACAATTTCAACGTTAGAACAGAGGGAGTATTGCAGTGATCACCAATAGACTCTACCTGTGTGGGAGTCTACGGAACACTAAGCATAACACTACACCCATAGAGTTGTTGGAAGCTTCTGGGTCTTCAAGAAAACCATGTACTCTCTCCCATCCAAAACAGAACAACTGGACAAAATAATCCCATCATTTCTGAGGGTTAGAAAAGAAACAAACAATCAAAATCCCCCTACCTCAGACACCTCTTACGACATGCCGTGTAGGTCGCAGTGTTACTATTCTTTGCTCCCTTTGAGAGCCTCGGCACCACAAAAAGGGGCAGTAAGTTTAGTTTAAACTTACAACAAAAGAGTTGTACAATCAGGAGTTGCAACTTTTTCAAGTCCTAGCTAACGAAGCCAAACTAAACGAGAAATATCTGAAATGTGAAATATGTAGAACAAATAGTTCAGTTCTTTGCTTCGTATTTTCTTTGGCTACAAGAAGCTTAACTGGCATATCTCCATTCTTACTTAAATGGCGTCTTATTTGTTCCTAAGTGCACCAGGTTTGATATCTTGGTTTTTAATTGTTTTGTTTTCCTAAATCAATGGAGATGGTTGTTTTTAAACACAGGAAGAGAATTCTTCTTCTTTCTTCTGTCGTCACACTGCTACCGAGTTGTTGCCCGGTCACATGCTACCGAGTTGTTGCCGGTGTCGTACACTGCTACCGAGTTGTTGCGGTGTCGTTATGCGCCTACCGAGTGTTGCCAGTGTCGTCACACTGCTACGAGTTGTTCTAGGGTCGTCACACTGCTACGAGTTGTTGCCGAGGTCGTAAACACGCTACCGAGTTGTTGCCCGTGTCGTTACAGCTACCGAATTGTGCCGTGTCGTCCCCTGCTCAGTTGTTGCTTGTCTCCACTTACCATGTTGCGGTGGTCACAGTGCTTCGTTTGCCCGGTCCTCACAGTGCTAGGTTGTTGCGTGTCGCTCACAGTGCTACCAGTTGTGACCGGTGTCATCACAGTGCACGAGTTGTGCACGGTGTGTCACAGGCACGAGTTGTTGCGTGTCGTCACACTGCTACCGGTTGTTGCCTGGGACTACATCACTGCTACCGAGTTGTTGCTCGGTGTCATCAAGAGTTACCAGTATTGCCCAGTGTCGTCAACTGCTACCGAGTTGTTGCCGAGTGTCATCAAGGCTACCGAGTTGTTGCCCGTCTCACACTGCTACCGAGTTGTTGCCGTGTCATCAGTGCTACTGATTGTTGCCCGAGGTCGTCACCACCGCTAAGTTGTTGCCTGTGTCGTCACACTGCTACCAGTTGTTGCGTGCACACAGTGTACCGAGTTGTGCCAAGTGTTGTCACACTGCACCGAGTTGTTGCCTGGTTCGTCACACTGTACCGAGTTGTTGCCAAGAGTGTCATCACAGTGCTACGAGTTGTTGCCAGGTGTCACACTGCACCGAGTTGTTGCCAAGATGTGCAACTGCTCCGAGTGCTGCTCGAGTCGCAACGCTAACGAGTATATGCTGTCAACAGTGCTACCGAGCTGTTGCCGGTGTCGTCCACTGCTACCGATTGTTGCCGTTCGTATTGCTACCGAGTTGTTGCCGGTGTCGGACACTGCTACCAGTTGTTGCCTGTCGTTACACTGCTACCTATTTGTTGCCTGGTGTCGTCACCTGCTACCGAGTTGTTCTGGTGTCGTCACACTGCTTAGTTGTTGCCCGTAGTCACACTGCTGCGAGTTGTTGCCCGGTGTCTCACAGTGCAGAGATTGTTGCCGTGTCGTACCTTCAGTTTCTGGTGTCGTCACACTGCTACCGAGTTGTTGCCCGGTGTCATCACAGTGCTACCGAGTTGTTGCCCGGTGTCGTCACACTGCTACCGAGTTGTTGCCTGGTGTCGTCACACTGCTACCGAGTTGTTGCCCGGTGTCATCACAGTGCTACCGAGTTGTTGCCCGGTGTCGTCACACTGCTACCGAGTTGTTGCCCGGTGTCATCGTTTTCTGTTTTTGTCTTGCGCTGTTCTAGTGACATGAGTGATATTTAGTATTTTTTTGAACAGGATTCTGCAATGCAATCTATACATCTTTTTTACTGTAGTCTTCCTCTCGCCTTCTTTCCTTGTGCTCTGTTGTAGAAGACTATGTATACAGTGGAGTTTGGTTGCATTCTTAGTAAATGGCCGAAACACTTCATTTTTTATTTCTCAATGTAATTCAAGCAAGGTCTGTCCCTTCCTTCTGTCTTATATTAATGTTGGTGACTCTCTTTTTTGAAAAAAACTCCTACAAAATATTTTCCCAATCTTCTAAATTACATCGGGAACCCATAGCCGGTACTACAGAGTTCGTGCACTGCCATTGAGATCTTCCTGTGTGAGAAAGAGATAGGAGCACACATAGTTACTCATCGAAGTGAAATGACGATGGTCATATCAATCAATCAATCAATCAAATGACAGGGTGCACCGATCGCCTTCGCAATATCTCCAACAGCGTCCATCGATTAACCGTATCCGTTAGATGTAGATTGATGAGTCTACTCATATACCTGGTGCACCCGAGTGGTTACCGGGGCCCAAATTTGGGGCATAAAGAATAGAACCACGGTTACCTGCCAAGCATGTCGATCAATCGACAATGAGGTTTGTGCCTTGAAATCTCCAAAAGGTCCATCGATAATGTATCCGTTAGATAGATATGCTTGCATATACCTGGATGCACCAGGCCGCAATTGGCGCATAAAGAATAGAACACGACCTGCCAAGAGGTAAGGGACTAAGGATTTGGCTGAAATCTGCCTCGCTAGGAATTGCTAAGCCGTAAGAATGTCAGAAAATACCATCACCAGGGTAGGCGCAAACATGTGGAAGGTCCACAAGAGGAATCAGAAACAAACGGTGTAATATGCCTCAGAAGCTTAGGCCCCTGCAGTGAAGAAGGGCAGACCTACTTACACAAGGTCCAAAACTGATGGCTGCTGAAATCGGCAAGACGGCGCCAGAATTAAGATTTTAATCCTAAAATCCCCAGTTGAGAAATGAGGAAGAAGAGGCTACTTACCGGTGCAAACTGTTCTGTTCTTGCAGACATGCCATATTTCAATCAACCTCATGACAAAAAAACCTTAGTTCTAATGAATAGATATATATATATATATATATATATGAGAGAGAGAGAGAGAAAGAGAGAGATAAAGAGAGGAAGGGAGAGAGCGAAAGGTAAAGAAAGTGAGAGAGAGAGAAGAAGAAGAAGAAAGATAAAGAGAGAAAGAGAAAAGAGAGAAAATAGAGAGAAGAGAAATATAGAGGAGAAAGAGAGTGAGAGATAGAGAAAGATAGAAAGAGAAAAAACATTGAAAAGAAGAAAGAGAAAGAAAGAAAGAAAGAGAAAGAAAGAGAGAGAAAAGAATTAAAGAGAAAAGAGAGAAAGAAATGAAGAGAGAGAGAGGAGAAAGAAAGATAGAAAGAGAAAATATTGAGAAAGAAGAAAGAAAGAAAGAAAGAAGAAGAAGAAAGAAAGAGAAAGAAAGAGAGAGAAAAGAATGAAAGAAAGAAAGAGAAAGAAAAGAGAGAAAGAGAGAAATGAATGAAAGAAAGAAAGAAAAGAGAGAAAATAGAAATAGAATGAAAGAAAGAAAGAGAAAGAAATAGAGAGAGAGAGAGAGAGTGAGCGAGAAAGAGAAAGAGCAGCAATATTATTTATTTAAAATAATAAATTTAAAAAAAAAATTATGTAAAATATTATCTTATATTTTTCATTTTCTTTCTAGGACAGAACCGACATATTTCCAGCTCAGCATTCACGAGTTCTTCAGATGCCTTTCCCAACGATCTTCCAAGAATCAGTATTTGCTGCCCTTTCTTGAAGATGCCCTTCAGATTCTGATCAGAATGACCTGGATTCCTCTCCGGACACAGATCCCAGTCGAGAAGCATGTATTCGCCAAAGTAATTCTATAATGGAATTCATTTTCCTCTTCTGCAAACACTTTCAGAAATCGGCTTGAATATCCTCAAAATATCAGTGGTTTGTCCAAAGTTTGTTTGTTCTCTAATGATACTGTTGATGTCCTCAATAGACTTCTATGCTCCTCATGACATGGTTCTCTGTGACTAAGTGGTTAAGTACACGTCTCGTGTTCTGAAGATCTAGTTCGAATCAGCAGTGACGTTCTGTTCAGAGTGTATTTTTGTTCTAAAGACCCTTGCATTATTGCCGAAGCCGCTCGTATGTTTGGCGGGGCTCGTAATTGGAGCAAAGAATAGTAACACTGCTACCTACAATGCATGTCGTAAGAGGCGACTTAGGTAGCGGACTAGGGAAGCTACCATAATAAATCAAAAACGTCGCTAAAATCGGATGTGCTGCCCTACTTGTAGGCGCATAACTGGCACAATGTACAATGACTATTAGGCTCAGATCACATACAAATCACATAGGGTGGTCTAACAAGTGGTTGATATGGAACTGTAGAAGAAGAAGGGTAGGTAATATTAGCATTTGTGCGCGTCTGGCGGTAGTTAGCTCGAACACAACCCAAGTGTACCTGGTTCAAACACCACTGCGGGCAGTTTGGAAGCGAATTCGTTCTCGTTCATTGTTACGAACGGTAAAAATAGATATGACCGTTCAGAAAGCAATGGCAAACTACTGAACTAATAAGTGGTGTCTAGAAAATCAACGACTCGTTTACTGTGGTTGATAACGACGTCCTACAAAGGATATGTCATGATTGTTATTCATTCAAATTTAGAGACAAACTAACTGCTTAGCCTATATAAGCCGCTGGTATCGCTACTATTCCGCTACTATTAATTTGTTTTATCAAAAAGGGGAAGACTGCAGTAAAACTTGATAAATAGCAAACACGTACAAACAAGTACTATAGTTTACAAAATACAGAAACAGTGACGATAAACAGCAACGTTTCCACCAAAAGGCTTGATAAAGGCCTTTGGTAGAAACGTTGCTGCTTATCGTCACTGTTTCTGTATTTTGTAAAACTATAGTACTTTGTTTGTACGTGTTTTCTAATTTGTTTTAGAATAATTTTAAAGACAATTCATTTACCTACAAAATGGTATATTACTCTTAAAAATCTGTTAATAATGAACTAGAAACTGCAGCTGAATTTGTACATACTGCTAATGGGAAAATACAACCTAAATTAATTCAGCTAAGCAAACACCATTGTTTTTTCAATTCAGTAGCTAATCAGTTAAGAGACACGACATCCTGTTAGAAACATCTTGGAAAGGTAAAGTGGAATGCAGTGAAAGCTATGGCAAAGACAGAGACTACTGATTGAGAAGAGGAAAAAAGTTCAACTTCAGAAGAGTGAAATGGCAACTAGTAGAGTTGACTCAGCCAGGACATAGAGAGACATTATATGTTTACTTGAGAAATATTACAGCTAACCTTCGGTGAAGAAACGTCATGTGATTTATTGAGTGATTGATTGATTGATTGTTGTATAGATTTGAAACATTACCTTTGGTGAGAATACGTTTGAATATATATTTCTGTGGATACATTTTTAAGTTTACAATTGAGGGAGGAGGGAGGGGGGGTTGAACACATTTTTTGTCAGTTTTTAGGAAAGATAACTTTTTGTTTAGATACATGTTTTAGAGGGTCGACTTTTACGTAGACAAATTTGGGGAAACCAACTTTTGTGTAGATACATTGTGGGGACAACGTCTGTGTTACTTAAATTTGAGGTTGTGGACAATTTTTGACAAATAAATTGGGGGGGGAGGGTCGTGAGAATCTGGGTAGGCGGTACCTTTTGAGTGAGGGAAAACTTTGTTGGCCTGTGTGGGATAGATAAACTTTGTGAGATAAATTTGAGTGAGACAACTATTGGAGGTATGAGGACAAATGTTGTGAGGATAAATTTGATGGAGACAACTGTTGTGAGGATAAATTTGATGATATAAAAAGTAAATTTCATTCATTGTAAACAAATTATTCAATGATAAGGTTAGATAAGATGAGGTTAAAAAAAAAAGTGGGTTTGGCCCCGACAGCTCTCACAAACAGCACCCCACCCTTCCAGCTTCTGGAGAGCAGGGAATGATCAAAGCGTTTAAATGTAGTTCAACACGGTTCTTAGAGAGTTCTGGAAGCTGTCGGAAGATTGGAAAACAGGGCAAGATAACGTGTTATCTCGCGCCCTGTTTACCTGGCAGATTTTTGGAGGTGCAAGATGTGATATCGCACATGTTTCCTCAATCACAAAGTTCACGTCAGCACTGAATATTTCTGATGGGAGTAGATATTCGATTATATAATATACACAGGGGTATCGGTGAGCAGATATCGTTTAAATAAAATCTCCCTAGTATCGCTAATGGGAACAAATATCGGAAAGTTAAAACACAGCCAATATCGATACTCTGTAACTATCGAATACTTAGAATTAATAATGTAAGTAAAAGATCTAAGAGTTAAACATCGAATAAGTATCGATGTTATTAATAAATATCGCAGTGTGTCGATTCTTTAGTGAATATCGAATATTTCAGCATATGTCGGTGAGTTATTTATACAGTATCTCTAGCCTGAGTTGATACTCAATTGTAGTATCGATTAAATTTAGTAAATGTTCGATACTGACATTAAAGTCAAGAGCAGGTCTTGTTGGCTTAGGTACTTCTATCAATACACGGGCGTCTGTAGCTTAAGCAGTAGTGAGCTCGAGCACAACCAAGCGTACCGGGTTCAAACTCCGCTGCAGGCAGTTTAGAAGCAAATTCGTTTCCGTTGGATTTTTACGAAATGTAAAAGTAAACATCACTGCTCAGAAAGCAATGACAAACTACTGAACGTATAAGTGGTGACTAGAAAATCAATGACTCGTTTACTGTGGCTGTTGACGACGTCCTGTAAAAGATATGCCAGGATTTCTATTTCTGTATGAATACACTAAAGTAGCAGCTAGAGCCGTAGAATTGACATCATTGCACGGGGTTTTACTCCATATAGATCGGCCCCCTCTCCACAGAAGTGGCACGCCATCTGCCTATAGTATTGCACAAAGCACGAACTCCGTAGCTCTGCCAACAATACTAGATGTCTCTGGATTAAAAAAGCACTTATGAACAGAAAGTCGCGGTTGGAATTCGAACCCAGGACCTTCGTAACGCAAGGCGAAGGCTTAACCACCTAACCACAGAGACCGCTTATCGAATGCTTAACCACCTAACCACAGAGACCGCTCATCGAATGCTTAACCACCTAACCACAGAGACCGCTTATCGAAGGCTTAACCACTTAACCACAGAGACCGCTTATCGAAGGCTTAACCACTTAACCACAGAGACCGCTTATCGAATGCTTAACCACTTAACCACAGAGACCGCTTATCGAATGCTTAACCACTTAACCACAGAGACCGCTTATCGAATGCTTAACCACTTAACCACAGAGACCGCTTATCGAATGCTTAACCACCTAACCACAGAGACCGCTTATCAATAAACTTTCTTAGTAACAAAAATATTGTGCTTCTAAAAGGATGGAGAAGGGGGAGAGTCTCAATGGCGAAGTGGTTAAGACGTACTAAATATTGTGCTTCTAAAAGGATGGAGAAGGGGAGGAGAGTCTCAATGCAGATGACGTACTAAATATGTGCTTCTAAAAGGATGAGAAGGGAGGGGCAGAGTTCAATGCAGAAGTGGTTAAGACGTACTAAATATTTGACTTAAAAGGATGGAGAAAGGAGGAAGTCTCATGGCGAAGTGGTTAAGACGTCTAATGGGACTTCTAAAAGGATGAGAAAGCGAAGCCACATGAGACGAGTTAAGACGTAACTAAATATTTGCTTCTAAAAGGATGGAGAAGGGGGGAGAGTCTCAATGGCGAAGTGGTTAAGACGTACTAAATGTTGGGGTCTCGAATCCAATCTGGAGACACATGCTCAATCTGTTAATGAGACCCTAGGAATGTTGCCGAATCTTCAGTGTTCGTGCTTTGTGCAACACTCTCGGCAGATAGTGTGTCATCTCTGCAGACAGTGACGGAGCCATATGCAATGAAGTCAATCCGTCGCCTTTGTGATTCTCTTACTTAGTCAAGTAATATTGTATTACTTAGTCAAGTAATATTGTGTTACTTAGTCAAGTAATATTGTCTTACTTAGTCAAGTAATATTGTTTACTTAGTCAAGTAATATTGTGTTACTTAGTCAAGTAATAGTTATAGTCTAATATTGTTATAGTCAAGTAATATTGTGTTACTTAGTCAAGTAATATTGTGTTACTTAGTCAAGTAATATTGTGTTACTTAGTCAAGTAATATTGTGTTACTTAGTCAAGTAATATTGTGTTACTTAGTCAAGTAATATTGTGTTACTTAGTCAAGTAATATTGTGTTACTTAGTCAAGTAATATTGTGTTACTTAGTCAAGTAATATTGTGTTACTTAGTCAAGTAATATTGTGTTACTTAGTCAAGTAATATTGTGTTACTTAGTCAAGTAATATTGTTTTACTTAGTCAAGTAATATTGTGTTACTTAGTCAAGTAATATTGTTTTACTTAGTCAAGTAATATTGTTTTATTTAGTCAAAGTGATATTGTTTTATTTAGTCAAGTAATATTGTTTACTTAGTCAAGTAATATTGTTTTATTTAGTCAAGTAATATTGTCTTACTTAGTCAAGTAATATTGTTTTAATTTTAAAGTAATATTGTGGTATTTTTTGTACTTATTAAAGTAGTAATATTACTTCAATAAATCGATTTGTGGTATCGATGAGGTAATCCACGTGGATGACTACCAGTCGCGGGTGAGAAATTAATCAGATTGTTGTGGATTCAGTGTTTGATATATCGTGGATAAACCAAACGTGGATACGTCTCCATGGATATGATGTGATAATTTAAATAAATTTCACTGTGGATATCAATGGTATAAATTTCTATGGGAACGTTTTGGAAATAAAGAAAGGGTCAGGTTCGTTGAAGCCATGGATGTGTTCAACCGATTTACGTTCAGAAGCTTTCAGATCTTCGTTTTAAAGCTTCTTCTGCTTCTTCCATTTCTTCATGTTGGCATCACCATCGTCTACTTGAAGCAGATGAGCGAGCGAGTTATATCAACACGCCTTGGGAAAGTTCGAGGGATGCTTGTGGAGTTCCCTAACGAGCATCTCAGACCTGTTGAGGCATATCTGGGTCTTCGGTATGCAGATCTTGACGGTGGGAGGATGCGTTTTATGCCGCCGAAAAATCCAAAAAAAAAATGGAGTGATATACAGGTTATGATGAACCACCAGGCGGTCTGTCCACAGCCAACGAGGAATGTACGAGAACATTGGCGGTATCTCTACGAGGGACGGATGGCACATCTAAGGAATATCACACCTTTTCTTACACAGCAGACGGAGGATTGCCTTACCTTAAATCTTTACGTACCTGTCCCAGGTAAGTTACAGGTGTTTGTTCTATTTTACCTGTATCTGCAGGTGTTCTATCTATCTATATATCTATATCTATCTCTATCTATCCATCTATCCATCTATCCATCATCCTATCTATCCATCTATCATCTATCCATCTATCCATCCTATCCATCCTATCCATCCTATCCAATCTATCCAATCTATCCATCTATCCATCATCCATCCATCCATCCTCATCCACCCATCCATCTCATCCATCCATCCATCCATCCATCCATCCATCCATCCATCCATCCATCCATCCATCCATCCATCCATCCATCCATCCATCCATCCATCCATCCATCCATCATCCATCCATCCATCTATCTATCTATCTATCTATCTATCTATCTATCTATCTATCTATCTATCTATCTATCTATCATATCTATCTATCTATCTATCTATCTATCTATCTATCTGTTATAGTCAGGCCTTTAAAGGGGTACGTCTTGTTGAGGATGAGCTAAGAGCTGAGTGTGGTGGTTGGTTCAGCAGTGACACTGGTCCTGCAATGTTTGCATTCCATACAGTGGATACATTAGAACTTGGTACAGTCTGGTTTCCGTGTTTTGAGGCTGATGACGTGTTGCTATCATGTTGTAACTAAAGACCAGTCCATTCTGTTTGACACACAATGAATGCACTTTTCAACGTTAAATGTTGACAGACTAGTCGTGAACTACCAGATGCAGTAAGGTCTTTAATACTTTAACATGAGAATGGAATCCAAGGATTATATCACGTGACAGAGAACAGCTTTTGGTAAACTAAAATAACATATTCTTAGGTTACATCAGAAGAAATAATCTGACAGAAGCGACAGTGACATGGTTCTCATTCAAACTGTCGTATGCTGTTCTTCCCTTTCATCTTTCTGCCATCTTGTCTGTTGTTCTCACATTTCTTTTCTGTCACTAACCTACGTCAAACTATGGCATACTATCTGCACTCCTGTTCTGTCCTCCCACTGTCTTTGCACTGGCAAAGTGTGCAGCTCTTTCAGTACTATCTCGTCTGCTACTATTGCTAGTTACTATCATTAACTATATGCTTATGACATACTATCATAGACCTACTAGTCGACTTATGACATACTATCATAGACCTACTAGTCGACTTATTGCATACTATCATAGACCTACTAGTCGACTTATTGCATACTATCATAGACCTACTAGTCGACTTATTGCATACTATCATAGACCTACTAGTCGACTTATGGCATACTATCATAGACCTACTAGTCGACTTATTGCATACTATCATAGACCTACTAGTCGACTTATTGCATACTATCATAGACCTACTAGTCGACTTATTGCATACTATCATAGACCTACTAGTCGACTTATGACATACTATCATAGACCCACTAGTCGACTTATGGCATACTATCATAGACCTACTAGTCGACTTATGGCATACTATCATAGACCTACTAGTCGACTTATTGCATACTATCATAGACCTACTAGTCGACTTATTGCATACTGTCATAGACCCACTAGTCGACTTATTGCATACTGTCATAGACCCACTAGTCGACTTATTGCATACTATCATAGACCTACTAGTCGACTTATTGCATACTATCATAGACCTACTAGTCGACTTATTGCATACTATCATAGACCTACTAGTCGACTTATTGCACTTCAACTACTAGTCGACTATGAACTATCCTGACCTCTAGTCGACTTATTGCATACTATCATAGACCTACTAGTCGACTTATTGCATACTATCATAGACCTACTAGTCGACTTATTGCATACTATCATAGACCTACTAGTCGACTTATGGCATACTATCATAGACCTACTAGTCGACTTATGGCATACTATCATAGACCTACTAGTCGACTTATTGCATACTATCATAGACCTACTAGTCGACTTATGGCATACTATCATAGACCTACTAGTCGACTTATTGCATACTATCATAGACCTACTAGTCGACTTATGACATACTATCATAGACCTACTAGTCGACTTATGACATACTATCATAGACCTACTAGTCGACTTATTGCATACTATCATAGACCTACTAGTCGACTTATTGCATACTATCATAGACCTACTAGTCGACTTATGACATACTATCATAGACCTACTAGTCGACTTATGACATACTATCATAGACCTACTAGTCGACTTATTGCATACTATCATAGACCTACTAGTCGACTTATGACATACTATCATAGACCTACTAGTGACTATTCATACTATCATAGACCACTAGTCGACTTATTGCATACTATCATAGACCTACTAGTCGACTTATTGCATACTATCATAGACCTACTAGTCGACTTATGACATACTATCATAGACCTACTAGTCGACTTATTGCATACTATCATAGACCTACTAGTCGACTTATGGCATACTATCATAGACCTACTAGTCGACTTATGACATACTATCATAGACCTACTAGTCGACTTATGGCATACTATCATAGACCTACTAGTCGACTTATGACATACTATCATAGACCTACTAGTCGACTTATGGCATACTATCATAGACCCACTAGTCGACTTATGGCATACTATCATAGACCTACTAGTCGACTTATGACATACTATCATAGACCCACTAGTCGACTTATGGCATACTATCATAGACCTACTAGTCGACTTATGACATACTATCATAGACCCACTAGTCGACTTGTTGCATACTATCATAGACCTACTAGTCGACTTATGGCATACTATCATAGACCTACTAGTCGACTTGTTGCCGTCCCGGCAAGATACACTATCATCAAAATGCTGGGTTTGAGGTTTCTTACTTGTGCACTTTATACGTCATTATATCGTTCATCTTGTCAGGAACACAAGTTAGGTGACCTAATCATCTATTACTCGTATGGTGTATGTCGAACCTAGAAGATAACATGCCAAGCCCAACATTCTAATGGTCTCATGACATTGTCAAGTCAGTCTCTACTGTCTAGGTATGAAAATAAAAATCTAATATGTCCACATAGAAATGACCAATGTGAGCCGAACATATTATCAAAACTTATTTAACATCATTAACGCAACATAATAATGAACACAGTGGTCATGAAACATTAGTATCAACCTCAGAATTATTTCAACATGTGAAAAAAAACTTATCAATACGTGTCCCATATCGACCCTATAATTATTTAAATAGAACAAATTTAATTCTTAAATATTATACGCCGCCAATTTTTAGACAAATACAGGCAACCGAAACGCTAAGGAATGTTAATTCTTTTCCATCGTCTCTTTACGTGATTGCAGCATGCGTTGATATGTTTGACAATCAACATCATCAAAGACTATCCCTAGGAAGGATGATAACTTGGTTTGTCAGTTGACTTTACGTGATAAGAGCAGACTTGTATGTGTTGGATGGGAGGGGACTAAATGGGATATGATAGACACACGTCATGAGACGCGGTCCCCTCTCGAGCATGTTGAAGTTCTGACAAAGATACTAGTGAGATGTATTATTCATCCCTATCTCGTGAGGTGTACCGATACAGAAAGTATGACCGTTGATGTCGTCATATAACGTCCTGTCAGTTTCTACTGCTGTCATCAACTAAATATATTTATGTGGTATGTATGGAAATATCGATGTAAAATAACGGCATAATATAATACAAACAATGACAAACAAATCGTGGAAACAAACGATTAGCTAACCTGGTAATTAATGAAATCACTAAAACGTATGTGGCAAGTAATATGGTAATGATATCAGTATTAGTGAAATAACAATGATTGGACTGGGTACATCTCGTGTAGAGCCAACCATGCTGAGACGTTTGGAATCGATAAATTATCTTTTCGTCGAATAGATACATATTAAGTCTGATTCTGGGTCCAGAGAACTCCACATGTGTTTGGACATGGACCGTGGAACCCGTGAGGGGACTGAATCAACATGTTCAGGATGACCGAAAACTCGACAATAATGTGGCTGGATCAATGAGTGAGCACTGGAGTTGCCAAATACCATGAAGATGCTAACAACATCATTATAAATACAAAACAAAATGTATGCTTGCACTTTTTTTCTTTTTCTTTATTCCTTTTTTTTTAAAGCATTTTCTGGAATTCTGTTTATTTTGACATTATTGACATGAAATATATCTTACTATGAACCATGGTTCCATATTGTCTTTCATCTTCCAAGTCCAGTAGCCAACTCAATAATATACTAGACGTGGGTCATGCACATGGTATTCTTCTTGAACGTTACTGCTGTATCAATATAAGTTCATAGCTGCATAATGTTTCACAACACCGCAATCTCGACCAAAACGTGAAATGACTCGTAGGAACGTTCTAAATGATACTGTCCGTTCCTACACTAGGCGTTATCATGATATCTCTCAACGTTACATCTGGATACATTTGAACAGGAACTCTTCTGGAGAATGGTTGATACATGAGAACATTGTATATACCGTTTCATTTACAAAACAGATCAGTTGTTGCGCAGTTGACAGCAGCAAATGAATGTATATGCTAGTTGAAAAGGAATACTTATATATAACGTTTAATTTCCAAATTAGATCAGTTACAGATGGATCATATACTGATGCCGATCTCTCGTTATCATGTAGACTAACCCACGCATGAAAGGAACACCGCCAAGGAGGTTTATGTTTATTAAAATCCCGTGCGGGATTTCTCCATACACCCACTCTCACTGTGTTGTGGAATGATTCTCGCAAATTCTTAGACATAAATCCGTAGACGATAGGATTAAGACAGGAGTTGATGTACGCCATTAGCCATACAATATCTTGAATACATAGTTTGAATCTGCTTGAGTCTTAATAAGTCTCATTGGCAACTAGAACTTCACGGGGATCAGGTTTGAGTTGAAATCCTAGCTTTAGACAATTGTCGTGTTTTACGTTTACTAGGGAGAATTTTACTTGAATAAGATACATTTTCATAATCTTGTTGTTCTGATACTTCTGTACTCAGCTCATCCATATTTAAGCTATGATCATTACTTTCTACATTCCTACCGTTATCAACCACAGATATCTGCTGTCCTTTCAATTTCTTTTTGACTGGTTGTTTTCGTTGTTTGGCTGTGGCATGAAAGCCAGATACTTTCCGTTTCTTACTTTTTGAAGGTTTGATTTTGCTATTAACATGAGCATTGAGAAAATTTTCACTAATCTGGTTTGAAATATCAAAATTTTGGTTCCATTGTTCCTTATTGTCCTTATTGTGTTCTTTGTCATTATTGCTAGCTTTACTAACAGTCATGTTGCTAGCTTCACTAACAGTCATGTTGCTAGCTTCACTAACAGTCATGTTGCTGAAACTTTCATGTTGAAACAGTCATGTTGCTCAATGATGTGCACTGTTGAACAGATACTGAAAATTGTCATTAGCAGAATCATACTTTTCAGTGACTACAGTATCCAATATATTATCAATTTGTTTGAAGGTTGGCTCTGTCCCATCAATTGATTCAGACAATTTGTCATTAATCTGATATTGGCCTGTGATGCATTCTGACGCAGGTCGTGAAGTGGTAAAATACTGGAAGAGACACATGTAACTGTGTCTACTGGAAATATTGCTGAATCAGCACTGTCAATGTTGGTGTGAATATCAACAATCAATTTCATTTCAGCTGAAGTGATTATGTTTCTTTCAGGAGCATTGTTAGTGCTGCCTTTGCTCATGTGTACAGACCACATCTGAGGACACATCTTTAGAACTGTTAAATATGTTTTTATTTTCTGTGACCTCAATTGCAGTCAATTCTGCTGAAAAATGATGTGAGGAACTTTGACTTTTCCTGGCCGGGAAGGGCCGTGCAAGGAAAATCAAAGATTCATCTCCGCCATACAAATTTGACTTTTCTTGTGTCCGCTTTACTGGTTTGGTTACTTTCTCATTAGAAGTTACATGAGATGTAAACTGTAACTGGGCGTTTTCAGACAAGGATGTGGCATTAACATCATTGAGAACATCTTGGGGATGAGGCTGATCTTTGGTCAATAAGGTTTGTGCATGTGATAGTTTATCACTAGCTGACTTAATAGCATGTGTTGACTTCTTTGACGTGTTCATAAGTTGCGTGAATTGTTGTGAGACGTTATTCTGTGATGAATTTACAGTTGACATCTGTGAGTAGCTATCAGGTTGAATGGAAGCAATGCTACTAGACTGTAATGAAAAGTGAATTTTAGCGAGACTTGTATTGTCAAATGATGCGGTCGACTTTGTGTTCCTTTCAACATTGACAACTGTTCCTGTCTTGTATTTTGTACAGCACGGGGTGTATCTTGTGGCAAACAATGCCCTAAAGATTCCTGCGGTTCAGAAATATGAGATCCCATAGCAGCAGCTGGTGGATCTAAAGACACCAAACGGGACCATGCAGAACGTTTATGGGAGACAGAGAGATGCCCTGGGTGATCCCTGTTTGAAGGTCGAAACCAGCAAAACTGATCAAGGTGTCCCAGTTTGCCGCAATGTGAACACACAGAACGAGGTAATTGGTTGGATGACCGGGCTTCATATACCATGGGGTCCGCTATTCTCATAACGTTGTTGTTGTTCCCATTCCGTAGCTGAGATGCGAGATGTCGGACTTGCTGCTGCAAGGCATTTAGTTGCTCTTGGTTGGTCTGGTTCCCAATGATTGATCTCCCAACGGATCGCTGCATCTCTAATTTGCAGAAATGATACGTCAGGTTCGTTGAGTACCCTCTCAGATAACAACTTAGATGACAATGTATCTTGTAATGGTCCCGTAAAATGTTTTCTTCAAGTACGTGCAGTCCCTTCCTCTCTTGAGCCAAGGTGGCTCTGTGATATAAATCAGAGAAGCGGTGTGAAAATGCTCTGGTTGATTCGTTCACATTTTGTGTAGTAGCGTAAAGGGCCGCCAGCACGGAATGTGCGCGTTCTTTGTCCCCGTATTGTTCTATTAGCTTCTGCAATAGCCTGTTAGGATCTTTTTCTAACCGCA